>PGGA01000014.1:1591195-1628573 GCA_004380915.1 Calonectria pseudonaviculata
TAATTATATAAATTATATACTTAGAATATTATTAATATTACTCTAGGATTTAATTAGTAATATTTTAAATATTAGCTATAAAGGGATACTATTCCTAATAATATTTATTACTCTTATTTATATATAAAACTTATAATTAGCTAGGTTAGAGATATTAGGATAATTTACCTATATTATATATTTTATAAGAACCTTAATATATTCCTAAAGATAATTAATTTAAATATTATATTTATTTTTATTTTAATATTTTAAGGGGCTAATATTATAATTAGAAATAATATTCTAAAGATTAAAAAAGAAGATATTAATATCTTTTATATTAAATAACTTAAATAACTTATAGGCCTTATTTATAGCCTTAAGAAAGGTCTTTTAAAGTTCTAGGTAATATTTATAAAAATAAATATATTATATTTTTAAGAAATAAGGCTTTTTATTGCTTTTTTAATAGACTAAGTCTTTTATAATATTTTTAATTTAGTATTGTTTAGCTAAAAAGCTAAATCTTTTAAGCTAAATAATATAAATAATAAAGCTAGTATTTTTACTAGCTAATAAATAATTTAAATAATTATAAAAATATATAAAAATAATAAAAATTAAAAAAAAGGCTATAATATATTAAATTATTAATTTAATTATATTAAATTAAATTATTAGAATCTTATATAAAGATAGTATTTTAATAGCTTTTACTATACTTTTTATATTATAAGTATATTTTATACTAATTTAATCTAAGCCTTTTTTAGTATTTTTTTTATCTTTATAAAATACTTAGAATTTTATTAAATATAAGATATCTTATTATTATATAGGTTTTACTTAAAAATATTTTATTTTAGTATATTTTTATATAAGGTTTAGTAAGGCTAATATATAATCTACTATATTGGATTAATATAGCTATATTGTATTTTTGTGACCAACCTTATAAAGGTTGGCGGGCAGTTAAGCCCTACAACGCTAACAGGTAATGACGAATCCATATCATCAACTAGAAACCTTGTTCGTTTTCCACCACACAATCAAAGACCAGGTTCTTACTGGCCATGTGCCCCAGATGGCGGCTTAGCCCTATTTCATGAAACAAGTTTGTACTGTCCAAAATGTCTCATATTTCTCGGCCTAATAACTATACGTCATTGGTGCTTTGTTACACTCAAGATACTGGCTTTTGGACAGAGAAGCTCATACAGCACCCACTATGAATATATTACATGTGTGCATGCCGGAATTGTACGTTAGATAATTATGGGTATCAGAGCTATAGAGCTATTTGTTTCAGCGATGACTACGGATGCTGTTCGCTTCATCGCGCAATATGAATCATCGCACGCTTAATTCATACTCGACTATGAAGAATAAATAGACACGAACTCGAATCGTGTAACAGCCAAAGATGCACGGATAGCCAGTTGAAATCGGGGCTTATCAAGTCCATTTCACTGTCGAGTCGCTATATTCGGAGGTAGTATAACTGATTAGAACACAATATCTATCATTAACCAAGAGCCATGACAGGAGAAGTTCGGTTGTAATTTCAGGGCTTGGGTGATCAAGGCATATGCATGTGTCATTTCATAGATGAATGGTAAACTAAAGCTTGGATACGTGTTTCACTACGAAATCTAGAAGGTTCTAGCTGGGAGTCTCTCTAGGCATAAATCTTGCAAAACGCGAGTGGCTAAGAATATACATTCTAGAATTAGTTGGCCCGTTCATTTGTAAAGTGTTTCATCTGATATCATAGGTGGTTATGAGACATTCGACGGCACTACCCAAAGTTGAAACGGAGTGAAATATGACGAAGGAAGAAATTTTTCAATGGTATCGTGGTATCCAACAAATGCCCGCTATGAATTGCCTAATTAACAGAAAATTCCGAATTACATCAACGTAAACATGACCGACACGACACCAGCAAGCACCGAGATCACGCTCAGGCTGCCCGCTCGCTCCGCGCTGCTCTCCTCACTTGACGACTTGCCGTCGGCATTGTTTCCCTTTCCATCCACGCCCTTGCCGTTCCTAATGTCGTCGCGGCTCTGGTTGAAGCAGGGCTCCCAGGTATTCCAGGCCTCGAGGAATAGCTTCAGGCCCTGATCAAGAGGCGCGGGGTCCTCGATGCTGCCTGCTGGCATCCCTGGTACGTATGCCAAATCCTCGGCGTGCACGGCGCCGGCGTAGACAATTCCAAAGGCGTCGCTTCCATCGGAGACAGCGTTGCAGCTGGGGACCTTTGTCGTCATGGTTCGGTTGGGCGCGCCCGACCACGATTCCTCGCTGGCCACGGAGAAGGCCCTCCAGGGATCAAACTCGCCATTGGTAAACATGACATTGCTGGCCTTCATGTTCCACCCGCCCATGTCCAGGATATAGGTGTTGTTGAGACGCTCTGGAAAGCTGGAATCGCTGAAATCCGAGAAGATCTGGTCCTCGACGTAGATGTCCCGGAAGGCTGACACGTTGTAGAACTTGCTGAGCACCTGGATGGGGTTGCTGGCGTTCGAGCCCTGGAAGTAACCCATCTCATCCAGCGTCTGCCAGTACCAGCTCATGGTGTCGACGTTGTCGGTATCGAAAGTGCTCTGACTGGTGCTGTCGCTGCTGTCGTCAGATGATGACAGCGACTGTGACCAGTTGGAATAGGCTTGTCTCCCTTGAACGATACCGTACAGCATTGCCGCAAACGCAAGTGCACCGCCGTTCTTCCCATTGTCGGCGGCGATCCCGCCCTTGGATGGCGTGCCATCTCCCTGGTTGGAGAAGAGCACTGAGAGTTGGTTCTCAATGGTATCGACATTGGCCGAATCCTTGAGGAATGATTCGACATTGAAGCTCTCCATCCAGTCACAGAAGAATTGGGAAGTGTGCGTAGCACCGGTGCTTTGATAGTCGGCTCCAAAGTCCATACCAAATGTCAGGCTCTCACCGACCTCAAAAGGTGTCTGTTCGTAAGCTTGGTCGATTGTCTCCCATTCCGCGCCCTCGGCGCTCATGTAAGCGCCGGCTTGGATCGTCTGGATCTGGAGCTTCTCTCCAGAGGTAAGAGTGTCATCGACATACTTGATAGCGGCTTCGATGTCATTGGTACAGTTCCGGGGCAGGGAGCGCACGATGGGATTATAGTAGACGGAGCCATCGGCCTGGGTCTCGACGGGCGCGCTGGACGACCAAGCAGCGTAGAAAATCTCCGGGTGCGTCAGTCGAACAAATGCTGCGCGCATTCCGGGATATGATCCACCAATAAAGATCCAGGGCGTATGATATGGGTCCAGATTCTCAGTGCTTTCAACAACGTGGTTCTTGGAAAGATTGGTGGTGTTGAAGTTGTTTGCGAAGAACGCAACGTCCTCAATAGCTTGATCAACAGTCAAGTATTCATAGCCGGAGGCGCCAGAAACGGGAAGACCCGAATCGTCATCCATGGGGACCGGCCGACTCAGGCCATAGTAGCGGTGTTCCCAGCCAATGACCAAACCATTGAGCTTCTCGGCGAGACGCACTGAAGCGCTTACTGAACCACCGCTTTCTGCGAGGAAGTAGTTGGCATCGTCGGAGGAAACGCCGCCCTCGCCAAAGTCGTAGAGAATCACAGGCCCACCCGATTTGTAGAAGGTGTCATTGACCCAGTATCGGTTAGTGTAGGTTTTCTTGTTGGACGCGTCGAAATGGTTGACAGGGATGTTGAACTTGTATTCGGGTACATCTGTTGAGACGACGGACGAGCTACTTGCCCGTTTTCTTATCTGTCGCGAGTTGATGTTAAATCCCAACGTCGTCTGGGCCAGTAGTAGCGTGGAGGCCCATGCTGATAACCTCATGATGTACTGTTAGTGACAAACCCCCGAAAAAGAAAATAGAAGAAGCACGGGAATTGCTAAAGGCCGAGAAGAAATGATTCCCGCCTGGTCGAAATCGCAATGACCATTTTCACACGGGGACAGCATAGGGGCGAGACTACAGCTTATTTAGCTGTCAGATCAAGACGACAGCACCCAGGCTAGATGAGCAGACCGTCAACCCTAAGGAACAGGGGATCCGCTCCACGAGGCCGGTCATGATCCTCGTCGGCACTGGTCCATCGCCAACGGCAGGGGCTTACTGGTTCCGCAGCTGAATGGGTAGCGGCAGAGGTTTGTCCCAAACTAGCGGCGAATTTTAGGCTGGCATGAAATGGACTGCACGTAGAGACCAACAATTTAGCGCGCGTGCCCATCAACATAGCGGCGGTCCAGGCTCCAACGAGGCCTGTATTGGGCTTCCTGCAGCGGGAGATTGGGTCCGGCGGTAGCGTGGCTGACAATAACAGTCAGCTCTTCCGAGATCCGATCTCCAGGTGTGGGAATGAATGCGAGCCCTGTGACTGCATTTGGAACTTTGGTAACTGATTAGTCACATCAAGGACCAAGGGCCCGGAACATGGCTGCCTACTGCTGACTTGGTGATCCTTACTTGATGGGATCCTTCACTCAACATTGGTAGCCTCTGAAGTCGGTGACGCCTTTCTTCCTTAGCGTCTCATGACTGGGCGGCCCGTTGGTGGCGGGGTCTCGACCTGCCGAGCCCTGCCCGCTCGATCGTCCGGATACCGGCAGCCAAGACCCAGACCGATCCACCTTGATTTGGCGCTTGTTGGGGGCTGAGGGCTGGGAGAAGGCGGACTTCGGGCCTGCGAGGCACCATTTAAGCACTGCAAACCTGGGGAACCGCAGAATATTCGGGCTGGGTAGAGTGCATACGGGCGTGAAATGGCTTGGGTCGCGGCAAATCTCGGCCGGGCCCCAATGGTCCAGCTGAGTTGGGACTACGGGCGAGATGAATGACCTACACGATCCCATCTGTCCCACCAACCAGACGGCATCCTGCATGCGCCCCTAAAATTGGCACTCTACGAACCTTCCCGTGGGCTGGCAGCATGTCAACGGCAGTTCTATGAAAATGAAGGGCCATGACCACTGCATAGAGTGTGGCTATGAGGAGCCGAATGCTCTATTGGCAATGTTGAGCGGATGCTGTGCCGGCACTGACCTGTTTCCGTTTTGGACAGGGTGAGGCTTGAACTTGAATTAACAATCGAATAGCGTTGAAGCGATGTAAAAAACACCTCTATTAAGAAGATGGCAACAGGGACCGCGCAAAGCACAACAAACTATCTCGCAGCTTAATCATTAAATCAAAGGCACACGCCTCTTACTCGCCCTTTGAGCAAGGTAACGTGTATTTTAGCCACCTCAAGCCACCTCAAGTTACTCAGTCTCCCCGCACACATTCTTGAACGCCTGTAATATGAGCTAATATAAAAAATTAATTAGACGGGGTGTGAAAAATGCAGTGGGAAAATACAACATACATCAAAATCTTGATCCCGCATTGATCGAAAGGCAGAATGCTCATGTAACTTGAGCTTGCGGACTCTGGGGCTTATGATTCCGAAGGCTACTCGAGCGAGAAACCGCGCATCATCTCGTACATCTGTAGCTTCCAATACGTCCCTGATGCTGGAGTGGTCGATAGGCTTGGGGGAATCAGGAGGAAGTTCTGCAGGTGCACCATCCAGGCAGAATGTGCAGTGCCCGCAAGCAGTCTTGCCGCCAGGAAGCCTCATCCCGAAATGGGCTGATACCGAGCGAGCAAGGCACTGAGGTGCAGTGAGCAAACCTACAATATCATACATCCTGGCTAGCGCTTGGTTCTCGCGCTTCTCTAGAACGCTGTATAGCTCTTCTGCCAGTGTGTTGATTTCATCGTCATTCTCTGGAAGTTTGCTCATTATTTTGTACTTTTGCTGTAAGCCACTTACTGTAAGCTTGATCGCTCCCCTCTCCTCAAGGCGATTTAGGAGATTCACGAGATCCGTGCGATGAAGCCCTGTTGCGCCGGCGACCTCACTGAGATTAATGCTGTAAAGCTTTCTCGCCAGCGTCGAATAGCGAAGGATGGCCTTTGCCTCGGGCGAAGAATTGTTTCTGAGATAGTACAAGAAGTTCGGCATGGCTTCAAACTTGTAAGAGGTGTATTCTGGCGTGATGGCCCGAATCAAATTGAACTTCAACTCCAGGATCGCGTAGATGATACCCAGGGGGCTCAGTCGCATATCGAATTCATTTCCCTGCGTGTAGTGACTCGTCTTGAAGGTATCACCTGGCGAGAGCTGCATCACTTTGTCGCTGAAAATGTCCCTGAGAAGCCTTTTAAGCGATTTCAAAGATGGCAGATCACCCCGTGCAAAGTATTCTTTCATGTAAAAGTCCTCGCGGCACAAGAAAAGCACGCATTGACTAGGTTTTCCATCGCGGCCTGCGCGACCGATCTGCTGGCAGTATTCTTCTATGGTACTTGGGAAATCCCAGTGGACAATATTGCGAATCTCTTTACCATTAGTGCAGTTCTCTGTGTGTTAATATACACAGACCATACCTGATTTGTCAATACCCATGCCGAAAGCGATGGTTGCAACAACCTAGCTCATGTCAATGATACTCTTTTCTCGAGGTGTGTATGCACTCCGGTCTTACAATGTCAATTTTGGAGGCCATGAAATCCTCTTGTGCTTTCTTCTTCTCGGAAATTCTCATACCAGCATGAAAGTAAATTGCCTTGAAGCCTTCGTCGACCAGTAAGCCAGCAACCGCTTCAGCTTCCTAGTAGTTTGTCAGAAACAAATAGCAGAAATTGTGGGTTGAGGCAGCAAACCTTTTGGACTATGACATATACCAGCGTTGAACCGGGGTTCCGTCCGAGGAAGCTTCGAATCAGCATGAGCTTTTGGTCCATATCTGCGACCGCCTCAACTTCCAATCTTAAACTACAAGCACATGTTAGCCATGGATGATGTCATTGTCAATTTATGGACTCACTTTGGCCTATACGGAGAAGTCCTAAAGACGCCATCTCTGGTGATGTCAAACGCGCTGCAAATGTCTTTGGCCACTAGAGGCGTGGCTGTAGCAGTAAGGCAAATGACCCTCTCTGCCTGAATCTCCTTGGTGAAACGGGCAACTGCTCAAAGTTTAGTGTCTGAAGCAGCTTGGGATAAAAGAGCCTTCACCGATTTACCTTTTAAATAGTCTGGACGGAATGAATAACCCCACTGTATACTGATTATTAGTTGATGAAGGAGAATATCTGTGCAAAAGGCCAAAGAACTTGAACTATACCTCAGAGATGCAGTGGGCTTCATCGACGGCAACCAGGCGAACACCTCCCCTGACGGACTGCATCCTGGCTATGAAGCCTTCGTCGTTGAGTCTCTCTGGAGCACAGTAAAGGAGACGCAGCCGCCCCTCGCGAAGAGCTTTGTCGACTTCCTGCAGCTCCTCCCATGTTTTTGTCGAGTCTATGCAATCTGCAGCCACTCCTTTCCGCTTGAGAGCGTCGACCTGATCCTTCATCAAGGCAATCAAAGGACACACTACAATAGTAACTCCCGACTCTCCAGGCTCCCTTTCACCATTTTGGGTATCAATCTGCTCGAAAGCTATGGCGGGGATCTGGGTTCTGCGGTTAGATCGAGTCCAGAGCCGAAGCCCAAAGGACGCTAGTATCCCCTCACCTGGTAGCAAAGGGATTTCCCTGCACCTGTGGGGAAGACGACGAGGGCATTATCGCCGCTAAGAATCTTGGATATCACCAATTCCTGCTGGTGTCGGAAAGATTTATAGCCGAACTTGGCGTTGAGAATTCCCCGCGCGATGTTGATGCTTGAATCATCACCAGCGACGGAGTCGTCATGGGCGCTAGGGTTTGGTAAGGTTCGTGGTACCTTTCGAGCGGCCGCCGTGAGAGGCTCTTCACTATCCTCATTCCTCTCCCGCTTCAGACGTCTGGGTTGGGTGACATGATGCTGTGTGGAAGTATTCACAATGTCGTACCCAGAGTCCGGCCTTTCGGTTTTGATGGGCATGGTGGTGGTGGGGATGGGCTCGGGAGTGACGGTCGGATCGGAACGACGACTCAAAAAATGGAGAGGATGGGACTAAAATTTGATTTTGCGATGAGCCTGGAGAAGAAGAAAAACCCAAGCCGTCTTGTCTGTTTATAGATTGAAATCCAGGTTCTGCAGCTGAAGGTTGAACCCGGGCGTCTTGTAGCTTGCATGCGTGGAGGTGATGCAGTGTTATCACGTGACCACGCCACGAGACAGACTGCCACAGGTGAAATTGATGCGTCTGAACCCAGTGTCTAAACAGTCATACAATCAAGTTGCTAAAACGCAGATGTCTCACGCAATCGTCCTGAACGGACAAGAACAAGAATTCCCTCGTTTGGTTCTCTTCCATCGCGATACCTCGCTCCAGCTGAGTGTGGAAAAAAAGCATAAAAGGAGGCGGCTTACATGTGCCTCATATGGCCAGCACATGACGCCTTTATGAGACAGGACGGTGGCGCTGCTTTAATACGACCGGTAGTCGAATGTAAATATTTCTAAAGGTACATCATTGAGAGAATGTCACTGATCAATCCTAGTTGCTTGCTTTTTCTGGGTTGTGGCTCAAGCGCCGACTAGCGGTGCCCATTTGAACCCAATGCCGGAGCATCAAGGAAGAACCCTGCATATATTCTCAAGTTCTGGCTTGTACTTGGTATTTTCCATCCATCCAGCTAGCCAATCGCTATTTCCGCTGCTCGAAATTGGTCGAATTGAGCAGGAATGTAGCCATATGACAGAAGCCAAGGGTAAGTGGTTGTATTTAGGTCTATCGAATCTGAGGCAAAGGTTGATGAATCCCTTCAACTTCGGACAAAAATATGTAAGCCCCGCATTCTGTATTAGTCCAGGACCAAAGACATAAATTTGCTCGACTAGGAGCCGTACGGATACGAGTACCAAGCAGCTTGATACATCAATAAATGCCTAGCCACCAGAAGAAAACACAGTAATGGATAAAGCATATCGATAATATATTTGTCCAGGAAGGGAATGGAACTGTTGGCCACCCTGCACTGTTAATAGTCACGTGGTATGAATTTGCTGTTGACACTCTGTTTCTAGTCGGCGCAGAACAACCCAACATGTTTAGTGTGTTCAGGGATGACAAGCCAGGGCCCCTCGTTATCTGGAGTAGCTCGGCGACACTGTTTGACTCGTCCGGGGACATGTCCCGATGAGGGGTTGGAGCTAGACGAAAAGGGCATCATGAGATGGTCAAGGAATTAAGCCGTAATAGCAGGCAGAATCCTACCATTATGTGGATACTCAATTTGCATGTTGGTGCAATTGAGTCCTTGTGCGATACCCCTGCACGCCTCACGCGGTTTGTGGAGTATATTTAGACTCCATAAAATGCTCGAATTTCATGAGTTCCGATCACTCTCTTGACATAGTACAAACTTCGGCCTAATTACAAGATGGGTTCTGTAGTAGACGACAAGGTGGCAATTGTCACGGGTTCATCTGTGAGTCTAGCTTGGTCAATGATTTGCCCCATTCAGTTTCAACTCTAACCACGTTGCACTATGCCAACAGAGCGGCATTGGCCTCGATGTCGCCAAGCATCTCCATGGTCGTGGATACAAGGTCGTCATCACTGGCCGTCGAGAGGAGCTAGGAAAATCCGAAGCATCATCGCTAGACCCCAATGAACACACAGCAATCTTCGTGAAATGCGACGTCTCGTCTTACGATTCTCAGAAGAATCTCTTCCAAGCCGCATGGGATAAATGGGGGCGCCTGGATCTCTTGGTGGCCAACGCTGGTTGTGTTGATTGTGATTCCAAGTACAATCTGGCCAGGAAAAATGCCTCCATCAACGATCTACCTCCAGAGCCAAACACTAGCGCCACAGATATCAACTACAAGGGCGCTATCTACGGGATAACACTTGCTACCCACTTCATGCGATATAACCGTGTTCCGGGCGGAAATATCATTGTTACAGGAAGCATGATTGGGGTGCACCCATGCCCAACTTTCCCCGAATATTGCGGCTCAAAGGCGGCAATTCACCAGTATGCGAGATCCGTTGCGCCAATGTTGATCCAAGAAAACATTACAATCAATGTCGTTATGCCAGGAGCGGTTGATACCTCCGCAATGCCCGGCTTCTCCACGGCCTTTTTGCCTGAGCAGTCAGTGTTCCCCTTCCCATTCTTCTTGACGAGGAATGAAGCTAACCCAAGACCACAGCTTAACCGTTAAATCGGTTCTCATGTCTGCGTATGACAGGTATATAGGTGGACTGTCTGAGAAGAGGACCGGTGAATTGGTTGAAGTCGCGCACGACAAGCACTTTATCTACGAAGTACCAGAGTACAAAGGCGGCGCTGTGTCGGAGAGAAACACACTGCCCTACGACCCTTGGTTTGCGCTAATTCATGGGAGTAAGAGTGGCCTATCGAACGCACTTAAAGGGCCACCAGGACAGAATCTTGAATAGTTGAATAACCAATCCTGAAAATTAACTGAACATTGCTCAACAATGAGGATGAAATTAAAGTTCTGACTCGTGATCTAAAACGTGATGTTTGCCAAGCTCTTACATGCCGCGTCTGAGCAACAACAAAAAAACGAAGCGACGCAAACCGACCACTTCTCTGGACCGCACTTTCGGCCCATGCAAACACACCCAGTGATGATGGATGACAGCGCCAGGTGTGGATCAAACGACACCCAAGACGGGAATAGTACCGGATATGTCGACCGGAGTGACAATCAACAAGATGGCGGGTCATAGCCCCAACCCGTTTCCCATGCCAAATCATACCACAACCCTCACTTCATGGTGCTGCGCCACCGTCAGCCCTTGCAACATCGTCAGGGATTGGAGTGGGACACGGTGGATGTTGGGCCCTATTTCCATCAGCCTACGTTTACTGATGGTTTGTGGGTGGCAACGTGTCAATTGAAGCCTTGGAGAGTTTAACGTAATGTCTATCATCCGATTACGCATTCCATGTCTTGATGTGGCATTTTGCGCCTGGCATCACATCTGACGTGCAATAACGTACAATAACGTGCAATAACGTGCAATGACTTGGAAAATTGCACCAATTGATCCTTATTACTCCGTCACCGGACGAACCCCCCGTCACTTCAGCCGTGCCCCACTAGCTCCGTCGTGCCACCAAGAACTGGTAACCAATTTTGGTAGTGTTGCTCCGACGTTATTCTCCGAACCGGTCGAACGGAGACAAGGCTGGATTTGAAACAAGGATATACAGGCCAAGCTTACCTGGTTCCAACAGACCAGACTATCCGGGATGTGGGATTGGATAATCGTCACCCACCAGATATGGAGCCATTCGCGTTTCTACTGGGGCTCGTTGTCGCCACTTTAAGAAGGCATCTCCCCACAAGTGAAGATCTAGTCAGCATTATCTTATTCTACACTAAACATTAGAAACGCTGCACACCAACCCCAAATTCCCGGGTAAAGATGACCAAGGTTATTGCCATTACCGGTGCCACAGGCTCTCAGGGAGGTGGTGTTGTCAACGTATTGAAGAACACGCCGGGATGGAGCGTCCGGGCCATTACCAGAAACCCCACTAGCGACGCCGCCAAGAAGCTTTCCGATGAAGGAATTGAGGTCGTACAGGCCAGTTTCGATGATGAGGAATCCCTTGTCACTGCCTTCAAGGTTTGTTACCCCAGCTCCAATGCCCAGGGCTGAAGTCTAACCGGACTCGCCACAGGATGTCCACGCCGTATTTGCCGTGACAAATTGGTGGGAACACTTGTTCTCCGGAAAGTCGCAGGAAAAGTCTGGTGTCCTCGAGGAGGAGCAGGGCATGAGAATTGCCCGCGCTGCGTCGCGAACGCCCAGCCTCGAGCACTACATCTGGTCCACCACACCTAGTGCTCAGCGGGATTTCAACGGAGAGCATTTGACTCCCCACATGGACTACAAGGCGAACGTCGATGCTCGCATCAAGTCTGAGCTCCCCGAGCTGGCAGCTAAGACTACCTATCTGTACTTTGGTTACTACCCCCAGAATATGATGTTCTTCCCATTCATCAAGCCAATTGAATACGTAAGCATCAATTTGAAAGCTCCATGAGAATGCACAGCTAATATGTCACTAGCCTCCTCAGTCTGGAACTTACATTCAGATGCTGCCTACCAAGCCAGACGCCAAAGTGCTAAACTCTGGCGATATGACAGTAAACCCGGGCATCTGGGTCCGGCAAGTTCTCGCCAAGGGCGCCAGCACCTATGGAAAGTATTCCAATGTGGCTCTGGAGAAGTTGACCTTCCAGGAAATGATGAACACTTGGTCCGAAGTGACCGGCAAGAAGGGAGTCTTCATCTCCTGCTCCGTTGACGAATACACTGCGGTGTGGGGACTCCCCGCCTATGAGCTTGGTTTACAGTTCAAGTACGGAGAGCTAAAGGACCCTTGGGAGGTAAAGGAGAACTTTTTGAGCGCGGAGGACCTGGACCTTGACCTTAACGAGGTAATTGGTTTCAGGGGCGTAATGGAGAAGCTCAAGCATCTATCTTGAGACAGGGGAAAAGAATGTATAATGATGTGGCAAATATTCCGGGTTCTTGAGAGAAAATAGAGATCGGTGGGAGGCATTCTGCTGAAATTTAGTAATAGCCTACGCAAAGTAAGGTTTTATAGGCACCAATTGATATCCCATTGTCACTTTGCGAAGACTTTACCGATGGATGCGTGGCAAGAAATAGAATAAAGTAAGGAGCATAACATTTTGGAACAGTTGGAGTTTCCAAATATACTGATACATAAATCAACACGCCTATGATATGCATGACTAATGTCGCTCAATTTGGCTACATCGACCATCACCTACGATATTCTCAACTTATTACGATGTAGTTTCTCGAGGATAAGGGTGCAGAGTCGTGGTGTAGCCACTACATCAGCAGACTCCGTTCCGATCAGACTCTTTGACGCCTTGCTTTGCTCAACCCATGATACTAATTGGTCTAGAGTGTTCTCCTTTGCCGGGACCTGAGGGTGGGGTGTTGATGTTCCACAATGGCCGTCACCTGTAATAATAAAGAGTGAGAAAAACAAGTCCAAAGCGTCACCCAAGACGTTTAGAAGTTGCTCTCATTGTTCAATCAACCAGTAAGGTGCGTTGAAGGGGTCAGCCCATCCTGAATCTTCCATTAAGCTGATGATATGCCAAAGGGAAAGTCAAAAAGAAGCACGATCATTTTACCACCTCTCTTTCGAAACGCTTCCAAGTCTGGTGAAATCTGGTCAATGAACGGGCTTGCAATCTCGTCGACGGCATCCACGTCAGAACCCTAGTTAAATGTTTCCGAGTCATAGTTCAAGTTGCTAAATACCAGGCTATGTAGAATGGGTATGCCGTATTGAAGGTACAGGCTCTTTTCTTAGACCATCCAAATGCCCTCAGATGTCGGTGCAAGGCCTGGGTAAACAGGCCTACCAGTTCGGGTGTGTTTGAGCCCAGCGTAAAATCTCGACATTTTTAATCTGGGGCATTGTAAGGCAAACCGTCTTATTGTCGACAATTGGTGTCTGCTTTTAGTCACTGAGCAATTCCGTTACATTAAACGAGCACTTTGCTGAGTCGTCGATTACCCGGTCAAGAGTCTCGTCGATCAATCACACTTGTCTAGCGCAGCTTCCGTAATTAAGCCTAGTGCATCCTGACGAAGAAAAGTGTCTTCGTTCTATTGCCTTTGCAGCCAGGTTCAGCAAACAACATGAGGGTATTCTTACAGCAGGATTGAACCCATTCCGGATAAATGACAAAATTAAGTGAGAGTACCAGTTTCCTGGGCAGCCAGCCGATATTCTGTCAAATATTTCAGGGTGGTACTGAACTAACGCAAAGCCCTGAGCACCTCCTGTCGAGCAGCTAATGCAGTGTTTTCCAATTGGCGCTTGTCCATAGTGTGCACCAGCAAGCTCGATCACGGGCTTATAAAACATGGCAATCGAGTTCCGAATTCATGTAAAGACCTTGGAACGGTCGTGAAAAAAAGCGACGTAAGATCCGGGCTTTGTTCCACCGTTCTCAGAAAGAGGATGGCCTCCGTTTCCCCCGTTTAAAAGGTCAGTTAGCGAGTCATGATACCAACTTGAAAACTTGAATTTACCTAGCGACTGAAAAACCCGTTGTTGAATAGACGTTGACGGTATATTTTGCCAAAGAACGGAGGCCAGGTCCGAAATCTGGGTGAGAAACTGCCCCAAACCCATCGGCCCCATATCGCCGACCAGGTCGGCCATCAGGGCCGATGCAAATAATAAAGATTAATAGACTGCGGGGTATAAATTGGCCGCGTCTAGTTTCCAATTTTAGCTATATGCAAACTTTAAAGCACCTCATCTAGTACTAGAAATAGATCAAGCCAATAACAGGGATGTCAATCTACGCGTACACGGTCCAAATAGCCGCCAGACGTCAGTACGTGGTCAGAAACGCTCCATTTGAACTTTTGTTGAGGATTGATATCTGTTTCACGCCAAGATACATTTGGAAGTCCTTGTTGCCTATTTATATATTCCATTCACAACTGTCTGCCACCCCATCACAGAACACATGCATTCACTTGCATAGCACAGCGAACCCGCATCGTACCGTGACGAGAAGGCACTATGAGCAGCAATGACTACGCTATATTTCTACTAGATATATATATGGCATTGACACTTGTCATGGAACATTCTTTCCATGATTGCGTTGTCCGCCTTTGGTGGCAACAGCAACTACAGCACCACGTCGGATTCTGGCCAATAGCAGGCGAGCCGAGCGCCGAGCGCCGAAGCCGTCTCCGCTCCAACCCATTTTTTCTCATCGAGCAGTAAGAAAGCCGTCAACTTGCAATTCAAGAATGCGTGCCTTGTGTCGCTTAATGTCATAATTCTCCCCCGGAATGAATACCGCTCGCAATCGCGTGTCCCTGGAACCCTTGCGCCGCAGAAATGGCAGGCCGCAGGCGTGTGAGCCATGCCGGAAACGCAAGGTCGCTTGTGATCATGCATATCCCACATGCCGAAGATGCAAAACACGAAACAATACAGATCAATGCGTCTACATAGTCTCTTCATCATCCTCTTCAGCCCGGAAGCCGAGTCCCAGGAGCCCTTCGAATTCTCCTCGTCTTGTGACCCAAGCCAATAGGGCCGCCACCGCAGGATCATCAGGTGAAGTAAACCCAGGATACCTCGGTTTTACCAGCTTCTCTTCTATCTATCAAGAAACACAAAATAGTCTCAGTCTTGTTCAAGGCGCCCCAGCCACACCCTCAAGCAGCTCTATGGTGTCTACATCCATGCAGCCTGAGTCAGCCTTGTCGCCAAGAAAACTAGACAAGTGCTTGGACGTTTTGCGACGGATACCTGATGAAGAAACTGGGCGGTCGTTATTCGAAAAAGACATCAATCCTAACAGCGGCTGGGTCCGGCTGGCAGGTCGAAAGGTGCTCGATGCGCTTTATGCAACATTCAAGGAACAGCTAGACTCCAGGCATCCTCTTGCTCTCCAGCATATGGCACATATCATATCTAGAAACACGGCGAGGGCTTGGCATGACAATGAAGCTGACTCCGAACGGTGGATTTCATCTTTCTCTGGCCCAAATACCCGCTGGGAGTGTATAGGAATATTGATGTCTTACTGGTTTTTCGCTATCGGCGCCAATGAAGCTCAAGGTCCAAGTATTCCCAGTGTTTCAAATAATTCATCCTCTCCAGGTCAAACGCTCATGTTGTCCTATAAAGAAGGAACAGAGTTATGTATAGAGCTCTGTAAGGACCAATCACCAAATAGCTTGTTGCTTTACCTATTATACAACCACGCGATAATCGAATCAATAGTTTCTGGAGATACTAGTGAGTCAACCAAAGCCACGAATCTCCAGCATGATGCATAGTTGTTAATTTCTCTACTTTAAGGCTCACTGATGTGGAGATATCACGGAGAGGTCATGGCGCTAGCAACATATCTGGGTTTACATGCAGAAAACCCGGATAGTGCGTACGTGCCAACTGCATCATCCGAGGCGAAGAGAAGGCTGATGGCCCAGATTTTCAAAATCGATAAGGTGGCTGCGTCATTTTGTGGGAGACCACCTCTACTAAATCGAAAATATATGCTTACGCCTCTTCCTCTCGATCTCGGAGATGATGTGCTATTCTCCGACTCAGAAAGTGTTACAAAGGCAGTCAATTCTTTGGATAAGGGAGGCTGGAATACAGAGGGTAAAATCTACATGGCGACCGTTCTCCGCGCAAGGGTGTTACTGGCCAATATTAGAGATGATATCATGGAAATGGCTCTAAGCAGTGCTGAAAACTCATCCGTGGATGCTCTTTTGTTAGTTATATCCTACCATGCGGCATGCTCATCCTGAATAGCGATGTGATTAGAGCTGACTAAATATTCAGAGAATTGGAATCACGGGAGCTTGACACAATTGCTTCAATTCCGTCGCTCCTGCATTATAGCCCAGACGATATAAAGGACTTATCTGTCGACAAGGTAGCGCTGTATGCAAAAATATTTGTTCATTTGGAACATTTGCAAAACTTGTTTTTCATCAGTCGGTTGCTCGTACAGCGGGGGCATGATAGCAGTCACATGGATTTACTTCGGTGCAGCTTTGACATGGTTTCAGCAACTGTTGTCTTCTGGACGCATATGGACCGACTTTCAGGGTTGCAAGGGAACTTGGATTGGCTTGTAGGCGATGTACAGATCAATACTCACTCCCCTTCGGTTGGCTAATGCTCATTCAGGTCATGGCTTATGCTGCACCAGCAGGTGGGATTCTATGCAATGAATTACTTATGCCAACCCTGCAACTCAATCAGGCTTCGGGGGTGACACGATCTCGCATCATTCAGCGACTGAGTCTCCTTATTGGCTTTCTGGATTGGATTGGCCCGTCGGGACCCAATGGGGGCATTTGCAGCTCATGCAAGCTCGTTATCGAACATGTCTTGGATTACTCCCTCGACACACATGGCTCCCCGACCGACAGCGCCGGCGCAGATGACTTTTCGCTGGATTTCTCATCAAACCTGAACAATTATTTTAGTTTCGAGCTGTTGGATACGTTCGATTGGCTACGACCAGAAATGGGGTCAACCTAATAACAAAGCTGATAAATGGAAGAGGGCCTTCTCAAGTATGAAAGTTGTCTAAAAGAAAATCTATTGAATTATCGTAATGGTCCGCGTTTGGTGATCCAGGGGTATTGTCTAGTTATGCATAAACCCAGCCTTGCCGTTCCGTGCATCTTCAGCAACTTTTTGCTTCTCGGCTTGTTGCTAGCACAGATGTCATCTTTCTCTATTTTTTAACCCTCCAACTCCTGCTATTTATAAACTCCCAGCGAGCTTGCGCTCTGAAATTAGCATCTTAGCTAGTATTTATATTGCCCGGCAACTGAATTGAATGCGACAATAAGAAATGTGCTTCGTAGTAGACGGTTTGGTATCCTCGACACAAAAGAAACCAAAAGATGCATGCCCTGCGTAGAACATTCACATACGTCTGATCAGACATTGAACCAAATTGTCCACCCAAAATATCAAGGAAATGAATATAAAATGCCGGTAAGTGGATTAATGTCAAGAGATGTTTAATGCACACCGGCTTGCATCAATGGATATTCATACTTTGGGTTGTGGACGAATTTCGGTACCGAATCCTATGTCATTTTAGTTATTGGTGCCAAATAATTGCTATCGTGGATAGACTCACGCTTGCCACCAACTGGAACGCGGCATTTTGCGCATCCTCGAAGAGGAATATTACCTCCCGGAGGGTGTCTGCCATGGTGCTGTCTAGCGTAATGGCCCGTGTCATTCGCCTTGCGAGACTTTTGCGCAGGCCATCCTCAATATTGAGCTCGCGTGGAGAGCCAGAGGCCAGGTATGCGTTGTAAATGGCATAGGCCTGTCCCAGGACCTCCTTTGCCTTGTTGAGCGACTCATCATTATCAGGATCAACAGCACGGACGGCCTTTCTGCAGTTTCGAAGGAATTCGGACACATCGATATGGAAAGAAAGATTCTCCTCGCAATGCCTCTCTCGTAGGTTCTCTCGGAAAAGAAGTCGGAGGGTGGGGTCGTTGAGGATCTTGTCAAGTCGCTGAGAGTTGGAGTCTTTGACACTGTACTGGTGGGGGTTGGCCTCGCTTCTAGGCGTGGCACAGCCGCTCGAGCAGCTAGTGATTAGACACTCGCCTCGCTGGGAGATGGTGTATACCGCAATATTAGTTGGCTGGAATAGTCTGCCACGTGGATTCTGGAACATGAATCCTCGGTCCTGAAGAACAGGCTCTACCAGGTCGTGCTTGACGAAATAGGTGACCATTTCGAGGGCTTCCTCCATGTTAATAACGGTGGTGTAATTCAAAATCCAATTCAAGCCGGCAGTTCCCGTAAACGTATCGATATAAAGCCGTCCATCAACCCTACTCTCGGTCATATTAACACCGTTGAAGCTGTTACATTCCAACGATGATGTTGATCCCGAAATCAACGCCTTGTGATCTCGTCCAGTACCGGCGAAGCGGCAGAAAATGGCCTCGATAGTGCCTTGGTCCAGAAACAGGTGGTCCGTCAGTGGGTTTCTCTCAAGACTAATAAGTGGGGTCGCGTAATGTCTTGTTAATTCCGCGATCTGCTTGTTGTAAATTCCGCTCTTTGCACAGAACCGGTCAATTATCGTAATCCCCTTGGGTGTCAGTCGCCATACTGCTCCCTTCATGGCAAACACCGACTCATTCTTGCCATCTGCAGATTCAATAAAACGGGCGTTGAGGAATCGCTGGCATAGCGCAACGCCTACTGCCTTTTCCATTGTAAAGGTTGTTGTCGCCGTGGTGGTGACATAATTGAAGGGGTGTTGTGGGTCTCCTATGCAGTTTGACTGAGAGAATTTGAGAGAGCTGAGGTTTCTGATAGCATCCTCTGAGAGAAACGTGTGGTCGACCTTGGTGAATCGGACACGGTGAGATGAGAGCGGCAGCAGGCTGACAATGAGGGTGGCGAAGAGATCTTTCAGATCCTAGCTCTTGTTAGCCACACGGATTGAGCAAGACCGCAATAACGTCAAACTCACCTTTGAGAATGGTCTATCATCAATCGTCATGCGTAGCGTGTACGAAGTTGACTGGTTAAGCTTGTTTACCGCCATCTTGGGCTATGTAGGTGTAGTGTCGTTGAGTGGTGTTCCAAACAACAGAAAGAAGATCGCGTGGGCAGGTTATCAGGGCCAGGATCAGTCTGGGGAAAGGCGATTTAAGGCCCAAACGGCCGGGTTGATCACGGTGGCGATGTTTACGATAGGGTGTTTGGTCAAAATTAGCCCCTAGCCTCAAAAGCAATCTGAGGCCTCGTTGCTGCTCGTTTAATGGTCGACCCACTGGCTAGTCTGCCGTCGGCGATGTTTTTTCTTTTTGCGTGGACAAGGATCTAGGATCACCAACTAGGTAGGTTGCCCACGGGCCGCAGATCGCCCTTGGCAGCGAGAGAATAGGTGCACCGGCGGTGAGTATGAGATTATATTGCATTGTTTGGAGCTAAACGCCGCTGCTGCAATGTCTGATCGGTAGCTGGCTGTCAATGCATGTCCCTGACCACATAGAGCTAGATTGCATCACACACTCGACAACTGTGTGACGCAGGGCTGCCTGTTGATCATCTGGATGGCCGCCGTGCCTCTGTTTCAGACACCGCGCTAGGTTCGCCAACCCAATGAGCGGACGAGTCGTCGACCCAGCACGACTGCTCTCCTGTCAACTAAGGGTCAGGACGGTCAGCTAGAAGCCAAATTAGAAGGCCCGCGTACGTCATGTAGGGCACACAGCGGCCAAGACGTCAACGCCGCTGGGACAGGCGGGACTTCCGCTAGCCCGGCAAGTGGTCCCTGTGTACTCTTCATTTACTCTAGTTCCGCTCAACTTGGCGTCCAAGGCTTGGAGGCACTCATGTGCCCGTCATCCCTTCAATCGCCGCTGCCGTCACCAGAATCCGGCCTCCTGCTCTCCAATCATGCGGGCAAAAGTTTGCAGATCTGAACCATGGCTCAGATCATGAAACGGGATGGCTCTTGTTGTCGCTTGAGCCGAGTCCACTTGTGTAAATTCTCCTCCCCGTGCCAGGCCAAGAGACTACTCGACGCCGCAGCCCCGCCCACCTCCACATGGTTTGGCAAGTGAAAGGGATGGACTATCACCAACTCCCTCTGGCGACAACCCACTTCGGTCCCAATATCTTCAGTCGACAAATCCTCCAGCCGAGTAAACCATCGATTTTTTGGCCCTCGGCAATTGCCATTATTCCACTGGCACTTTCTAGCGCTGTTCTACATCAACTACTGGCTCACAACTCAGCCCGGGAGTGGCGTGGAATGACTCGGAGCGAGCCCGGGAATGGGTTAGTGAATTCAGCCCGTCCCTCTGCTGACGGGCTGCCACTACACTACTGCCGCCGCCCCAATAGAACATGGCATGAGACCAATTTCGCATCTCTAAGCCCAGGCCTAACTCGAAAGGCCGTCCGGCTGAGTTATTCACTGCATTGTGCCGTCCTGCACAACTCCTGCACGTCAGAGCGCAACATGTCACTGACACCTGTTCAGCCGTCTGCAGTCCCAGATCGCAGGAGCAGCGGAGCTGAGATGACAGTCACTCATTGTGTGCTAATAGTGAATGCATGGACGATGAGCCATGTTGCCCCCTGGCCCACACTTGCAGTACAGAACGCTTAATATCGATGCATGCATCAAATCCCACCATTATTTGAACTTCCCGACCGATCAGATCGATCGCCAAGGCTTCATACCCTGTAGACAGCCGAAAACCAATTCTTGATCTGGGCAAATCCGCATTCATCTGACTCAAAGTTTATTACTTACCCTGAAGGCGGAACTGGCCCCTGAATGGAATTAGTCTATTAATAACTATAAATTGCGCGCTTATTCGTGGCTATTATTCAACACCTGTATTGCATTATTGAGCCTAAGCCACGGTGTGCTTTGACATTCGGCCTCGGATGTCCTTAAAATCTGGGGAGCGGACACTCCGTGTGTCCGTTCACCGCATTGTTGTCTGAATTTCGGGCGAGTGTAGAAATGGCCAACTCCCCAATGCACCCCAACGTTCAGCACAGACTCGTTCTTGCTCCATTCCTAATGAGTCTAGTCTATCCTCTTACCGCACCATCGCACACCGCATCACCCCACCATGAAGTTTAACAAATGTCATGGCGCACGTTGACCAGTCCAAATGGGCCTTGACTTAAAGTTCTGGATATAACCGGAGACTCAATGTTTACCAAAAGCAGAAGTAAATGCGATGGCTTCTACCAATGCAGCCGTACCAACCACGAAGATTGCATTGCTCACCGTCAGCTGACTGATTTGATCCGCCATGACTGCTCAAACTACCCGAGCTCAATCACCAATCTCCTCAAACGCTTCTCCTGAACTTGGATGCCAAAGAATGTGCCAACGTGTGTTTCTAACTCAACCATTTCTGAGTATAAGGGTCAGACACCTCAAACTTGAACAGCGAGTCGGAACGTGTCACTTCGTATGTCTGTGATACAGTTCCACCACTCACCAGCACCACTTCGATGATGTCGTTTCCCGGAGTGTAGAGGGTAAATTTGTAAGAGGCTCCGTTTGCTGGTCCTAGATTCTGCAACCATAGACTGTAGGCGCTCTCATCCTTGGGTTCAATCACCAAAAAGGCTGCTCTGGCATAGGTGGACGATGAGCTCTGATTCAGGCCAGTCATAAAACTGCGAGTAGTATACCACCCTGGCATCTACAGCAAGGCTCGTCTCAGATTCTCCGCGCATGTCGACTTTATAACCAGTACCGGCCACTGCCATCATGTTCCGGTGATCGACATGTGAAACGACAGTGCTAGATTCTTCAGCGGCAAGCGAGTCTGGGAAGACACACGCCAATGAAACCAGAGTTGTAAAAATAACAGAGCGCATTTTGAACAACTGTGGAGGGGAGGTCGGGGGATGGGGGTGTTATTAAAATGCCGTTGCAGGGTGTGTGCTACTCTATCCAAATTTGAGATATAATTAGGAGATGGATTCAATTATATAGAAGACCACTGCTGATAGATGTTGCTTTACAGAAAACTCATTTCGTTCTGTATTCACCGCATTTAAACACAAATAACTAACATCATCTGAGTGCGGCAAAATTCTTGATTTCGTATACCGTCGTTTTGCAGTGTAACGGTACTTTTTGTAGTTAATATTTAACGGGGATACACGAATAGGGAAGGTAGCTAGGCTAAGGAAAACATAGAGTAATATGATTTTAAGAATAGTCGTATATGGTAAAACCTATTTTTACACTCAACTAAATACACCACGCCTCACTGTTTTCGGAAATGGAATGATAATACCATGCTTAAATAAACGCGAAAAAGTCAACAGCGATTATAATTCTTTATATATCATCATTATATTATGGTATTTAACCGATTGCTAGAAGCTTGAGATCAAGGGTTTCATTAACTTCCACAAATCAGTTCGGGATTTACATCAATCATCCGATATTCGTGGAAACTTACATATCCGATCGCAAACGAAGCGGGCATAATTACCCAAATATATTTAATCGGGCAATGTGCAGGGGACCATCATTAAATCAAGCAGCAAATCCACGTGTATTATTATAGTGGGCTGTTTGTAGCTTTTGTTTCATTCTTTGCCAAATGAGATGGGTAATTAGGGTGTGAATAAAGTTAATAATACGCGATATGCAATGAGTGTTGATGGATCAAAGTGCATTATATATCACAATCACATAGTAAAGACTAATATCTCCGTTCTACAGACAACGGTAGCCATTCGTAACGTTTCAGCAAAAGTGTCCATTCCAACCCTCACTCATATTTTTGGCTCGCTTAAAGACGATAAAGATACAAGGATCTACATGGAAAGAGAAGTAAGGGAAAAAGATGGCCACGACGATTAAAAAGCTGCCGCCAAATGTAACGGTCTGGTCCTAAGCTTAGGGGATAACAGCCCTTTATCGGCTAGGGGATGACTAACGCTGAAGGCAGAGGTTCATCAGGTAGGGGTTGGAATTCTATTATAGCCGTGTAGGGTTTATGTTGGCAGGACGGATCAGGTACGTTAGGTCTGAGCAATACAAAAGATAACAGAGGTCGTTACATCTGGTAATAGGTCAATAGGTTGATTAGAACAATTGAAGGTAACCAAGTTGTATTGAAAGCCGAGTTGGGCCCTAATGGCTATAACTCCTAGAGGTCTTAAATACGTGATCTTCTAAGTGAGCCCTTGGAGCGTCCAGTGCCCCAATGCTAAGTCCGTATGCCCCAAGCCGTGCCTTCTAATTGGCTCGACTGATAGTACTGAAGGTGGGTCTATCTGAGCTTTTGCCAGTGTCACCGTTCGACTTCCGAGGAGGTTAGTCTGGGTCATAACACCAAATGTTAGGCATTGGTGAATGTACTTTCCAAGCAACCCAAAGCCTACCCCGGCTATTAAGGCAATAGAGACAAACTCCTAGACCTACATGTTTCACATGAATTGCACTCAAAAAAAGAGGTGATAGGCATGGGTGACCTATATTAATTTGGTCGATGTGAGGTAGACCTTGGTTAATGTTGTTTAAACCCCCACGCGAATAATGATGGGTGAGAGTTTTCACCTGATGGCGAACTAGTCCGAGTGGAGATTTTGGACCATGGTCTTAAAATAATATTATTTCATAGACGATCAATGCAAGTATTATAGTAACGTTGATCATGATACTCTCAAGATAATTGAGCTTGGCCTTAACTCTCCATGATCACTCCTCTGGCAAACTCTCAAAGCTCATATTTCAGTCCCATCCCCGAACTTTTGGTCTTCATGCTTTGACAGGTTTGGATCCTCGAAATAGTGTGTGGACCAGAGCACGCTTGACAGAATTTGAGATCGTACTAACCAGCTACACTTGGCTAATTTCACGCACAGAAAGCTCCATGGCAACCAATGAGTTGGCACAATCAATTAACCGAACTGCACCATGGCAATCATTTTCATTTATGGTACCGCTAGTGGCTAGGATATTCCCATGTCTCTCTACCTTCAGATCTAGACCCTAGCTATTGACCCGCTGGCTCCCTTGCAGTAGGCTGAAGATAGTGAGACACGGCACAACCTGACCCCAGAACTGCCAAGACGACGAGGAGAATTGGCACCATTGAGAGTGTATTTGATTGCTATAAAAGGGATGATGCTGCTGGCAGGAGTCCTCATTCCCTCTCCTATATCCATTCTCGGATACCCCTTTTACGTGCAGGTCCATAGCCACCTAACCATAATGCTCGTCTCTAATCTCGTCTACACCCTTCTCTTGGCAACTGCCACCTCGGCCTTGCCCTCTCGGGATTCTGCCCAAGGCGCCCCGGTATGCGACTGTACCGGCACTCGTTATGGCACTGACCACGCCGAGTCGACTGACTATGTTTGCCGTGACTCGCGTCTCGGCCCCCGAGTGCTCCCTAAGAAGCTGCCGCTTGGCACACTTGTCTCGACCTACGACCGCTTTGGAGGTCTGACTCCGGGCGAGTTTCTTGAAAAGTACTGGGACAAGTCCAAGTCGAGCTGGATCTACCCTGAGCAGAGCGGATTCCAAATTAATGACAAGCACGAGGCCATCAACGGCTCCATGGAGCTTCAGCCAGGCACCCTCGTCGATCGCTTCGGAAGCGAATGGGGTATGTACTTTGGACTGACTGTGCGCCTTTTGCTGGTGGCCAAGCTCTAATTGTCATCTATTTTACAGGTTCATACGTCTCCGCTGCCACCGCTCCCTATGCTCAGCGAGCTCTCCCTCCCTCCAACCTTGACACTAACCCCGATTTTCCCGATTTCCCCTTCAGCTACCACCTCTACCGGGTCCGCAAGCCCCTTCCCGTAGTGGGTGGACCCATCGCACCCTGGTTTGGCCAGCCTGGACTTGGCGCTCAGTTTTTCACTGGCGGAGTGGGTAATGTTTTCAAGCTGCTTGAGCTCGGCTACTTGGAGAAGGAAGACCCAGTGGACTTGGTTCGCAAGCAGAAGGGATGCTTTTAATACACGAGTCGGAATGAGATGGCTATATACCAAAGATAACTGATGTCGAAGATGAGATAACAATAATGATGTGGAGGAAAATCTCTGATGCGATTACTCTGTACTGCACAGTAAATATTGAAATGATGACATCCTAAGACGCGGAGGCTGCCGACAGCCCGGCCGGAATGTGAATAGAACTTTGCGGCCCGTGTCCAATTGTGGCCCTTTAGCATGAGTGATCCAAAGTGGACCCTTTTGGCTACCTGAAAGTTTCCGTGCCGCCTAGAATGTATTAGAGGCCATCCAAGTCTTGAAGTTTGTCCGAGTGGCGGGGGCCTTAGAGGCAATTGACCGATATTCCGTTCGCCTCGTCGCGGATCATCGTGCCATGAGTGACAAAACAGGCAAGGCAGCTACGCCTGCAGTCCATGCCGCGCCGAGCTAGTTGGTCTACGTAGGCGCATGGCTTGCCAAGAGGCATAGCTGAAAGCTTTAGTGCCGAATGCCCCTCCGCCCAGCCAGCCACGATGACAGTCTTTCAGTCACCCGTGGTTAGCGCCCAAGGCCCGGCGTCTGCTGCAAAAGCAACCATTCAGAAACTATTCGTATTCCACTGGCTATGCAGCGCCATTTTTGCTTCTGCTGGGTGTGCAGACACCAGAATTCGTCCGCCTCGACATGGCAGGGGGAGGGCGGACTTGCCTTTCGGCTGTTGCTTTGGATTACTTCCCCTCTCGCCCTGGATTGAATAAATTTATGCACACTCACCCTGTCAGTGCGCCACACATTGGAGTCGTCGATTTTAGTCCCAATCAGTTAAAAGTAACGGAAGATGGCAACTATGTTTTTCCCCCTTCGCTACGGACTTGGATATTCATTATGTGGCGACTGCGCGGAATATTTGTTTGCCGTAACTTAAGGCATTCTGTAAGACCCTTGACTCTTGTGGTCCAGCTCAAGACTTGGGCAAAAAAAACAACATCAGACCTTCGTGAACAATCTCCATTTAGGGTGGCAGCCGACAACCCAACCCCCAATCATTTGTAGACAGAGAGCATTTAGAAATTCCGTATTAAATATTTAGTTCTTGTTTAAGCAGTTTATCATGAGTTTCGACATAGGTCCTAGGTGGTTCGCATGTCTGTCAATTTTGTGTTAGCTACTGTAAATCATCACCGCAAGATATCCAAAATTCCTTGATTGGTTAGTCGAGAATGTGAAGTCTTACCACACACGCCGGAGGCAGCACTTCCAAATGTCATGGCTTGGGAACTTCCTGTGATGGACATTTTAGCGAACTAAGTCATGGCATTTGATTGTTGCTATATGGGGCTATACCATGAATCCACACCATGACTGGCAGGTTGGCTGAGGATGATGAAGGACATTGTTTGGGGATTGTGATCTCTAGATTCAGGCACTTTAATTCGTCTTCAGGCTCGTGTGGCAATGTGTATTGTGGGGGAATCCGAAGTAGATGACGGATGTCGACGGGGACCTGCGGACACCTTGGGCTAAAGAGATTGATGTCGGGTTATTATGACAAGTTCAAGGCCTAGCTAGATGCGGGTGCATACCCATATTTTGTGCAGTCCAATTGTTTAGGGAATTTGTCGACTACTTGGGGTCGATCAAATCCTGCATCAATTGTAACATACGGAAGTCCGCGAAATTGGACGACGTCGTCACAATCGATACCAGTGAGGGTGGACCCCAAGACCTGTTGATGGAATGGCGACAATGTTTCCATGTGGTATGGAATGGCGGAAGGCTGAAATAATGAGAATGCATATACTGCTGGTGTCCGGGGCGACGAGAGCTCTTATTTCTTTGTTCCAAATAAATTTCAGGGGTACATATTGTTCTTGATCATCTGGAGAGTATTTGGCTCAAAATCACTACCCGGTTTCCGAGCCTTATTACCCCACATTGATGGAACTGAAGCTGGATGGGGAGGCTGCTAAGTTACCCCATCATAACTACTCTCTGGACATTGTGGTGCAGGTAACTCCTCCCATATGGCCCCTACGGTACTGAGAGGCTAGTTCAAAGGCTTGAAAAAAATAAAAAATTTAAATTTAAAAGTTCTTAAAAAAATACGTGGGATGTGCACAGTTAAATTTGCCCTGATGGCTCGTATCCTGGTTTACAATAAGTTTTCTTGTCATGGTGTGGGGTGACACGCTTGCGCCACATATCCCATTCTTCCATCCATTTACTCTGTAATAGTTACGAACAGCCTGCTCGTGAATTTATGTACTAAGGGCTGTGCTGCATACGTCATTCTTGTGTGGGATAGGGCTGTGCTATTTTCAGAAGGGTGCCTTGGCTGGTTTCATCCATATTCGTGTCTTGTTGACCGGAATCATGCACGCGTTTTGGCGAAGTCGGGGCTGTGCGTTTCTCAATGCCTGGACGGACTAATGTTTACGCGCTGTTCTCATTGGTCTTTCGTGTCGGTCATTCATTCTTCCTGGTCCGCATCCCTGCAAGCGTACACCGCATTTGCCTCGCTTGTGGCTGTGCAGTCGAGTTTTCAAGCGTATTCAGTCACGTGACTGTACGAAGCAGGCTGGTATGCTATGGCTCAGCTGATGACGTTGCCTTTCAGCAAGCGAGCCTCAGCTATCTATCAACATACATCAATACCATCGTGCGCCTGATTTATCAAACGTGCAACTAAACCAACGACTTCTGAATAATCAAGACGACGCCAGTCCCCTCCGTTAACCCCCTAATCATGTCTCCCGCCGAACAACAGCCCGTTCCTCTCAAGGAGACGGTTCTCGCCCAGCCCCCTTCGTCTCACCAGCCCATGGGTATGTACCATTTCAGTGTAGATATCCCTAGCCAAAGACCACGAAGGACTAATAAAGCTCCGTTATAGACCCCCAGCGTCCTCACGCTCAGACTCAGGACGAGACAGAGGTCCAGATGCGTGGTGGCGAGGCCTGCCCGGGCAGGTTCTGCTTTATCATCCCCTGTCCCATTCCCGTCAACTGCTGCATCATTCCCTGCCCCTGTTAATCCTGTGGCCCCCAAAAAAATCAGGGGAGTGAATGCAGGGTGGTTCAAATAAGATATCCATTTCGTTTTTGGGTTTACTCGCTTTATGTTATTTCGTCAAACTACACTTCACCATCATCGGCAGTCAGGTCACATGGCGCGTCAGCTCTCATTTGCTGGCCCAAGATCGTGCCGATTTGGCCATCTTTTATGTCTTGCAATTTAAAGTTTAATATAGTTGCCCCAGCCTTTTTGGGGTGGGAGGATAATGTAACACTATAGTCTTGACTTGAATGCATCAGGCCACTTGTGATGGGGAGACCTTGCTTATCAGTTTCCAATGAAGAGGAAAAGGCTTAGTATGATGATACCATCACGTACAGCATATGACAGTGGGACAAGTTATTAGGAAACATTCTGAGTGGAGCCAAGGTGACACAAGACCAGGCTTCATGCTCGTGGCTGGAGGGGGCGCAAATGCGATTCGTTCCAGCCAAGCAGATTGGGTACTCGACTCTTCAAGCATTCTCGGACAGTGGCTGAATTAAAGGGAAGATGGCCAGGCATAGAGCAAGCAGGTGAATGAGCCCAACCCACTTGTTAGCTAGCCAGAGAAAACATTTTGTGTTATCTAAGTCACCTATACCAATGATATGAAAACATCTGTAGACGACTGGGGGTGGTGTGATTGCTTGGCCATGCCCCGACCCATTATTGCTTTGTTCTAGCACATCCATGTAAACTATCCGGCGCTGGCCCACCGTTGAAATGGGCAACCCACCTCAACCAACATCCACCATCCACTGTACCAGCACTAACTATGGAAACGAACTCTGACGCATCTGTCTGCGCAGGTACGAGAGCCGTGGTACGTGAAATCGTCCAACACCAGAGCAGCGAGAGCCGCCCCGTCCTGGTTTGTAACCCAGCGCCATATGCTTGTCCAATCCCCTGCCAGGATCGCTTACGCCAGCCCGCATATGCAAGTCTCCGCACAAGCCAATCTGCTCTCAGCATGTCACATCCACTTGTGCTGTGAATCTGTCCATATTGGATGATCTGTGTTACTGTGTATGCTTAGGCAGCAATGCTTCACGGCACATTCTGTGCGCACACAAATTGCTTAAATCTCTTCCTCTCCACAGTACTTATTTCCAGACTGACCGGGATCGCCCTCCCTTCCGCCTCAAGCCGACAATTCGTAGATGCCATCATGTCTTTCACCTTGATCCAGGGAAATGAAACGCCCCCAAACCGTCCCCTGTTTTTGGGCTCCTCGATTGGCGGTTCCTTTGGACCTGGTCAAAATTCCTGTAGCACTTTGTTTGGAAACGTCAACCCCAACAACGCGAGCACGAGCGGTGGTCTCTTTGGCAACTCGCTGACTGGTGTGCAAATACCGTGCCAGTCCCGAGCAGAGGGTTCTCCAAAAATAGCAACAGAGCCTTTTGATGAACTTACCAAATCTCTTATGAGGTCACCTCATGCATCCCTTTTTTGCAATGTAAGTTACTGACATCTTGAACAGGCTGTTTACAAGTGCATCATATTCCGACCTCACTATTAAGTGTGGTGAAACCCGATATAAAGTCCACAAAGCCATCATCTGCCCGCGCTCCACCTTTTTCGAAGCGGCATGCAACAGCGCTTTCAAGGTTGTAATCCATTTCCCATACATCTTCTGTCGCTTCAATCTTGACAGAAAAAAATTGGCTAATTACCTCTACTAGGAAGCAACAACCGGCGAGATTGATCTGCCTGATGATGATGCACTGGCCGTGAAGATGATGATTCATTACTTCTACCACCTCGATTACTCTGTTACACCCGCACCATCAGCAGAGGATCAACCGCCTGCTTCGCTAAGTTGGTCAACAACCCCCATGTCTAGACAGACCCCCGCAACCCCACCTGTACTACAGTCTTTCGGCGCTACTAATAACGGAAGCTCAACAATCGGCACAATGAAGAAACGGGGCAAAAAGAAGCCCACGGGTTTGTTTTCCCTGCCAACAGGTATCAAACCGCCTTCAGATCTCAGTCTGCATGCCAAGGTCTATGCGTTGGCCGAGAAATACGACATAAACGGTCTCAAGGCCCTTGCGGTCAAAAAGTTCGAGGATGAGGTCGAAGACAACTGGGACAGCAACGACTTTCTGTTGGCGGCCCAAGAGGTTTACACCTCCACGCCGGACCACGACAGATTCATGCGAGACGTTGTCGTTGCAACTTTTAGTAGGCACTCGTGCTTGTTGGACAAACCATCAGTCCAAGATGTTGTAAAGGGTCTTGATTTGGCATTCGATTTGCTAATGCACTTCAGAAAAAGGCACGGGCTTCGATAGAGACTACCTTTATGGTTTTTTGGTTTGTTTTTTTCTGTCTAAAAGATTTGTTCCGATTGAACGAAATGAAACTTGGATTAAAGGGAAGCATGGCGTTGTTGAATCTGACAAATCTCTCGTTCTATGGCGCTTGTTTTTATCTATCTGAGTGATATTTCAGAATATAACCTGCCAAGTTTGTGGTCTTTGTTCATGTCAGATATTGTGATCCAATATTCGGATTCGATGAACTGGGTCGGGTGGCTTATTCATATAGTTTTTGGCCATGATATTTATTTATTAAGTGACTTTATTCATTTCATTGTCAAACTTAAAATGTAGATAGTTTGAAGTGGAGGATAATCCCCTGCTTGCACGTGTAAGTCAGCAAAGATGGACTCTGGTTGGTCTTTGATGAGGTGCTGTATTTGTTCTACATCATCGTCCTCCAGGTCTTCAAGGACGTCTTTCGGCTCATTGCCGAAATCCTGATTTTTGGGGGACCCCAATGCCTTTTCGATACCTGAGCGCTCGCTGATTAAAAGCATTTGAGCATTGACATAATTCAGATGATCTGGTTTTGAGGGCATTCATCGCAATGACCCGAAATCATCAAGGATTGTATGTCAATCTTAGTACTAAAACCAAAAACTTCCTTGTCCAGCTGCACTCACTCTTGGGGAAAGTCGGGTCGCTTGGGCAATCTCGAATCTGCTGGACCAGAGTGACTTTGGGTTTTTGGTGCTTATTGTGAAGCTTCCTTTATCCTCCACGCCGAGCTCTTGTTGAACTTTGTCAAGATTCTCCGGTAATGTAATCATGTATGCCAAATGACTCTCTCGCCCTGTTGATGTAAGAACATGGACACCTTCAGAGATCTGTGTGATCACAGGAACATGCCGAGTACCCGCCGTTTTGGTCTCGTAGGTCGAAGATGTCAAAAGCTCCTTTTGGGATCCCGATACGACACTCCTGACATATTGACGAATACCATAAGTCGATCTTTAGGGTTGGTTGGGAATACCTTTTTGGACACCCAAGTATTCTGGCATTTCCCTTTCTTTAATTGGCCCGTTACCAAGTCTCGCATCTGTGTCGATGGGGCGTAGGAGAATAAATGTTCTGGCAATATCATCCACCCCTTCAGGCTTCTCGGTGTTGACGCGTCTTCGTATAAAGAAGTAGATGATCCCCTTTTCCATGATGCTGGAGGGGATATCAGACTCTTCCGGCTGCTTCACGGCATCTTCCTTTTCGTCTCCCCGGGTTGATTACGATGTCTTTCTAATTTTTGAGGATGTTGGACTATTTTCTCGATTCTTAGGTTCTGACTCTTCTTGCGCATGTATACACAGCTGCCAGGTTGGAATGAAGGCGAAACCGAGAGCGAAACCGGCACAATGACTAAGGAAGCGGGCCCCCGGATAGACCGAATGTCCGAATAAGGTTCATAACATTGTAAAAAGAGTTTCAGGTAGTTCTTCATTTAGGCAGCAGGGTGAAAATTGAGTGATTTGCATATTTCAACAGATTTCTCCCCGACAGCTGTAGGTAATAAATATTTAAACAGTTGACCCCTTCGTCAAGCTAACTAACAATCAGACACTGAACCCCATCAACGCCGCAAAAATGAAGGTTGCAGTTCTTGGAGCATCTGGAGAGACGGGCACGTCCATTGTGAATGGGCTTCTGGAGGCATCAACCAGTTTTGTGCGTGACTCCGCTCGAAGTCTGAGATGAAGATACTAATACTGAATAGGAAGTAATTGCTCTAACGCGCCCTTCATCCCTTGAAAAGCCTCAAAATATCGCATTCAAGGCGCGTGGCGTTAAGATTATTCCGACAGACTTGAGTGCATCGGAAGATGACCTTGTGGAAATTCTCTCGGGAGTTGACGTGCTAATCTCAGCTCTTGACCCCTTGGCATTCAAATCTCAGATTCCTCTCTCAAATGCGGCCAAGTCGGCAGGTGTCAAACGTTTTATCCCGTGTTGCTTTGCGACTGTCGGGCCGCCAAATGGCGTGATGGATTTAAGAGAAATGGTAGAATATCCCTCACGTTGCGATATGCTATGTGTACGGCGCTAACATGTTACAGAAAGAAAACATCATTCATCATGTCAAGAAGATACACCTTCCCTACACAATAATTGACGTCGGGTGGTGGTTCCAGCTATCAATCCCTGCTATTCCATCCGGGCGAACCGATTACGCGACGATTATGCCGGCCAATTCAGTTATCGGAGATGGGTCTACTCTCTCGGCACTGACCGATGTCAGGGATGTTGGCCGTTGGGTGGCTCGAATTATTTCCGATGAAAGGACCTTGAATAAAATGGTCTTTGCGTACAACGAAGTCCTGTCACAAAACCACATTCACGAACTATTGGAAAAGCTTAGCAACGAGAAAGTTGAGCGTCAATACGTAAGTTCGCTCGCTATTTTGTTTTGGACCCCCGCTAAGAGTTGCCAGATGCCAAAGGAGGCCATTTTGGCAGGTATTGAGGAAGCAAAACTATCGGAAGACCCCAGGGCAGTCCAAAAAGTATGGACTATGCAATACCTTCACTCCTTGTGGATTCGTGGCGATAATACTCCAGAATATGCTGAGTACTTGGGGTATGTCAATGCCAGGGAACTGTATCCGGACATCGAAGTAAAGTCATTGGAGACCTTTTTTCAAGAAGTACTAGAGGGCAATGCAGTCCGAGTGTATGCGCAAAAATTTGCCAAGCCCTAGATGCTACTTGCTTATAGCCCATAGCATTAACCTAGGATATCAATGGGTGGTAAGGACCTGCAGGCTGCAACTGATTGATCATACACCGCTTACTCAGCCTTGTTATGTGCCCCCAGCCTGGACTTGTCAAATATATTCACGAATCCCTAGGGAATCTTGATATTGATCGTTGAACTAGTATTCTCCACAAATAGATGCATCGTGTTTCATATTAAATAGATACTAGTGCTGATGATTCCCTTCGTCTATGGATATTTGAGGTTGTCTAGTTTATGCTAGTTTACAAGCTTTATCAATTTGAAATTCAATCACTTGTCGCTCATTGACATGGAAGCTGTGTACTTACCTCGTGCTTTGCCATAACAACGGCTAGAAATTGCTCCCATGTTAGTGAAGCGAAGTTTGTCATGATTGGGTAGTGAATATATATCGAGTTGAATTGTCTACCAAGCCTTCGTGTACATGTCACATCCGTAATTTTAGTTGTGCTACGAAAGGGAACAGGATTTGGTGAATACAATCAAACTATATTTAGTCCAAAAGCCCCTATGATCAAGAATGTAAAGATAAAAAATACATAACTAAATACTACTCAAACTTCCTTGCTTCAAGAAGTGTATTTCTACGCCTCTTAAAACTACCACTCCAATCGATGTTGGGGCGTTCCCCTACTGTCTTTCAGAGTTTAATGCATCTAGCACGACTTGACAGTAGAGTACTTGCAAGCGGAGCTGGGACCAGAGCGGAGCTGCTTGGGCTCGTTGCCAGGAGTAGTGCCCTGGAACTCCGTGCAGATCTTCTTGACGGAGGTGGCGCAGGTGTTGGAGATGGTGGCGACGTCGCCCTTGTTGGAGTTGATACCGGTGAGGAGCTTGCCATTGTAGGCCTTGACGTTCTTGACGATGACGTTGCGGGTGCCCATGGTCTTGCAGTTGCCGCAAGAGCGGTAGAGCTTGCCGAAGTCGACGACTGTGAAGCCATCGATGGTGACGGTTCCGAGACCGTTGTGCTGGATGACCTTGTCATCGGCACCAGTGGCACCGCCACCCTTAACGTTGGCGTTGCCATTACCCTTCAGGGAGAGAGCATCCTCGCAGACCTTCGTCCACCATACGTTCTCAATGGTGCAAGAGCCCTTGCAGTGGACACCCTCGATCTGGTCAGCTCCAATGATGGCGTTCTTGAGGGTGGCACCGTTCTCAAGGATGAAGACGGCGTCCTTGTCGCCGCCCTCCTTCTGGCCAGTGCACTTGACGCCACGGCCATAGGTCTTCATGCCACCATCGAAGACACCGCTGATGGATTTAACCGACTTGTAGGTGACGGAGCCCTTGGAGGCAGGGATGGGGAAGCTGGCACGCTTCTCGAGAGCGCCCATGGTGTTGGGGGTGACATCGCCCTGGGGGACGGCGAAGACGCCAGTGGCGAGGAGACCGGTGAGGATAGCAGAGAACTTCATGGTGAATAGTTGTTGGTGAGATTTTTAAAATTCCGTAGTGGATTTAGAACAATGCAAATTATAACGAGTGGAAGAGATAACCGCCAGGGTTAGTGAAAGTGAATGAGAGTTGGTAGAGAATGAATGATGCTGAAGCTGATGAGAAGGAAAACAACAGATGCACACCCGGCTCTCTTTATAGCTTCTCGCTTGGTAGCTTCTCTCCTAACAAATATGCCTACATTAAGCATACTGCTTCATGTTTGTCTTGCGGCCGAGTGACATCTCTGCCCTCTTCCACTGATGAATTGGCCGATACGAGGCCAACCTTGTCACGAATCCCTGGGCTGCTAGACGCGATTCGGAAACTTGCCGGCCGACCCTGTCGTCCCGGGGCCTGGTTTCAGGACCGGCCCACCAGCTCTGGCTCCAATGCAACGGCCAGACTGGACCATTGCCGCACAAATGCGGAATGGTGCGACTACCAACAGCCAACGTCGCCAGCCTGTCTCCGTTTCACCATTTAATTTCGGGTACTACCGCGGGCCGCCATTGGTGGAATCATGACAACCGGACGAAGATGTCTGGAAATATTATCCCGTTTGGTTTGTTGTCCGAAGCCATCCACTTTTTGCTGCCATCAGCACCCTGGGCTCTGTCGCCTTCTCTCCAAGTTTGTTTGTTTTACTAAAAAAAAAGTGGTATGCTCTAGAAGCCTTCGGTCTTGCTTGCCCTGTTTCGACGCGATGGTTTGTTTTACGAGTCCTGCAATGGCTGTCCAAGGTGGATTACAGCGGCGGATTGCTCTATGCCTGGCTTTATAGATGGACCCCTCGGCTTCCGAAAAATGCACAGCGATCAACCGTCTTGGTGATCCTGGCCGGGACTCTCCTCCTTTCCGATTTAGTTTAGCAGCCCAAAGTTTGTTGACTACAAGCTTACCTTGCTGAGTATATCCACTCGCCACATCCTTCGGCAAACAGCCAATATGTTGGTTCGTCGTGTTTCGCTTCACGAGAAACCCTTACTTTTCCAGATCTGAGCTCTACGTTGTAACAATCTACAATCTAACTGTGGCGTCGTAGTTTGGTTCATCGATTGTGAAAGAGGTTGTGTGTGTCGCACGACAAGATTTCCCTGCAATCCTCAGCATGACCCCTGGACTCACTCGGCGCTTCTTGTAATCTCTAGCGCACATTTGGCATCCTTGTACTGGGCTTTCATAGGATCAATCACGGTTGCATTCACCTCCACCTGCCCACCATGTCACGCCGATTGATGCTCATTCATCTCTTGGTCATCGAGACCTTTTAGTGGTCCCCAAGTCCGGCAGCCTGTAATGCTACCACAGCCCTTCCCCATGTATGGTTTCAAGGGTTCATTACCTGCAGGGGCAAGAAGCTTCCGATATGCAAAAGTCGAACAGGGTTCAAGGCGTCCACAGTCTCGTTGTACTCTCCGATTCATCCAAGTCAGCTTCTCGATTTCCAGCGGATATTGTCAGCACAATGTAATAATACACGGCCTCGATATTATCATGACCACTGAGAACCAAGATTCTCTGCAATAGAAACATTGCCAATAATCCAAAATCAAATAGCACACCAGTCGTCTTTCAGTTTTAGACACAGCCAAAGTTGTGTCGGTCCGAGCCTGCAAATACAGCTCCTATTAGGGTATGGAGGGATCGACAATGCTTTCTAGCCATTTTTGACAAGATTCCTGGGATAACGAATGTTTAGCCAGCGGGAGGATCACACCGATTGAACAGTAAGTACAACAGTGCTCGGTCACGGAAAGCACGGATACTGCTACGGAAGGACAAGGATTACCCGGTCACTCTCGGTATCAGAGAAAATGGGCGATCCATTTGTCGTGTCATCGTTACATGCAACCATGTCTTTGGAGCGGTTGGCTGACAACTGAGCTAGGGACCGATCCCCTTTCTCATGTCTCCGGAAATATCTTAGTCGCTAGTTCCGCCACCTTCACCGTCGCAGCTAAGCCCAATTTGTTGCCAGATAACCTCCATACGAGGTCTCCAATCAGTTGAAGGACCCCCTGGATGTTCATGTGCTGATCGTATTTGTCTTTGTAGTATGTATCAAATCCAGGCTTTCATCTACGGCTCAATGATGGCGGTTGTCTGCTATGTGTTGCTCCATACGTCGCCTACCATCGGACTGATTGAGACATCATTGCGATTTAGCAAATCAAAGCCGAGCACGGCAAGTCGGTCACGAGCAATAGATTGAACTGTATAAATGTTAATAATGTAGATTGAACACAATTTATCAAGTCAGTTAGAACCGGACAAAGAGAGCAATAAAACTAAAAATTGTAAGATGGCACATGGACTTTAGGGTAGTGCACGAAGGTATTTCATTTGGTGTATAAATCATGCAGTTGAGGTATTGGGAATGATCATGCAAGTTTTAAATCTAGCTCCTGTAACTAAATTAACAATCACGATGCCCCGAGAAAGCAGAAGAAAAGGGGGGGCTGGCACAGGTTGGTGATAGATTAGATGAAGGGGAAATATGCCCTGACCAAATCCATTGCAGTAGGGGCGTTTGTGTGTACATACGCCACTAAATCTCTTTAATATAGACCCGATAGCCGAAAATCCATTGCAATGAGGCTAGTATCGTTGTGAGTGAGTTGTAGTGGCTCTCGGCGCCAAGATTCTCCTCCATGCGAGAACTATTGGCAAGACCCATGTCCATTTGCAAACCCGTTAACCCGTTGAACTGGGTATGGTGGGTGGAGATATGGGAGTCCCACTCCATAATTGGGATTTTATCGCAACGGCGAGATTCATATTGGTGGCTTTGTACACGCGGCCGACGCGAATACGG
>PGGA01000014.1:1628660-1682743 GCA_004380915.1 Calonectria pseudonaviculata
GGCGTAGAGTCCCGCCACTCCGTGTTAGCCTGATGGCTGGACGATGCGATATCCCCTGTTACCACTGGTCTGAAACCAAGTCTCCAAAGGTTCTAGGGGAAGGAAAGAAAGAAAGGACCCATGTCAATGCAACGTTGGGGAATACTGTCTCCAACGGAGTGTTAGCCACTCAAATTCGGATGGTATGACAAGCCTGAATTTGGGTTGAGGGTGTCTCCACGAAGAGGGAGTTATCAACGTTGATATTGACTGTCCTTGATCATTTTAAAATATCGTGGTGATAAACGAAGTAGCCTCACATCGAGGACCGGAGTAGTTGCTATGTTTGTCTGACATGATGGTGCTGCAATAATTAAAGATGATGTGAGGGATAAATTAATAACCGCATTGGTAAGCTGCACTAAAAGCGTATACAATCTGTCACGTACTCTAAATCGTGTTTTTATACCTCCAATAATTTGTTGACAGGCGCCAATACGTATGATCAACCCATCATACATCTCCTCGCTCCTTTCTATCTTCGGGTTAAATACGTCACAGATACACCAACAGACTTACAGGCGCATGGTGATTGACCAAACCATGATGTCCTTGGTGGAGCCTATGTACGATGTCTAGCACAGATACCATCCCTGAATTCAGCGAACAAATCTCTTAGTCCTATGGGCCAACAAGGAAGGAAGTTGGTTCATCTCATATTGGGTAGACTAGGCGTTGGTCCGAACCCAAATTCAAGGGGGAAAGAGTTATGACGAAGTCAGGAGAAAAGCAGGGTCGGTTGATGTTTGGGGTTGGGAAGTGGAGCTTCAACGAGGATTTACTCGAACTGATCCGTCAAGTTGAAAAGAATAATATTGGAAAGAGCCCATCATGGAATTTATGAAGTAACATCTGGTCGACTTAGCAGCACCGAAAAAAACAAGGATCACTAAAACCCGTGCGGCTTCTGCATGCCCTGCCACAGCTGACTCATGCTTACGTTCTCATACGGGCTGATGAGGTCTGAAGTGCTATCTAAAAGACCCTTTTCGATCTCTGCATATCTTCCGCCGGCAGAGAAGATCAACTGGCCATGCCTTAGCGGCCGTTTCTCCAGTCCACTGCCGTCGTCAGCCATACAGATTGCGGCACTCTTTGCGGCTATCTCGGGGCCTTGCAGCGTCGCATTGAACTTTGACAAAACGCTCACTGCAGCCGGGTTGACTAGACCAGATCGCGTCCAGCTAGGAGCTATAGCATTAAGGCGGATAGCGGGGTTCGGAAGACCTTGCAATGTCAATGACCGTAAGAGACCAAGGACGCCGTGTTTTGCGGATGCTGGTACAAAGACGGTCAGCTGTAGTCAACACGGCTAAACTGGAACGGAGTAGGGAATTCATTAGATGGCATCCATTTAGAAATACATACCATAGTCAGGGCTCCAGTAGCGTTGAATACCTTTAAACTGTTAGCATAAAGATATATTTATTAATATATGATTGGGAGCGTTACTGGAAGACGAGGCCGTGAGTACAATGCTCCCTCCGGCTTTTTGTTTACGCATATAATGGATCGCCAGAACCGTAGTGTTAATAACGGCCTTGAGATTAATATCCAATACACTATGATTAGGCTCTATAAGATCCCCATCTTTGTCAAGCAAATCCTCGATATATGTGGATCTTGTAGCGACTCCTAGTATACCGCATGGTCAGCTCAAATATGCATCGCAAGCTCAACTGGAGACATAAATGCCGATCATGGGTTTGAAGGAATCTTAGCGTGAAGTAAACGCTCACCGGCATTAGCAAAAACATGATCAATCTTGCCAAAGGTACTCTTTGCGCATTTGAAGAAATCGATTAAGCTTTTCCAATCAGTTACGTCAAGCTTTTGGAAGATTACGCCTTCATCTGAAGCGAGCTCATTCGGGAGAGGGCTAATATCTCCACAAACAACTTTCGCATCATAAGACCGGAGCAGTTTCGTCGTAGCTAGTCCAATTCCAGAAGAGGCGCCTGCATATATCTGGGATTAGAATTCTGGACATGGCCCACCAGTCATTGCGAATCTGAATGAGACGCCTTACCGGTGATCAATACAACTTGTCCTCTCAACACCTCGAAGTCGGAATCTGAAATACAGAATTCTGTCATTTTTATACGATTTAGGTAACAGAGCTGATATAGTTGAATGAATAATAAGGAATAATCTCTGACAAAATTGGTAGAGGACAATATTACCGCACCACTGTCGCTACCAGCCTAATATAGTATTTCCTTTAGCTACATGTCACACACATATTATTTACTACTTGTGGGGCAAATAACTTATACTGGAATTACATAAAAGAATAGCCTTGATTTTTCAATCCAGGTGATACAAAGTTACACAATGCCATGCCGGTAGATCCTTTTGTTCGACTTGAGAGTACGAGTGCGCATGAAGTTTCTGACTGTCACGGCCATGACTGGCCGGATAACAAGAACCGCCGTGACATGAGTCGTTTAATGCGAGTCAATAGGCAAAAAGCGTCGTAATGTCTCGGACCTGATGCTTCTCATGATGTGATCTACACCTACTTGGCATGCGGGGTATTACACAATGGTTGCAACAATGCGGGGATATGGCTGTTGCCGAGGTAATAAAAACTTCCTTGAACACGAAAACAATGACGTCTATTAAACCCATTTGTTCTAATACAGTATTACCGAGAACTCTTATTACTAAATTTAAGCTGGCTAAGCCGTGTAAATATCATATAAAGTTCGCGGTTGACACTATCTATAGTTGCTTTGATCCTTGACCAATACGAGCGGACTCAGAACCAAATATGAATGGTGGAGATTTTACTTTGCAAAAGCCCCGCGGGCGGGAGTTGAATGGGGGTGACCTTTTAGCCCAGTCACTATTGAAGTTGGGCGTCGAAGTTGCATTCGGACTTCATGGTATGTGTCCTGTGCTCCAGTGTCAATATATGGTCGTTGCCGTGGGAAACATAGCAGAACCCAGATCAATTTTTCAAATGCTACATCATGGCAGCTAACATTTTGACGTGTTCAAGGCGGCCACCTTGATGCCTTCCTGATGGGATGCAATACCTGGGGCATCAAACTGGTCGATACACGACATGAAACCGTGGCGGTGCAAGCGGCAGAAGGCTACTCAAAAATTGCCGCAAAGACTGGCGTGTGCTTTGTGACGGCAAATAGCGGGCAAGCCTTACCTGTCCTTTTTGTTTTCGAGCATTATTTACTGACCTGCGGCGTAGGTTCTCAAATGGTATACCTGGTCTGGCAACGGCCCTTGGGGACCGGAGTAGTATCCTAGTCATCACATCGTCGGTCCCTCTCCGGGAACACGAAACCAATTGTCTCCAAGGCGCTGTCGACCAAGTTGTTGCTGCAGCACCGCTCACAAAATTTACACACCGTGTCACATACGCCGAAGACATTCCGCGCATTGTCTCACACGCTATGCGGGTAGCGTCTGCTGGAGCCCCAGGCCCAGTGCTGATTGATTTCCCCATAGACGTCCTCTTCTCACCAATCCACGAGTCTTCCATTTCTTGGGGTGCTCTTGGATCACCGCTGCCACTTGTTCCGGGTCCGCATTTAGATGCGGTTGAGCAGACCCTGAGGATGATCCATGCCGCTAAGCGTCCAACCATCATTACTGGAACTGGAGTGTGGATCTCGGAGGGTGCGGCAAGCGAATTAGAGAGCTTCGCCGAGAAGCTGCAAATTCCCGTCTTCTCGAGTCTCAAGTACACTGCCCCGATTAGACATGATCATCCGCTAAATGCAGGATCGGCCAAAAACCTAGCTGTACTCGACTTGTTGAAGAAAGAGGTGCCAGATCTGGTCATTCTCTTAGCCGCTCGAACTGGGTTGTTTCTCGGTGACCGCAGTGGCGCTATCATCCCACACTCGGCCAAAATCATACAAGTAGACACCGACTATAGCGAAATTGGTCGGGTCCTGCCAGTTGATCTGGGAGTGACATCCGATGTTGGGCAGTTTCTCAGGGCCGTGAACCAAACTGGTGCGAGCAGGGAACCTTCCAAGAATTGGCTAGATGACATTGCGAGCATCAAGAGTCTGAAGGATCCAGAAGAGGCTGCAAACGAGATACCACATGCCGGAAATGGAAACATGCACCCATATCACGGATTCAAAGCACTATGCAAAGCCATTGGTGAGGTAGCACCAGATTCTATCATCATCACGGATGGCGGTGAAGCAGCTCTATGGGCAGGGCAAGTACTGTCATACGCCCAACCACACACAGTCATTTCCGCTACGGGATATCTTGGATTCCTTGGAAACGGATTCGGATACAGCCTGGGAGCTGCAATTGCCAGCCAAGGAAAAAGAATGGTAGTCAATATTCAGGGTGATGGCAGCAGCGGGTTCCATCTCATGGAACTGGATACCTATCATAGGTTTGACCTAAACATTCTCACCGTGGTTGCCAACAACCACGCTTGGGGGATGAGCATCAATGGGCAAGACTTGTTCTATGGAAATACGGAAACCGCCCGGCCCATATCGAAACTGGGGACGTCTGCCCATTACGATGCCGTGGCGAGGGCCTTGGGAAATGATGCCGTGCGGCTACAGGTGCTGGGTGAGGTTGAGCCCAAGGTGAGCCAGCTGATCAAGGACGCCAAAGGAGCCAAAATGGTGGAGCTGCTCATCAGCGAGAAGCCGACTCACCCTACCACAAAGGCCCTGCTTGGAATGCCCGAAGATGACAACGACAGTGTGGTTGTTGTGCCGTATTATAGCAATATCCCTCGCATGTTTCCGGCCCAGAAGTGAGTATGGCTGTAATAGTGTATAGATGATAGGACGTACATGGGTTTGTTCATTATCCAATCACAATTGTGTCGCTCTTGGTTCGTTGGCCTTTCCGTGACTGATACGCGGAGGTGCCAAGCAATGCACTGCATCCTGAATATAGCGACCCAATCATTGGATACATTGGTGTTTGAAACAAACCGGATTGTCTCCTCCGCAACCTGCAGCTGGCTTGTTGGCAATTCAGCTCCTACAAATATCCATCCTGTTGCATCGCGAGTGGCTGGGGGATGACCCGGATGGGAGCACTGTAAGCACTAAGGCGACAGATGAGTTAGCGCTCCTTGGAGATGACTCCCCTGCAGAGATACCACCCAGGTGCCTAAAGCTAACTATTTATAGCACATTTAGTCGCGAGCGCGCTATATTGATTATAAATCTGCCGTGCTTGAATTTTTTTGAAAGATTTTTATATCTCTTGAGTGCTCAATCTTCCCGTTTTTTTTTTAGCAGTAAATATAGGCACGGAAGGTAAGTTATTCTTGTCCACTTTTCGTCACACCCGGCCAGGAGAAACAGGAGTGCTGTTTGGATTTATTTGATAGAGGTAGAGAGATATCAGCTCCGATAAGGTGCTTATTCCAGGTTAGCTCAGCTAGTCTGTGGATGCTGTGTGAGACGGCCTACGTTAGTAAACCTGTAGCGCGTGAATACCCCTGCTCTGCGACATTTTAGCAACCCACCTCTAATGTCTGCGTGGCTAGGAACAGTGTTGCATCTTTTCTTGAATATAAACCCAGTCGCTTCAGTAAATGAACCAGCAGTTCGAGTTCGTTGGATTCGCCCGTATCCAACAAAAAATGTATGCCTCGTGGTTTCACTACCCCGTTACCAGGCCATACCCATTCAGATGGTTCACACCAGTGGTTCTAATAGGCAGTGTCGTCCTGACCGTCATCTTTTCGCTCATCAACCTTGCATCAAGCGGATTTTATCTGAAAACAATCTACACTGATGATCCTAATGGCACCATGACATTGAAATCCCCGTACGTAGGTAGTGTTTGCCGGTAGGGAATAGCCCACTGACCCACGCAGATGGTTCATGAAAGTTCCCTTCAATTGGGAGAACGGTCTCGACGTAAGATGTCAACCAAACATGTTGTCGGTTGGGGATCGTTTCTTCACGACGACACAGGCCTTGCAGTACGAAGTCAAGTCCATCACGCTCTCAACCGATGAGAACTCCAAGGGGAAAGCACCCCTCTCTTCTATCCCCTACCTAAACAACGTCCTCCATGATTGTTTTCTCACCAGACTGGACGTCAACCTCCGCCGAGCCGATGCCGCCACGAGGCGAACGTGGTGGCTCTCTTGGATCAACACAGACGAATTAGCCACTGCCTCTTGCACAATTCTCTCCGATGCAGGTCCTGTTAACTTGACACTCAGTGTGGGATACACCGGGCAAAGCGATCAGATTTATGATTATGTTATCGAGGATAACTACACAACCCATGCGAGTATTTGGTGGGGAACGAGGCTATTGAATTCATATTTTGCAGGCATCATGGCCACCATGTCTCAAACGGAGACGGGAAACCCGGAATCGAGCTACTGGTCTCATGGCGGCATTTCCTACTTCAGAAGTCACACGCAAGACGAGTACGTGTTTCACATCACATATCCATTTTTCAGGTGTCCTGTTTCGGGCTAATACCTCAAAGTATCAAAGCGATTGACTTTTTTGACTTGTCTGCCTGGTTCATCTCTTCAGATGGCTATATCCAAAATGGGAGTATGTGAACAGGATGTCTACTTAACCGAACAATTAATTAACGCCACGATGCCACGATAGATGTCACTTCCCTCGCTTACCTAAATGACCATCCCGAGGTTAGTATCTACAATGATAACACTTGTATTCAGGTCAGAATACTGACCTAAATCAAATTAAGCATTTTGCATCCCGTGTCATTTTCGAGGGACTTCACCATGCGCGAATCTTACAGTCCCTCGTAGCTGTTGATCTCGGAAGCTGCGAGCCTCCCAATCTCCTACTAGACGAGAAGGGTCTTCAATACGCAATATTGGCACCAGACGACATGAACAGACAACCTGGTGGCGTACTTGATGACCCAAACATGGGAGCCTCAGCACGCTACAACAGCATTTACGCGCCTGGACAATGGTCGGAGGATAAAATGAAACTCCTCAATGAAAGCTACCTAGAGTTTAAGGACGACATGGGAAAACTTGATTGCAGGGAAGCAAACATTGTGGCTCAGTACATGTGTTCCATTCCTCAGAGGAAAAGCACCGGAACCATGCTCATGGCCATTTTACTAGCAGATTTGGTGTTTCTACAGGCAGCGTGGAAGCTATTGAACCTGGTAGCGGATTGTATATTGTCCACCAAGGGCCCCCAGGTCAATGCCTGTGAAGGTTGCTTAGTGGGCCAGTATCAGCAAGTCCAAGTGGGGAGTTTAGCAAAAGACGGGAAGTCTGAGGGCATATACATGAAAAGCATTGATCCCGATGAAAGTGCTGTGCGGCTCATGGAAATCAGGAATTGAAATTAGATTAACGCGTTGTATTTAAGATACCAATTGAGGGTACATGCAAAACTAGTGTTGACGAATTATGTCGGCTGCTTGGTTTGCGCGAAAGTAAAATGCCAACTTCACCCTCGTATGAACTGACGGCATGTTATGAGACGACTAAGCTCGTGGTCGGGAAACATCAAATTTACATCGTTCCTTAATAATTAAGTAAAAACATGACATAACTAAATCCTTCGTCCCGCAGACCCAAAGGTGCCAATACTTGGCAACAATGTGAAGGAGCTGGGGAGATGACATACCGGTAACTATATTTAGAGATGAAACCAAATCTCTTCGCGTCCCTGGCTCCAGACACTTTCTGGGCGCTCTGTTAAGCCAGACGAAAATTGGAAAAAGAAATGCTGCATTCATCAGCATCGGTGTTGCGCGTTTTGTCCCCGCTGCTTGCTTTTGCCTCTAAAATTTAGCGCCGGGGACTCCCGATTCCCGCCACAATTTTGGGTCTAGGGCTGGCCTACGCATGGCAGAAGAGCATTGCATAGGGCCACTAAATTTCAGCCATTGATGGGGGGTTCCACTACTCATCCTCGTGATGCGTCGGGTGACAGGGAGATGTCCGGTTGGCACAACATCATGCTACGCCACATCTTGCATTCTCAGACGAATTGGGGCCGCTGCATGTCTACCACGTACATAGGTGAGTTGGCCAGCCCGTCCCCGCCCATGTGGACCTTCGACGTATCTCATCGGGATGATGTCGCTGACAGGGCCCCTGTTGTAACCCGAATGCTATTGACGACCTGAGCGGGAATTCAAAGAAGCAAAGAGAGGTGTGGAATTTTCTATAAAGGAAGAGATCGGGCCTCACTAGGAATCGTTCAAATCAACCACACAAACAATCAATCACAACAACTTGCAACTTACTAAACCACCAACCAACCAGCAAAATGTCTTCTCCCACCGCGTAAGTCTTCCCAAGATAACGCTTCGCCCTTGGCCTTTGCTATAAAGGACTCGTTGCACATTTCAATTTCCTTTACTTCAGAGGCATAATCAGCCCAGCTGTGGGGTCAACGGCCGAGGATGCTCCCATTTCCCCTCTTGATATCTCCGCCATTGCCAAATCTGCGCCGCTCTACCATCAAGTAGTCAGGGTGAATTGGTTTATAGGATGAGCGAATCTGACACTTTATAGTCTCGAAAACGGCCAATTCGTTGTCCCCCTGCCCACCGCTACTGGCCTCTCTGCTCCTGCTGGTAAATATTCCGGGCTTTCTCAAATTTAACCATGTCTAACTTTCTACCTAGGCCAGCTTCTCAAGGGACCCACTGATGATGAGGGCAAGCCCACTGCCGCTGCTTTGCTTGTTGGCATCAAGCTCGACCTTGAGGCCGAGGTCCATTTGACTGCTCGAGTAAAGGGTGACCTCACTGTTGGGCTTTACTAGACGGGATTAGGCCGACCAGGTTGGGTGGTTTTTGATGGATGAATTAAATGGCACATTCTTTTATACGTATAACGTAACATCAGTTTCTTTTTTATTTGAAAATAAAAATCACTAGTTTCTATATTACAACTGGCTGGTTATCAAGATTGGTGTCCTTGCTACTGTTTTCGTATTTTAGAGCCTCAACCAAGCTCGGATTGAGCTCGTACCGGCCCAGGCGCTGCGCGCTGTATGATTAAGGCCATGGGAAGGCACTCGGTCGGATAATATCAGACCCGTTTTCTGGCTTCTAGCAAGGTATTTTTGAATCCAAATCTCTCAAACATCACATAGGCTGATCGCATATTCCGCATCGCTATTACGGCAGTTCATTACATCTACATAGCATCAAATAAATATTCAAGAGCATCCTATTCTACTCTTTACCTCTAATAGTGGTTCATTTCTTTAATAACCAAAGGATTAGTGAGTCTGATGGCATTGCTAAAACTCTGTGTTAGCCGGTTTCCTTTCTCCCTACGTCGCTGTGGTGACTTTCAACCTTTCGTTCTTCTTTTAAGTCTATTGACTTGGTCACATTTTGATAGTTCTCCTGTGACTTTGATCTGTTGGACCTAAAGTACGGCCGTAAGCTTGGCAAGCATGCTATAAAGACACCAACGTTGTTGTCGAGACTGTCGTATAATTCTACTCCATGAAGTTTACGCGTCAGAGTATTACATATACTTTACAAATTCATCTATCATGGTGGTTTACGTACGTACCATTCAAACTTAGAGGTGGGGCATAGCATCCAACTGCTGTCTGAATCGTAGTCAAGCGTAAGAAACAGAATATGATGTCGATGATTCTGAGTAAAAAGGTGCAATAGGCTCGTAGTCGAAGGGTTTTCGGTAAAAGTCGAATTTTAGGCATGATAACCCATGGCAATGCGAACATTGGGTGAGTTGTTATTTCTGTTCATGATAAATAACCTTCTAGGCTCTGATTGCCTAGTAAGTCACTTGAGAAGTGTAAGGACCCAGAAACTTGGAATATCAGCACCAGGTCTGCTGTTGGACACACAGTCTTGGCGCTCAAAGACCTAGCACATGATTTAGAAGTGACCTCCCACGATTCATCGCTCCCACAGGCGGAACATTTGGGAGGTCCGTACCAGTTTCTTTCCACAGGAAGAAAAATCAATATCTGTAATAACTTATTGACTAAAGAGCCGCAAATGACGTAAATGATCGTAAACCACAGGATTATTCTTCGTTTTGTCGTGAGCTTAGGCACCATCTGCCGATACATTTCTAGTAAAGCGCCTTTAGAAAAGTAGAAAGTTGCAAAAAAGGGGAAATAACTAAACCAGAATATCTTAAAGTACCTAGATAGATTAAAGCTGTGGATCTGGAACTTTGAGATATTGATACTCTTGTTAGACATTTTTGGTCTTGACGGCTTCCGTGAAACCTTTCTAGTGTAGTCATCGCTTTAGGGTCAAGAGCGCCCATCTGTGCAATTTTGAGATCGCATGCAGCATTGGCAACCGCGGAAAGAAGGCCACACATATTAAGACATCGCTGAATGGCAATTTGCGCCTCTGTACGTTCAGTCGCAGATTTAAACGAACGCCTATAACAAGGGTGGCCAAACCCAAGACGATCCATTGTGTGGCCTACCCAAAGGCTGTCAATAAGAAATAGCAATGTAATTATGGCATTGGAGAGACTTGCAATGTCGGGCAATGACCCGGGAGCTGGTGGTGCCACAATTTCGGTGTCCTGGGCTATTTGGCCTTGATGGAACAGGAGAGCGACAGTCGAATATTGATCAGGTTGGCAAGTTTTGCGACCATAAAGAGGATGAAAATTTGACATCTGGAGATCGTTCAGTCTAGCATTCTGCAGCCTTGTGGAGAGTTTGTTTTATCATTATTCGAGACCACACCACATTTCCAAAGGCACCAGTGAGCTGAGCATTGGCAAGAGTGGAATTAATGGTTGCGTTAAGGAAATTAATTGTCTGTTTCTGGATACTTGATTGAACAAAATATAAACTTTGTCACAAATAGATTTCAATAGCGTCATTAGCAATGAACGTTCTGGGCATACAAAGTGTATCGGAGACTTTTGATGGGACGATTTGACGCTTCATTTTTAGCTTGAAGTCATCAAGTATAAAATCCCGGCACAGGAAACAGGCTCCGAGGGAACTTAATTCCCATGCATAAATAGTGTAGTTTACATATTGCCAGTCACGCGAGCCTTTCCCTCGTCTAAGTTATTTATCCAAATTTCAGGCGGACCCGGACACTCCTTCAAATACAATTTGAAGTACCATTTTCTTACAGGCCAAGCCAATTATTCAAGAGCACCAACACTAGTATACCAAAAGTCCAGGCTGCTTTGTTATCAGAACCTACCCATCCGTAGACACTCACTTATACCATCGCCGACCGACAGTCGTCATATACAGTCAACACAAGCACGGTTCTTTGTGAGCAATTTGTAAGTAACATCAACACTACTGTTTCGCGATATCAATGGCTTTGTTCGAAATCGAGCCCCGCAAAAGTGATACTTCATTTGTTATGATGACGTCTTCCACCAGAACTCGCATCATCCAATTTATTTCATTTACTTCCCCTGTAGATTTCTTTGTTGCTTCGGGCCACCGGTGAGTATTCAAGTGCTCTAATTGAATATTTTTCAATTCAGTCAATGCAAAATCCCTCTATGTTGTTTCTAAACAAAGCAACCATTGGTGTGAGAATTACAATGATGTTGCGGCCACCTGAGGAGTTCCAAGGAAATAGTTGATGTAATCACGGGTCGATATTCGATGTCAATTATGACCGAAAGGAATTGTAACCCAACTCTGGCAGCAATGAAGATGATTTTTAAGCACTCTCGTTTACGGGTTTTCTATCCAGCCGTGCCGCCACAGGAGGCTTGATTTTCAGACCTGCAAATACGAACGTTCTCTTCCCACGTAAATTCATCCCTATGCATTGGTTGAATGATCACACGCTTCCAAAATTCCTCATAAGAACACAACATAGTATAAAAAGTAGTTGAGAGACTAAAAAAGTTGTTGGTCACGGGAATCCAAGCAAAGGGGTTTTATTAACTAGGCTAGCATAATCCACATACTTTAGAACATTAACGAAATGTAACCAAGTCGAGGTTCACATAACCTAATGTATATGTTGAAAGTGGGAAGGAGACGATATGTGATGGATTGGAAATTAATTTCTAGGTAAATAATGTTTGAAATACATTTTAGGAAGGCTTCGTCTCAATATGTCATCCTGTCTCATTTATTCCTCCCATCTTGCAAGATTACTAGCAAAAACACTATTCTTTTTATGATCCAGATCTCAAGTAGTGGGTGGAGCTTAGAATACCATTCCTGTAACTTGGTTGATCTTACCAACGTCGATGTTTCTAATCAACAAGACCCAGAAAATTGCCAGGCCCATAATGCCAGTTCCAGCGGCCAACATCCTGGTCTGAGCATACCCATATGAGGCTTGAATTGCCAGTCGTGTAGTAGATCCCCATTCGTAACTCAATTGAGTGGGCAAATCCTCGTAAATCATTGCCAGGTTAGGCAGCTCAGATGCTGGGAGGTTTCGTTCAAGAGCCTTTTGGAAGGTATTGGTCCAAATTGCACCGGAGATGGTATTGCCAATTGCACCACCAGTGGTACCGACAACGTATAGCAAAGCCAGAGCGGCAGAAATATGCTGATGGTCAACCGCGGCCAGAACGGCGAGCTGTTGAGTAATGATGAATATACTTCCACCAATAGAGATGAAGATTTGACACATGACGATATAACCAACATATGTATTGGGCTTGCGGAAGTAAATCATCAAACCTTGAGCAAAGATGTACAGGGGGACGGCAAAGTACAGGAGCCACTTGAAGCGACCGGTTCTGCGGATGGCGTAGCCAACGATAAACAAGAGCACACCAGAAACAACGTTGAAGGTGTTGTTGACATATCCAGCTTCTGCCACAGATAGATTGTTGACAACCTGCAAGAATGAGGTAAAGTAGTTGTCCCAGCAGTAATAAGCGATCTGATATGTCGCATCAAGCAGACAGGCACCCAAGACTGTGCGATCAGTCAGGAGCTTATAGTCGAGCATAGGAGTAGGGGCGAGGAATGCCTCATAGAGGCCGAATATGACGAGCACCGCGAATCCGACAACGATCATGGCGATGATGTATCCGGATGACCAGCCGTCCGGGGCGCTGTCGGCCAGAGTGAATGGCAGCAAGAACACAGTGAGTCCGATGGAAAACAGGACGACTCCGAGGAGGTCAAACTCAAGCGTGTAGTACCAAATGCTCTGCAGAATCGTGCGACCACTCTTCTCCTTGACAAGCAGGCCCTGCTTCTTGGCCTTGGCAAGGTTGATCTTCAACACAAAGAACAGAGGCATGGCCACAATGGGAAAGATAATGGCAAAGCACCCAAAGCCCCATCGCCAGCTCACGTTGTAGTAGAAGCTATCAGCAGCCTTTGAACCTGCGAAAGCGGTAATAATGTAGGGGGAGGAGGTAAAGGCGTATGCCAAGCCTCGATTCTTGAGCTTGGAGGCATCAGCAGTAATGACATCAACGCAAAAGGTCATGCCTCCAAAGCCAATAGAGTAAAAGACCTGGGTTCATGATTATTAGCTTGCATTCTTGTTTTCGTGGGTGGGTAGCGGGAGAGCAGTACATATGCAGCACAAAACGTGGCGAGACCGTTGCATGAAGCCATGAGAATCAAGCCCAGGGTAGCGAAACCAGTCATGATGGCAAATCCTTCGGCACGACCCCAAACATCAAGGATCTTGGACAAGGGAATGTACGTGGCTGCCGACATGGCATTCGCGACAACGTAAATGACAGTCGTGAGGGAATGTGTTTCGAAGTCGCTCGTGACAAAAGGCAGCAGGCTGGACAGGATTGACGACTGCATGGCGTTGACAAAATAAAGCAGCCAAATGCTGGGGACGAGCAATGTCAGCTGGGCGCGAACACAAATGACTCCAGACAATGCGTGCCAAAACTTACAGGAGGAAGACGGCGATGAGCGATGCCTTGGACCAACTCTGGGTCACGGCCGAGACATCTTCAACACCGCGCTGCTGGTTGTGCTCGGACTCGGCCGACAAGTCCTCGCCCACAACGGCTGTTTCCTTGGCTTCATCGGCCGGCGGGTTCATATTGGCTGGCGAAGCTGAGTCTGCCGTGGCCGGGGGGCGACCGGCGAGGAATCCGGGCAACTTTGGCATCGTGTTTCTGGATTAATAAAGGTGCCAAAGCAAAAGCCGAAAGGTAACTTGAGGTTCAGAAGCAAAGGGGAGGGAGGTGTGCTCTTGTATATAAAATCCATCGTCGGCTTGTTAGCGCGCCGATTGAACCGCTTTAAAACAGCGCATCAGATTAGATGGAACTGGGCACAATAGTTCGCGTGGTGCATCCCAGTCCCCCACTTGTTTTTGGCTGCTTTTGGACCTTTGGGGATTTTTCACCGAGTGCTCCCCTGTTGGATCCAGTCCGTAGGTGGGCCAGTCGTGCGGTTTGGGTACGTGGCCCTTGTCGTCAAAAAGAACCCCATAGTCAGTCAAGCTTCATTTTAACTATGTGCCTGGTGAGAGTGGTGAGGGGAGTGAATTGAGCTTGGGGCCGGTCGTCGTCAATCAATACTGGGCGGCGATGGACTGATCTGCCATGCCCTGGACCGATGAAGTCAGAGCTGTCAGTTTATTGCACGCATTAGCGTACCGTCTTGACTTGGCGAAATCGACTTGGCGAACTCGACCTGGCGGAAAATCGCCTTGGCATCGGCGGCAACGAGATGGATGAGCCGGCTTGGCTTGCCGCACCGCATCAGCGAAAAGCAGTGAGGCGACCAACCGCGCCCAACTTGGTAATACGCGTGGGGGACAAAGTCGACTCTGGCGCCGTGCTAATGGCCTGTGGCGGCCTTCAGCACGGCACCATTTCCCGATACCGGCTGGTTGCTGCCACAAGATCCCACTCGTGGTCAGGCTATTATTTCCGGCCACGGTTTGGGCGGCATCGTCGAGTAACGAGACGGGCTTACATTACTCATGGACGTGCGTGTGGTGGGAGACATGAGGCTCAACAGCAGCTGATGCCGGAGAAGTAAACCAATTATGTCTAGTACGCGTAAAGAGACTAAAGAGGGCTTTACATTATGGGGCTCACATCCTGTCACCCTTGCTTTGCCAAGAATCTAAACACGTAAAATGGTGCTCTGTACGTCATGGCATTTCTATTCGAATTCAATCATTATTTCGCATCTTGGCGCGCTTTTTAACAAGTTAAAAAAAAAAGAAACCACCCAACTACAACTTCGACTCAAACCCAAACGAAGTGCCCGCCACGCGAAAGCTGTCCTGGTTAAACGGACACAACTGGAAGAAACGCTCCCTGGTGCACTTTACGAGATTGGCCCTCTTATGGGGCAGGTCGAGGTACTGGCCCTGGTGCAGGCCAAACATCATCTCGTACATGAGAATCTTTTCATTCGACAACCGCGGCTCACCCACGACGCTCTCCGTGCGGTGGTCATCGAGAAAGACGTAATGCATGACGCTAGGCCACCAGGCCATGACCCGGTGACGCCCCCGAAATTCAGCGTCTCCGACAAGCGCGTGACGGCCCCGGTCAAAGTCCTCGGACGCATAATGCGCGCCCATCTTATCTTCCTTGGCCCAGTAGATCTCGAAGTAGGCAAACGGCTTGTCGTTGAAGCAGCCAAAGACGGCGAAAGTGTGGGGGTCGTCCTGGATGGCACTGAGGTAGGCACGGTGGTGCTCCAGCGTGCCCGATTCCATCCAGCCCTTGGCCACTCGGGGATCATTCTGCCATGTGTGGAACAGGTCCAGGTGGACGGGGTCCTTGAAGTCCAGGGCCTGCAGCGAAAAGTGTTCATCCAGCGAGGGAATATACCGGCTGTAGATGATGGAGCCTGGGGCAGGCTTGGGGGCCCGGCGTGGGTGACGCAGGAAGGTCGATCCCGCGGGCATCAGCGTGTAGTCAAGGTGAGGGACGATGTTGCCCGAGTTCCAGGTGGGCAGCCAGATGGGCTGGGTTCCCAGAGGCGAGGCACATCCCTGCCAGAAGAAGCTGCGGGGGACAAGGACCTCGTCTTGTGGGAATTCCACCGGTACCGTGACGTTGGATGGCTGCGGGTGCTCAATCGCGACGACGGACGCCAGCAGAGCCTTGGCCACCTCCTCGCCGCCAGGGCCTTCCAAGCGGATGCGAATGGACTCGGTTGCATGCTGAACCGTGTAGAATGTGTACAGGAACAGCCATACCTGGGATACGGTTGGCAGCTCCTTGCAGTCCCAGCCGACAACCCAGACCGGGCTTCGTCGTGCTCTCGCCCAGGCAGTGTTGTCAGAATCCGGGACGTCGTCCGACTCCAGAGGGCTCAGCAGGGTAAAGGATAGTCGATCATTGTGCAACGGCTGGGCGAGGGCCTTGGCAGACTCTGGGCTGCTGTCGTAGCGCAAGTAATACGTCTGTCGACCTTCAACGCTCTTTGCCGAGTGCTCGAGGTAGTATGTTGTGAGGTAGGGATGAGGGAGGCGGATTTTAATGGGCAGCGCCTGCTGAAAGGGATTTGAGTCCATCTTGGGTAAGAGTTTAAATGATCTGAGACTTGAGTTCAGACAGAGAGCATCACAGGAATGAAAGCCCGACTTCCGTCTTCGCCGACGAGATTTATACTACTGCCAGCCAAGACCGATCTCGGTATCGCAACAGACTTCCACCATCCAAGTCCCTTCTGGAGCGCCGTTACCCAATCCTCCGGTTTAGCCGACCCAGCTGGCAGATTTGTCTCGAATGCGGCGCACTCCGGCAGTGTGTCAAAGGATGGCTTCTCGACCCTCGAGAATGCGCCTTTGCTGCTGTACCCCGGTTTTGCGAGGGGGAGCAACGCCCACTCCCCGAGGGTAGTCGTAACCGGCTTTTGCGGCTTCTTTGGGCAGACATCAAATACACCCCCAGTGCAACCCAGCTTTTGCCATGGCGAGGTGGTGTGCGATGGTCGTCTTGGCAGTTTTGGAGGCGGTAGATGATGGGGGTTTCGTCCAGCTGGGCTGCGAGACCATGCCAGAGGCGGCAATTAATTGGAAAGCAGGACATATCGTCACGGCCAACATCCCTACTCTCAGGCTGGTCCTAGACGCTTGAAGTATATCTCGCAACCTAATCATGGCTGGCGCATTTAGCTTTTTGGGGGTCGCGCCGTTCGCACTGTTCGTAGCGCGACGGCCATCTCTGGTACTCAGCCATGTAATGAAGGCATAATCCAAGTGGCTCTAGTGCGGGTGGCTCTAGTGCGAGCACACTCCTGGAAGAATTGCTCAGTACATGCCACCCTGGTTGGATCTTATCAATCACCCCCCATTCCAGCTGAAAACGCTAGCAACGACAGGGGTTCGGATCGCACCGGATCAGCGCCTCCGCTTTGTGGGTTGGGTAGTCTTTCTGTCCTCGTCCAGTTGACCGACCATATTGATGTGTTTGGATGAATAATTGCCCACCGCACGCGGCGCCATGGGGGGTTGATAAAATGCTGTCAACCGAGGCCCCACTGCCAAAGAGGCCTGCAAAGCTAGGCAACCTGTACTCGAATCGCGTTGCTGTTCTTGGACCCAACCTGCCGGCCTTTAGCGCCTTTTCTCAGGGTCCGAAGCTCTCTCCGGGGGGCTGCACCGCGCGTCAAGAGCTGGGATTCCGCTTCCTATGTGGAGGCGTTTGTGCAGGACGTCAACCGTCGGCCTACTCTCGACAAGTTCGGCAAATTGATGAGTAAACGAGGCGGGAGAATATTTTCTCATTGTGAATTGGGTGGTTGAATAGGATATGATCAGAAGTGGTGGCCAAAACACGATAGGCCCGTAGAGGAGGGCAAGTTTTGGCTCGCCGAGGAGCACTGTGGCCATTGTCGTGATAACCAACTGACCACATAGCCTGGGCTTCTACGCACTTTGAGTCATTGACAGCTAACTCACACAAGTTCCATTTCATCTGCAGCCAATTAACTCTATTTTTGATCATCTAGTTGAGTACACACAACTAATATGTATGCGCAGTTCTACATGGTCAAACATAGAATCATTACACTACACTAGGGCATTTCAACCAACAGGACGATGTCAGGTAGTTCAGATTGTATTCTATTTCATATGCGATGGAAAAAAACCTAGATCTCCTAGAAGCTATTCATTAATCTTTGATTTCGTTGATACCACAAATACGGGCTAGCCTCCGCTTCCTTGGATGCTTCAAGATTTGGGCGTAGCCTTGGAGATATTCCGGGACGTGTGTCATGTTGAAATGGCACCCTCTCTCACGCGGAAATAACGTCATTGGGAAATACCATGATAATGAGCTTAGTAATGTCATTTCTGTCAACCAAGACGCCTACGAGTGTGGGAAAACATACGCATGTACTTCACAGGGAGGGGAGTCCAGTGGGCTTTCAAGCTCTAGCTTCCCGGAATCAAAACCTACGACACGGTCCCGGCCAGATACGAAGACTGTCCGAAAAAGGCGGGATTGTGGAGTTGCTGAGACGTGAGAAGTAGGCATGTTGAAGATTAGAATCATATACATTGAGGACATGCCGGATATACGGTCTCTACTTCCGATGATTTTGTCTAGCGTTCCCTACTCGAACTGAAACAGCTTTCTCAGAAGATTAGCCAGAATAGCGCGGGGATGACAGTTTCCCGGATCAAAAGGGGTCTACGACTATGTGAACGAATATGTCAATGTAGGCAGTACAGAGGCTGATCCGGAAAACCGGCACATGTCCGAATACAACCAAGGCTTCTCTCCGGCCAAGCGGCCCACAACGTTATCAGAGGCGAGAGCTTCGGCCGAGTATCTTCGGCCGATGATACTCTGCACCTGAGGATTGAACACCCATCAAGTTGTATAGCTAATTGAACGGGGCTGTCACATCCGCAAGGGGCCGATATGCAACGTTCGCCCTTAGACGGCCGTCAAAGGCTAAGGCATCGAAGCCTTCACATGGCCATTGTTGGTTATATTGACTTCAACCGTGGGGCTATCATGTTGCTGTTATACATTGATGTTCGCCGAAATATCCGCATCGAAAGAGGGGCCTCTCTATAAATTCCGGGTAGATACCTTCAACAGCAACACCCATGTTCAGGCGAAGTCTGGGCAGTTTGCTGGATCTCAACTCCTCAACTCCTCATCTTTGAGATAAAAAATGACGTAAAGTTCCGGCGCCACTACGGACACCTTTCCGTATCAAGCCAGGTTGTGAATGTATCGGATAGGGTATTTGGAGTCCGATAGGGTATTTGAAATCCGATAGGATATTTGGAATCCGATTGGATACCGTTCAGCAGGACATTTTGAAGATCGAGATTCCAACCAGCTTAGTGTAGTCATTGCTGGCTGCATGAGATGAGAAGAAGAGCACGGCTGATTAACAGAACTCCCTTTCCTCTAATGTTTGAATCTATCATGAAAGTTATATCTTATCATCTAAATAGCGCCTCTCTGCCATGATGTTTGATATTGGTTAAAAGACAGTGACGCGTTCTATACAATAAGCCATAGAAATACAAACAGCCATCTTTAGCCAATTTTGCTATCTTCCGGTAACTAATACAGGCCGTGGAGCGCGATGAAATGGCCAGCAACATAAAAAGGGCATTATATTGTTCATTTGCAAAGTATTTATTCCAAGTGATTTGGCGTACCGAGTCTGATTATTGAAACCATGCACGGGGATTATTCGGGCCAAGGGAGGCATGGAAGCTAAACATTCGCTGAATGGGCTGGCATAGCCACAGCAATGCAGTACAAATTGGCAAGGAGCCATCGGTGAATCATTAAGCTGCATTAATCAGCGATGCGCATCTTAGCTTGTTGCCCCGAGATTCGAACTTTGGCCGACATCGGTTGCTCGGCGCAGCATGTGAATGAAACCCTTTTCGCCAAGAGCCGAATTAGCAAAGACGAAACAAAGAAAAGATTTGATTGATTAGATTATCAAATGACTGATGACGGCATCGGCCGCCTTGGCGTCCGTTGGTGGCGGCGCCCAGAACCGTCCCGTAACTAAGCATTGCCGGCAATTCCCCCCACTGACTGACGAAAAGTCAGCCAAAGCCAGCCAAAGCAAAGAGGCACACAAAACAGGGCATCGGTATTCTCTAGACCGGCAGCAGCCAGGCCCGGGCTTTGACCTGGCGTCGTCCGAGACTCGAATGTGGACCTCCTTCACACCCTAGCACCAGCCCGTTGCTGACGGCCTTTGGCGGGGGTTCAATTTGAGCCCGCTTCCTTCTCCATGGCCCTGAAGACTCACCGCAACCCTGATTCTGGCTGGGAATTCTGGGCCTGGACCACGCCATCGCGTAACAGGGCGCATCAGGGACCAAGTGGCTGATTCCAAGCCATGACTATGTGGAGCGACTACGCGTGGTGGAGCACGCGGGGGGGCACGAGGGGTCCATCTAGTGAGTCGTTCCCAGTCAGGGCTGAGGTCATGTTGGGTCATGTTGGGTCATGTTGGGTTATGTTGGGTGTACGCATAGAGCCGGCCTCTGCCTTCTTTGCTCTCTCTTCTCATTCCCCAGTACAACGCAAAGTACGGAGTGTTACATTGATGCTGTCCGTCCCTACCGACGCTCTGGCTCGGGTGCTAACACCGAAATCCCCTGCAAAAACACACAGTGGTTTTATACCTCGTTCGGGGCATGCGAGGCCACTGTCCATTGTGGCCGGGACCGCCCCGTAAACTCCAGCTAGCTGGACGTTCTGCCAAAGGCTGTGTAAATTTCAAAGCCGCCTCCAATGGGATGCCATGCGTGCGCCATTGTGTCTTTTGTCACTGTAGCGCCTGCGCATGCCGGCCGTTGCGCTTATAACCTTCTACACGCTCGCCCGTTCGGCGCAGCATTGAATCCCATATACCAAACAAATACCTGCGTCACTATAATCAATGGCGGACACTACAGCACAAAAGTCGTTTAAGCGACAACCCCCGCCGCAAAATTATGGGCTTGTGTCTTTCCCAGCCGATCATGTCATGCTGGTCACCTTCAACCGGCCCAAGCTGCTCAACGCCATGACAGTGCCGGCGCAGTACGAGCTCGAATCCCTCTTTGCCTGGTACGACAGCGAGCCCTGGCTCCGATGCGCCATCATCACGGGCGCCGGACGGGCATTCTGCTCGGGCATGGACCTTGGGGAGTGGAACCAAATCAACATTCGCCATGCGCAGGGCATAGAAGAGGAGCGCCCAATGAACCCGCCCTCGGGCTTCGGCGGCCTGTCGCGGCGCCACGGCAAGAAGCCCGTCATTGCTGCGGTGAACGGGCTGGCGTGCGGAGGAGGCATGGAGATTCTGGCCAACCTCGACCTCGTCATCGCCTCCAAGAGCACCTTCTTTGCTCTCCCCGAGGTGAAGAGGGGAGTCGTACCCAATGCGGGTTCTCTGCCCAGATTAGTCAGAACTCTGGGGCGTCCCAGGGCCATGGAAATGGCCCTGACTGGAAGAAACATCACAGCCGAAAAGGCAATGGAGTGGGGGCTGGTCAATGCTGTCACCGACGATGCAGCCGAAAGCGACGACGTCCTGGAGCGCCCGGTCGTCAAGATGGCGCTGGAATACGCAAATTCGATTGCGAATAACAGCCCGGACAGCGTGATAATTGCACGCGCCGGCATCATCGCGGGTTGGGAGGATGGGAGCGCAGAAAACGCGAGCCGACTGCTTCGGGCAACATGGGACGAGGCCTTGTACTCTTGCGACAATCAAAAGGAGGGAATTTTGGCATTTGTAGAAAAGAGGGCACCTCGCTGGGTGAATAGTAAGTTGTAATTATCCAGCATTTGACAGATGCCATAATTTTTGTTTTCTTTTTAGAATGTAGTTGCCTACAGAAAAACTGGCTGTTGTGTTTGACTATACGCTCACTCTACCTTTCAACTCGTAAAGTGGTGAGTGCCCGTCATATTCAGCATGGTTGTAGTTAGTCTAACAATGTTCAACGAAACAATACTCAACACCTACCAGTTACCTAACGCACAATGAAACGTGTAGAAGGAAACGACTGATTTATTAATTTAATCATTAGATAAAAATACCTTTGCAATCATCGTTTTCACACCACCTACCTCTTACCCGCAACAGACTCTAGGGTAGCTCATATTTCAGCGATCGCCGCCAAGAAGAAACTGTGTAGGGACCTGCTTTTGCGGCCCTGGTCTAGCGGGTTGATCGACCCGGACAACCACCAGAACAAGCTGATCGAATTGGAAAAAAAAGAATGTTACCAGAACTGCTATATATCCAGCTGCCATGCCTTAGTCTTGGCACTTTTGAACTGGTAACCATCTAGGCCAACCATTGTGTCATTTGGTTGTGCAGCGTCCTTCCATCCTGCTACTCACCGACTCTCGTATTCGGCGCTAAAGAATCCGGCTTCCGGCTTGGGTGAAGGGGGCTCCTCCCATCGTCTTGCGGTTGACCAGGCTCCGATAGGTGCCTTGCTTCTCGTCGAATGTGGCCTTCGTATGGCTAAAAGGCCAATCTTTCCGCGTGTTGAGAAGCCACGGTAGGGATTTGCCGATTTTCCGCCCGACGGAATTTGAAGAGAGCCATGAAGCATGAGCTCGCTTCGTCTCTTTACCTAGTGTCGTCAGCTAACTATTCCGCATTCGACGTGGGTTGGGTACACAACCGCACGGCACCCCCTCCCTCCCAGGGCCAGGGTGTGGCCCCATTTATCAATCAGATCAGATAATTCCCGCTTTTTCCAGCTCTTCCACTGGGGCAGCGAGCTCCCTAGCTCCAGGATCTTGGGTCTGGAAAGCCCATTCAGACCTTGGCAGGGGCCCAGAGGGTGTGTGAGAAGGGGCTCCGCGCGTGCCGCTTGTACCGGTCGTACAATTGGTGCGCCGAATCCCGAGAGTTGACCCCCCCTTCTCGTGAGCAGCTTCATGGCCAATTTGTCTCGTCGACGGACTGTTGTTATCAATCTTAGCGGAGTTAGTTTGGGGCCGCGCCATCCCTAAAGCCATGATGTCCGAGCATGGCGATTGACGGACGAAACAAAAAGACCCTGCGTCACTACAAGATGCGCTTAACGACTGAGAATGCTACGCTACTCTGTAGTGAAAGTTACACCATTGATCGCCGTTTATGGCACGACTCGCTGATCGCAGTCGTTCGTCAAATCCATCCCCGCTTAATCACGAATCGCCCGCCGCATTGTTTTTACAGTCGAAGCTCAATTCCAACCACCAACTGACTTCGTCATTAGTGTCCAGTGGCGTGAAAATCTCTGTCGGCGATCTAATCTGATCATCAGATTAGATCCATGATCCGCATTGCCACTGACTCGAGCTCTGACGACTTGGCGCCGGACTATTCCAGACGGCGCCCCTAGGGCGAAACAAAATGATTACAAAAAGAATCATCGAGTAAGCCTCACTCGGGAGGGTCAGCGAATCAGATTATTTGTGACAATCATGAGAGGGCCGCCCTCGTAGTCTAAAGGAATATCTTCCGGGATCAAGAACTTATGCAAATCATGGACATGTTTGGCGAAAATACAGCGGAAATACTATACGCGTGTTAGTCTACGGGGTCCTAATTTGTTCCGTTGTCATTTTGCCGAGTTATCCAGGATATGGTGGATGGATCTTGTAGACGTGGGGTGCTGGTTCTGTATACCCACCCCCTTTGATCCACCAGAGCCTGGATATCTTGATGGCGTCAAGCCCAGGCCGTCTGCTAATGCATCCTTTCCTTGATCTGAGCAAGCCTTCCTCGACGAGCCGTTTTCGGACGTGGGGTTAGGCGCATCTGCCGTCTTCTTTTTAGTTCATATGCCGAAGCCACACGCGGGATATTTTCTACTACGCGCGGGCATCTCGGAAATCTCATGCCATAGCAATGTGTGCATATATCGAATATGCAGCAAATTTGTGGGTGTGTGATGTCTACGACGTCGCCTCATAGTGTGGAGTTTCAGGATCGTCCGCTAACCCACACTTTTGACGGATAATGCGAGCATCATCTCTCGGCTATTTCCGAGTACAACGTCTCGTCCAAGTCTGGGCTTGGTTTCCCTCCAAAAGAGCACGCGGGGAGGGTACACCCTGGTCACGGGCAACTTGCAGAGCTGGGAACGGCGCATGGAACAGGCTTGCATCGGGCGGCCAGGGGGTGGGGAGGCGGCTTCGTCGTTTAGCCCTAGCGGCCATAGGCCGAGCTGAGGAAATCCTTGCTCGTGGTACAGGAACTCGTGCTTTTTTGGTCCATTTCACATCTCAAGCGTTAAGCCACAGCCAGGAAAAGCAAGTGTTTCTCGTCCATTTGGGCACGCATGCGCCATTTTCACGAACCAGAGGGCCCAGGCAGCATGAACCCCCACCCAGGCCAAACCACCGCCTCGGTACGCCAATTTCCACCGGCTCATACGTAATCAGATTCGTGGAGGTCAAGCTTCCTTTAGCATGAATCCCGTCGGGAATGACAGACTAGTAGTCCGATGGCGGACTGTTCAGAGTGGAGGGACGTTGGGGGTCCTAGTCTCATTCCATCTGAGAGAGGCAAAAGCGCGGAGCGGCAGAGATATATCCAATTTGTAACTTTATTTATGGGCAAAACCTCCTCCGAGTCCCTTTTACACACACCAACTAATCACCACTACAATGACGCCGGGGGCTATCGTGTGTCCTGAGGACCAGGCCTCAAGCCCGGTTGCTCAGCCCAAGGGCTTGCGGTTCGACGTGCCACTCCTCAGGGAGCGTCGACAGCATGGCGACGAACTCGAGGTTTTGTTGCTTGCCTGGAGTCTACTTCTTTATCGCCACAACAGTGGTAACCACGTACAATATTCCTGGGGTCTGAGGGATCCCGGGTCCCCTACCAAACGAATCTTTGAGCTGAACACATCGAAGCTGCCGTGGGATCCTGCTAGCCCCGTTTCGGATGCACTTGAGGGCATCCGCGGGTACCTGCACCAGCAGCTGGGACCAGAACCCCTGGTCGCAACCGATGGCTACACGTTCTTCTTTAACGATGAGTATGCATCGGAATCTCTGTTTAACCTCAAAGAGGATGACGGGTCACTGGCCTGGGTAAGAACATGACCCCATCTCATCAACTTTGACTCATCGTTGTGACTGACCACATAAACACCATAGGGAAATATTCAGCTGAAGGCAACCCTAGCAGATGACAGCCTCTGGCTTGTGCCGTCCTGGCAGGAGCCGGTGGGTGCCAGGTTCTTGGCACACCACTTTGCCCACTCGCTCGTCGAGATCCTCAACACAACCCTTATCAGCATGACTACGCTGATCAGTTCTGTACTGGAGCTCGGAGATCTGGACACCTCTGTCATTTGGAACTGGAACAAGGATGTGCCCTCTGACTCCCACGTCTGCATCCAGCAACTCATCTCTGAGCAAGTCCAGTCCCAGCCAGAGGCACCCGCTATTTGCTCCTGGGATGGAGATTTTACATATCAAGAAATTGAGAATGCCTCCACGCTTCTTGCGCGTCACCTTGTCAGTGTTGGTGTGCGAGAGGGTGATGTTGTGCCACTCTGTTTCGAGAAATCGAGGTGGACCACTGTGGCCGTCTTGGCTGTCATGAAGGCCGGAGGTGCCTTTGTTCTCATGGACCCCAGCCAGCCGCTCCAGAGACGTCAGACCATGGCCGAACAAGTCCATGCCACCGTTATCATCACTTCCAAAATCTACGGCCCAGATGGCCCTGCGATCGCTCCCAGTGCCACCACGGTGGTTGTTGACCAGGAAGCGCTGCTCTCCCTCGAAAACGCGACGGAGCCCCAGGCGGAGCTGCCTGTTGTATCTCCAAAGTCTCTCCTCTACGTAATATTCACTTCTGGCAGTACTGGAATGCCCAAGGGAGTCATGATTGCCCATGATACTTACACGGCCAGTGCTCTGGCCCGCAGCACAGGCATTGGATATGCCAAAAACTCGCGCTCGCTTGACTTTACGTCTTACGCATTTGACGTGAGTATCGATAGTATGCTCTGCTCTCTTCTTCGTGGAGGCTGTCTCTGCATTCCCGCCGATGAGGATCGTGTGAATGATTTGAGCGGAGCGATCCGTCGCCTCAAGGTCAACATGGTGAACGTGACGCCTTCGGTAGCACGTATCCTTGACCCTGATATCATTCCCTCGCTTCAGAGCCTGGGTATTGGAGGTGAATCTTGCTCTGCCGGTGACATTTCGGCGTGGGGCCAAAATACCCGAGTTGTCGTTGGTTATGGCCCTGCTGAGTGTACAATTGGATGCACAGTCAACCCAAGCGCAGCAGGAAAGCCGTATGTCAGCATCGGAGCTGGCACTGGAGCTGTTATCTGGCTTGTTGAGCCGGAGAACCACAATAAACTGGTGCCTGTTGGAGCTGTTGGCGAGTTGTTAATCGAGGGCCCTATTGTAGGCGAAGGATATCTAGGTGACTCTGAGAAGACGGCTGCAGCCTTCATTCATGACCCCGAATTCCTTCTTGCCGGAGGCGGTGGCGTCCCTGGAAGACGAGGTCGTCTTTACAAGAGTGGGGATTTGGTGCGTTATGATCCGGACGGAGAAGTTGGCTTCGTCTTTGTCGGCCGCAAGGACACTCAGATTAAGCTGCGTGGACAACGTGTCGAACTGGGTGAGATTGAGCATCATATGAAGAACATGCTCCTCCCCGGGACAGAGGTGGTGGCAGAGATTATTGCCCCTCAAGGTCAAGGCAAGGAGTCAATGCTTGTAGCATTTATTTCAGACCGTGAAGCTGCCAAAGCAGATGACTCTGGTGACGATGAGGCTAGGCACATTCAATTCTCGCCACGCATGCGCGAGTTGGTTGATTCTTTGAACGAGAGGTTATCCAAAGTGCTTCCAGTCTACATGGTTCCGGCAGCATACATTGGAATGTCAAGAATCCCCATGCTCGTATCTGGCAAGACTGACAGGAAGTCTCTGCGTGCTCTAGGCGCAAAGGTCCCTTTGCAAACTTCGCTCCCGGGATCAGATTCAGGTAACAAACCTGAGTCAGAGACGGAGCTTCTTTTGCATGCTGCATGGTGCCAACTTCTCGGCCTTGAGGCTGAAAAGATCAACACATCCCACAGCTTCTTTGTGCTTGGTGGAGAATCCATTCTTGCCATGAAGCTTGTGCCCATGATGCGCGAGAAGGGCTTTACTATGACTGTAACCGACATCTTCAACTCCCCTGTGCTGGCTGACATGGCAAAGGCCATGAAGCGTATTGATGCCGCTTCGGAGCTGGACATGGAGGTACTTGCCTTCTCCCTGCTCAAGCCCAACTGGAGCCGCGATGCCCTTTGCACAGAGGCAGCACAGCAGTGTGGACTCGAGAAGGAGACCATCGAGGACATTTACCCTTGTGGTCCCATGCAAGAGATTCACATGGCCTTCTACACTCGATCCAAGGAAAATTATATTGCGCAAAGAATTGCCGATGTCCCCAACTGGAGTGCAATAGACAAGCTGAAGCCTGCGTGGGATGCTGTGTTTAGAGAAAGCGCCATCCTACGTACACGTATTGTCGAGTTCAAGGAGCAGGGATTTATGCAGGTTGTCGTGAAGCAGAAGCAACAATGGAAGTTCCAAGCCACAAGCCTCGACGAATTCCTAGAAGCTGACAGGAAGGAGTCCATGTCACCTGGAGCGCCCTTGTCCCGCTTTGCCATTGTCTACGATCAGGTGGTCGACAAGATCTATTTCGTTTGGACGGCTCACCATGCCATCTATGACGGCTGGTCGACTGACCTCATCTTGGAACATGTCAAGGCAGCATCCGAAGGGCGTCAGCTTTCGCGACCAGCTGAGTTTAAGCACTTTGTTCGCTACCTGACTGATCCTGCCAGGGAAGCATCCAAGGATTACTGGCGAGCACAACTCGAAGGAGCCACTGGTCCTCAGTTCCCTCCCTTGCCTTCACGATCTTTTATCCCCGAGCCTGATACCCTGACTGAGCGATTTGTTTCTCTTGACCAGTCCGTCAAGTCAGACATTACCATTTCAACAGTCATTCGAGCTGCCTGGGCGCTGGTTGCCTCCCAGTATACCATGAGCGATGATGTCATGTTCGGAGAGACCTTTTCGGGACGCACTTTACCGATTCCTGGCGCCGAGGAGATTGAGGGCCCGATCCTTGCTACTCTTCCCGTTCGCGTCCGCATTGACCGAACAGCTTCTGTCCAAGAGTTCCTCCAGGCGATCCAAGAACAGAATGTCGTCCGAGCTGCGCATGAGCATTTCGGTATCCAAAACATCCGCCGACTGAGCCCGGACGCCCAAATTGCCTGCGAGGTCACCATGGGTCTGGTTGTGCAGCCAAATATGCCCGATGCCGAAGGCGCAGATGATGATCTCCCCTCATTCCGCGTTGGTGATGCTGCGCTGGAAGCCCTTCATTTCAACTCGTATCCCATCATGCTTGCGTGTGCACTAGAAAACGATGGGTTCCGCGTGGCTGCAAGCTTTGACTCGAACATCATCAGCCCTTCCCAAGTGAAGCGTGTACTATCGCAGTTTGAGAGCGCCGTTTCGCAGCTACGGGGAGACCAAACTCGCTCCGTGAGTGGCTTGACTTGCATGAGCCAAGGCGAGCTCGAGGAGATCTGGGAAGTGAACAAGGCAGGCCCGGTCTCATTACCCGATGCCTCCCGCTCTCTCGCCAGCGGAGATAAGTATCCTACCGTTCGACATGTCCATTGGGTAGTTCATCCAGCAAATGAAAACATTCTCATGCCAATTGGAACCGTCGGAGAGCTCCTGATTGAAGGTGTAGGAGAGACTGCCGATGTAGGTGCCCCCGAGTGGCTCACTGCCGCGGGCCGACACGGCAAGCTCTACCGCACTGGCGACTTGGTCAAGTATTCGGACGACATGAGCTTGGTGTTTGTTGGCCAGAAGAAGAGTTTCGCAAACATTGATGGCCATGTCATTGACCTCGTGGAAACCAACCTTGAACTTCAGCGCCTTCTACCTGCTGGCACTGAAATTGCAAGCCAACTTATTCACCCAACTGGCTCCAACAGCCAGACACCTATGGTTGTTGCATTTGTCCAAGAGACTCCTGCTGATGGAGCAAGGATGCTTGACCTTGGAATCAACAACCTGGAAGCGTCTTTCCCACTCTCAACGACAGTGTCAGTCCAGCTCGCTAGCGCCATTGTTGGTCTCAACAAGGCCCTCCTCGAGACACTGCCTCCTTATGCAATTCCTACCGTGTGTATTCCACTTGCTAGAGGATCAGAGAGCGACGAGCTGGTGGATGTCAAGAACCTCAATGGCGTAGCCGAAAATGTCACTCTTGAGTTGGTCACAGAGCTTCGAAAGGCCTTTACGTCTCTCCGCTCAGTTATCGCTGAGAGCATTTCCATGACTGACAAGGAACAAGTGCTTCTTTCCTTATGGGCCAAGTTTTTGGGAATTGAAGAGAGCAAGCTGTCTCTGGATGACAACTTTTTCCGCCTTGGTGGTGATTCAATCGTGGCCATGAGAATTGTTTCGGCGCTGCGTGAGGCTGGCTTCGGCCTCTCTGTCGCTGACATGTTTAAGAACATGAAGCTGCAGAGCATGGCCAACTCGATTGTCGACAATCGCGCCAAGATTGAGAAGCCTGTCAAGGTCTATACACCGTTTTCTTTGTTGGGCTCAAATAACGTCGATGCTTTCCTATCTGAAAACATTCGACCCCAGTTGGCCAATTCCAGCTGGAATATTGTTGATGTCTTACCGGTCACAGACCCTCAAGAACGAGATGTCAAGTCGACCGTCTCTGCACCTCGAAGCTCAGTTCAGTACAACATGCTCTACTTGGACCAGTCAATCGAGCTGCCAAAACTTGTTGAGAGCTTCCAGTATCTCGTTTCTCAGCATCCCATACTGCGCACAGTCTTTGTTCAACACAATGGCCGAGCTCTCCAGGTAGTGTTGGAGCAGATGGACGTGCAAGTTTCGGAACTCAATATCGAGGGTCCTATTGATGTATACTGCAAGGAGCTGGCTGAAAAGGACGTCAGCATCGACTCAAGCTTCGTACATGGTGCCTCTTTCATTCATTTGTTTGCCCTACGTGGTGACAAGGAGAACGCATTTATGATTCGTATTTCTCACGCCCAGTATGATGGCGTTTCGCTGCCTGAACTCCTCCGACAACTCGAAATACGATACCGAGGCCTAGAGGTTTCCCCATCAACGCCTTTCACGAGCTACTTGCAGCAATTGTCTGACACAAAGGCTGACAGCGTCAAGTTCTGGCGCAACGCGCTTCGGCGATCCTCTCCAACAGAGATCATTACTCCCGCAAGCGCGGATTGCAAGACGACTTTCATGACAAAGGCTGTCGATATTACCAACAGCTCTCCCGAGACTACTTTTGCGACTCTTCTCACGGCAGGCTGGGCCAAGGTCATGGCTCAGTTCCTCAACATCTCTGACGTCACCCTTGGAGGCATCGTTTCTGGTCGTGACATCGACGTGTCTGGCATTGATGGCATCATGGGACCATGCTACCAGTACATGCCGATTCGAGTCAAATTTGACCCCAACTGGAGCGTGAAGCAGTTGCTTAACCACGTACGCGACCAGTATCTCGAGGGCAGTCAGCGAGCCACTCTTGGCTTCCAAGAAATTGTCCAAGACTGCACCGAGTGGCCAGCATCAACGCCATTCTTCCCATCATTCGTGAATCACCTCAACCGGGAATTCTTTGATTCGATTCCATTTGCAAACACCGAGTGTCGCGTTGACTACACTATCCCTCATCCGGAGCCACCCACGCCGCCTCGCGTGGTGTCATTCCTCGAGGGCGGAAAGACGTTTGTTGGTATTGAGGCTGATGAAGAGCGCAGAGAGTTTTGGGAAGCGAGGCTAGAGGAGCTGGCAGTCGTTGTCGAGGGATTTGTAAAGAATTTGTAGGCTATCTTGGGATAGGGTTTTCTTTTTTTTTTTTTTTTTTTTTTTTTTTTTTTTTTTTTTTTTTTTTTTTTTTCTATTCACCTTTTTTTCAATGATTTCTTGTTCCCCCACCGCGTACCCTATTTTCTTATTTCTGGTTTTTGTTGGGTGTTTTCCTCCCCCTTTTTGCGTCGGAATAATCTGGATATAAAATTACATGGTCATGGTTATGCTGGATCAGATAAGAATTGGACATGAAGTAAGCTACGTTCTGCATTCGCTCTGGTCGGGCCTTGTGTGAATGGACTGGTACACAACATCAGCATCAGGGCCAACCATGGCAAAATGTGGCGTCGGAATGATGATTACTCCGTGATAAACTCAATAGCAGGAGCGAAGTTGTGGACATGGCAAGAATAAGGCGACATCAAGCTTAATAGCAATAGAGTTCAATGCAGGTAAGAGCCGGAAATTTGAAGCCGCGTGTCCGTGAGAAATGTTGCGGTAGCGACTAGGCAATGGCATTCCTAAAATAGCTTGACGTCACGGGGATTGCCATGACGCTGAGTTATTGCCGGTATTTGAGACCCATGTCACGACTCCTTGACTGGACAATTTCGGGGCCGGAGCATTGATCGAATTCCAATTATCCGGCCAGTGCAGCAGACGTGTGTGAGGCGGAGGTGGTTGGGGAGGGGATGCCCTGTAGAGTGGTGATGTGAGTGACATAAAGGGACTTGCAGTCTACAGTCGTAAACAGCGGCAAGATGACTGATTTAATATGTCAACCCCCTCGTAAATATCGACGCTAGTGGGGAAACGGACATTGGACATGATCCAGAATCCGATCCACCCCCCCCAACAGGCCGAAGATCCCGATGCTGAATAAGCGCGTGGTTAAATTTATGTACTGTGTGCCGGGCTGTGAGACCTTGCTAACTATTCGATTGCTTGCTCTTGGGACAGCCTGATCAAGCAGGGAGGATTTATTGCAACATGGCAATGGACTGGTCTGCGCGGGCACTGACGCTGTTCGCCAGCTTCGCCTGTCTCCTCGTCTGCGCCCGAGCCGAGCCTGATCTCCACTGTCCCGATTACGTAGCGAAGCATGGTACGTCCGCGACGTCGTGACTGGTCTCGTGAGCGGTCTCGTGAGCGGTCTCGTGAGCTAACAGACTCGTCTAGCGCCGATGCTCTGGCTGCACTCGGATGACCCGTATAAGCCTAGCGACTTACTGGCTCATGTTCGCCATACTACGCCGCGGGTATTGGGCCAGTCGGTTGGGAATGGCACTTCGCTGGACCTCGACAACCTGGAGGTTCTCAACCAGTACGGAGAGCACGGGTACAACGTGGCGCTCACCTCCGACGATGACCCAACCACGTTCCCGGACTGGATCTATGGCGAGGCCCCAGATGAGTCGGGTCGCATTCGCAATTCGACGCCCAGTGTAGTCATCATTGTGGAAAAGAGCCCGGAGGAACTGGATGCTTTCTACTTTTACTTTTATTCATACAACGAAGGCCCAAACATTACCCACATTCTCGAGCCCTTCAATCGCTTGGTGGGCGGTCCCGAGGCAGCCATGGGGATGCATTTTGGTGACCATGTTGGGGACTGGTATATTAAGATGCCGCCATTGAGTTGCAACTGTCCTGCTAACATCTGCGCCAAGGGAGCACAATATGGTTCGCTTCCGAAATGGAAAGCCAGTCGGCATCTACTACAGCCAGCACGTTGACGGAACGGCCTACAACTGGGATGACCCGACCATAATGAAAACCAAGGACGAGCGTGTACGTTGAATTTGTACCTACTACTATTACGACAGTACTGACTGACATGACGCCACAGCCTATCGTGTACAGCGCTCGTGGTTCCCATGCCAACTATGCCGCGAAGGGGTAAGAAAGGTAGCCCGCAATTCTATGGGTTGACTAACACAATGTCTCAGTGTTCAAATCCACAACTATGTCTTAGCAGATTACTGCGACGAGGGACAACAGTGGGACCCGGTTCTTTCTGCTAATTTTTATCGATACGACCCTACCACCTCGAGGATTAACAGGTTGATCCCGCCCAACGAGCCGTCGTCCCCGCCACCTTCATCGAACCTGACATCTTTCTTCTACTTTACGGGACGCTGGGGAGACGTCCAGTACCCAGACTCTGATGCGCGCCAGAAAATTGTGCCGCACTTTGGAGTCAGACGCTTCCAGACCGGACCAACTGGCCCACAGCACAAGCAGCTCGTGCGCAAGGGGTTGATGCCAGACCAGAGGCGAAAGATGGGCTGGATCGAGTGGGTTGTGGGAGTGTACATGTCATTTTATCCGTGTTGCATCAGAGGGTGGAGAGCATGGATTTCAACTGGGGTTATCATAGTCATTTTGTCAGCGTTTATCCTTGGGGTTCGGTTTGGCGTTGGGAGGTGCCAGAAAAGATATAGAAGTCCTTTGTACAGCAAGCTGCGGACGGAAGATATACAACTAGACGATTGGAATAGAGAAGAGGAGGGGTTATTCTTATCTTCTGAAGAAGAGGATGAGGACGAGAGCGAGGATGAGGAACACCGTCATTGAAATGGAAACATTTTGTAATCCGTTTGATTCTATGAACAGGACGATTGGAATATAGACTAACATAAATGGAACAGCAGTTCATTCTGCTGATACGTATTTTCTGCTGCACATGTTAATACTGTGCTTTGCCCTTTAATCGACTCATCATCAGGACACATGATGTTATTGTAAAAAGTGAGATTTCAAACCGTCACTAGTTTTACGATCCCTATCGAGTCTCAGATTATATAAAACTAACAGTATAAAAGTGCCAGACTTATTTATGTGTGTGTGTTTCAAACGACCTCATAGATATCATTGGTGGGAAAAACTGAGGCCTCTCATTTTGTCCCCATTGCCCCCATTTCCGTTACCAAGTTCAAGGATTAACACCGTATTATGGTTAAATAACAGGGCGGTCATTCTGTTGAGAGAGGTCTGGATCTATGCCCACGCCATAGTTTGTGCCACGGCGTCCAGTTTCTTCAGCTCTTGCGGTAGCTTGGGCGCTCAAATACCTACAGAGGTTAGGTAGAGTGAACGGTACCAACGAAACAATAGATAATCAGGTCACCAGGCTTCGGTGCCATGTTGACCCTTGTGTGGCGTGCGCTCACGGCGAATTTCAGGCAAAGATTTTCAGCCCATTGAATAACTGGCCAACAAAAAGCCGGGGTTCAGTGGTGAGGCGTTGCAGCCTGCATAATGGCCTCGAAATTTGAGCCAATGCCAACCCCTACATTGGCCCCAAACTCACTAAATGAGCCACACAATATGCTTGATATGAAGCGCATGGCTGGATGCGATACAAATACAATGCCACGAAGAGGGGACGTTCCTTTGCTTTATCAACAACTGGGATTCCCTTCAATTCCCCTCCTCTGGTTCAACCACTAGGTTTGCCTTCTTACGAAGAGCAACTTCTTTATCTTCTCTTATTCTTTTGTTCTGTCTCATTTATAAAATCTATTATCCAACGCAACAACGTTTTGCGTTTACCTTACAACACACTTTGGTCGCTGTGAAACTATATTCGGAAACGACACCGAACAAATATGAGGAATTTCTGGGCTCGAAATGGCGACTGGTCAGCAGCTCGTAGACCCATCACGAAATTTGTCTTTCATGTTGAATTGTTGACCAGAGCTGTTGGCACTCTCAAAATACATGACTTTGGTGGGCGATCCATCTTATTGATCCATGTGGGTCATTCCCATCGCTCCGTTTTCGGCCAAATTCCGTAGTGCAACAGGAGTCGCATTTTCCGGTGTTTTTGCTTGGGGGTTATCCGATTGTCACATCCGTCGCGGAAAACGCGGGGCTGGATAGCGCCATCATTGCCAATAAACTGCTGAACCACACCGACCCATCTCATTGAATTGCATCTCAAAATTGCATCTCAACCACCACTGGAAATTCCGAAGCATCATGGGCGAATCACAGTGGCCAACTCACAAGGTGACGCTGACTCCGCCGCCGCTTGAAGAGCTCGCTGCCGCAGTTCGCTCCACCATACAAGCTGATTTCTCACTGTCAGAAGTTTCTATTAGCACACCCCCGGATTTACGAGAGAGCCCGTTTTATTTGGCTGGGCCAGGCTTGTCTGGAAACACGCGCATAGCTGATGTCGGTGGCCCGCCAAACCTGAAGCCGACGCCAAACCTGAATGCAAAATATGACTTGATCCGCGTTTCCGAGGTCATGGAAATGCCCCAAGGTGGCGGGATACTCCTGGGGGCTTCTGCCGGCCCGTTCCATGTCTTGGGCCGCAACACTGAGTTGATGCCAAACATTGCCTACGGGTTTGCGTCTGACGGAGCGGTGAACAACTGCACTCATTACGCAAAGGTGGCTGATGATGGAAGCGTACTCTGCGAGAAAATTGGCGACTCAACAGAGTTTGGTCTCATGGGGAACCTGTTTGGATGTGACGGAAGGTCTGGTCCGATCCTACATATAAAAGCCAAGGGAAGAATTGGCAAGTGCAATTTCACAGAGTCTATCCAAAGGGGCATTCAAGACGTTTACGGAACCAAGCTAGTTAGTTTGGGGGGAGTCTTTTTGATTCGGACTGGCCGGACCAAGCTACATGTGATGCCCGACTTTCCCAGCAAACCGTTTGAAAGTAAAAAGGACTTTGATGAATGGATGCAGTACTACGACACCGATGCCCCATTGGTATGTTTGAGTGTTCTACATACTGGGGACGACCAGGGGTTGGCGTTGAGAATGGAGCACACGCATTGTTTTGGAGTTGGGCCGGACAAGGAAAAGCGAGGTGGTCATTACCACTGGGATCTCGACGATACGATGCAGGACGTTGACTATGAGGGTTGGTTTAATCTGGCAGAGGTCCTATACCGCATTGATCAACCATCAGCTGGCCACCAACCATTATCTTGAGTGAGTTGGTCGAGGTATCTAGTCCAATATGTACACGCAGATAACAAATGAGTAGTTTAACATGGCTGACGGGTCACATGTCGCACATGTCTCATTGGAAAGCTTTTATGTATAAATTATAACTTTGTGGTACAATGCACAAGGTTGTCGCAGAGGCCTATGCCAGTAGTGAGTGACATTATGGGAACGAGTCTTGCCAAATACCCCAAATAATATCACCACCGTGGATAGTTTCCCGCCAGATTATAATGATATACCCTGATTCACCTTGCTTCCCATGCAAGCTGTGGCTTTCTTTCATCTCTATTGTTATCATGACAATACCGTAAGCAGGGGCAATACTGGTTCTCTATTCTGCTGAGGGTCTAGGATAACGTGAAAAAAAAAAAAAACCACACCACCTGATGCAACTGTATATACAGGGTTTACTGGTCCCACAAGGGACGTTCGTCTTTTGTGACATCTGAAATTTAGCAGAGCCATGCAATATTAGTAACTATGCGCGCGTACATATCATCTTCGGGAGGCGTCGGCGCGGTATTCTATACCATCCTCTCGTGCATCGAGGTCATCAAGCGGTATCTCTGTGTCCACCTTTTTGTATCCCTTCATCCTATACCTTCTCACACCATGTCTAACGGCGAGGACCATTAATACGATGCACGTTATGACTACCGCCCCTGACATCCATACTCTCCATCCGCGCAGGCAGCAAGGGTACCATGCCATTAGGACTCCGACACCCCATTGCAGCCATGACTTGGGCTCACCATGGTCGGGAGATAGTCCCTTTCGCACAAGATGTTTCACAATTGGGCCCTGTGGGCCGGAAACAAAACGCTTCATGCCAAAATAACGAACAGTCTTTTGGTGAGGATGGGAGTCAGGGTATTGAGCATCGCCCCAAATTCCGGTAAAGTATAGAAAAGACGTGAGATTGGATTCAGTCGGGACGGCAGGGTCAGATGAGGGCAGATGCTTCAAGGTAAAACTGGCAGGATCCAGGTGGTAGAAGTAAGCCGAAAGGACGGGATCCCAAAGCTGGCCAGCATCGCAACGGTCCACCATTACGCTGTCATGGACATGGTCACTGCGATGTCAAGGATGGGTCAGCAACTGAGCCTATTGAGTGATCAAGGTTGGGTCTAGGAGTGCGTGACTAACCCTTCCGATTCATAATTTGCGTGCGAACCGTATGCACTAAAAACGAGGGGCTACAGGTGTTCATTTAGCACTACACTTGACCGCTGCGGACTGTTGTGGTACACATACCCGACCATCCTTTGTGGAAAGAGCGGCGTCATCCCAGTCGTAGGCAGTGCCATCTGTGTGTTGGCTATAGTAGATCCCAAGAGGTTTTCCGTCGCGGAAACGAACCATGTTGTGTTCCCTGCACAGTTGGGGATTAGTGTAGGTTATCGCGGCGATTGGCTCAAGGAAGCTCACCAGTCGCCTACATGATCGCCGAAATGCAAGCCGTCCTCGGTGCCTTCCAGCAAGCTTTTTAGAGGCTCCAGCACCTGTGTGATGTTACCACCCCGGTTGTAGGAGTAGAAGTAGAAGTAAAAGGCGTCAATGTCGCGGGGGCTCTTCTCGACGAGAATTACAACACAAGGGGTGGCATTGGAAATACTTCCCGAGGCATCTGGGGCATCCCCTAAAAGCCACGCGGGCAGGGTAGTGACATCATCATTGGAGGTAAGGGCAACTGGGCCGGTGCTGAGATGATTGAGTTGGGCAAGGTTGTCGAGATTGAGCTCGGGCAGGTCTGGTACGGGCTCTTGTCCGACAGTGGGCGTTGTATGGCGAACATGGGCTAGCAAATCCGACGGGCGGAAGGGGTCTTGTGAGTGTAACCAAACAAGCGGTGCTGTTGGGCAGATGGATGATTGTTGTCAGTTTCTGCTTGTGCAGACTACCAGGTAGTTTATCAATTGATGGCTTCGTACCATGGCGTGTCACGTAATCCGGCACGGTGCCATTTGTAGCGGCCAGGATGGACGAGGCCGCGCGCTGGGCTGTGGACGCGGAAAATACCAGGGCGATTTGGGCGACCAAAAGTGGGACGATTGGCCAGGAGAACAGCCCCCAGATGGCGACGTGGTGGCCGGCCATGGCTGAGACTCCGCTTGTGCCCGGTCGTTGGGTATATGCCAGGCGGTGGGGGGTGAAACACTGAGGCTGTCGGACGCCTTTTTCAGTAACGGCCAGAGAAAGAGTGTCTGGAAGTCATGCTGACCGGATTGATCTTTTGTCGTCCAGGCGTTTTTTCAGGGCCCGAGGCTGACGTGCAAATCAGCGCCAGTAGCGCGGGTTACGTAACGCCGATGGGGAATGCCGATTAAACCTATGTCCATGTGCATTGTGCACTGCCTTGACAAGGAGCAATCTGACGTGTGTCTTTCATTGGCCAGCTGAGCCACAGGTTCCTTCAACATTTTGCCAACTACAATGTCAACTTGATGGGCCCAAAGCCTTGCAGTTGGCCAGACCAGACATGCAAACAGTGCGGAATTCTCAAGTTGTGTGATTAAAGTAGCAGTAGTACCGGAGACAGGTGTAGTTGAAAAGGATTACAAAGTTAGTCACAACGAAAAAACAGAGTCTTCAGGCTGACCATGATTTGTTTATTATGTCAATTTATCAGTGAGCGCGCCCTTTAACGCGCATGTAGGCTACTATTATGCCGGTGGTGGATATTGGTGGTGGATATTGGTGGTGGATATTGGTGGGGGATTCGCTTCATTCTTGCCTCGGTTGCTAATGCGACAGCTTCGCAGGCGTATACAGTAGTCGGAATCTGTGATGACTTGACCATTTTAAGCCCCAATTGACCACAAATTGAATAAGCTTGCCCTACGTGTTCTTTTTTTTTATTAAAAAAAAACCTTTACTATATCGACAACTAGCGCGTATCAGATGCTGCAGAGTAACTATTTGAACTTGCTTCGGTTAGCACTGGAAGCTTTAGATATCCTGCAGCTACGCCACTGTCGCGCCTCGGCAGCGGCACATGGCACCTTTTGCGGTAATAAACTGACGACTATCCAATCTATCAGACATGCGGATACACTTAGTGTACGTAGCATAGTTAACTGTGTGTCATGTTTTATTTTTATACCTGCTCCTCCCCCTTCTTCTTTACAGCCCGCCACGGCTTTGCTTGAGAGAATGTTATATCTTATGAGGTTGTGCTCGCCAATGGCGACATTGTTCATGATGACAAAAGCACCAGTGCTCTATTCCATGTCCTTAAGGGTGGCTCAAATAGTTTTGGCATAGTCACCAGATTCCGAATGAAGACAGTACTATGCGATAGGATTTGGGGCGGGATGTCAATTCGACCTAAAGAGACCACTCCGGATATTATTGGCATCTTGTCTAATATGACAGATAAAATCTCCAACGATGTTGACAACAATTCAATTTGCATATTTACATACTTGCTGAATTTTAAAGATGTTGTGGCGGCAACGTTTTGCGTTCAGGTTGCTGGCGTTCAAAATTCCCCTGCGTATGAGAAGTCAAAGGATCTGCTGCCAATCGCTACTACTGAGAAGGAAACGACCATCAACGCCGCTGATTGACCGCCTAGCAACGTTTGTTTCACATCTTTATTCAAAAATGACATACGCATCATGATGAAGACGTCAAAGTTACACACTGATTTGGTCCAAGAACTGAAAGAGTTTATACCAGAAGGCGATTTCATCACACAGTGCTTATTCCAACCTTTGCCAACTCTCTTTGGACAGCAATCCCTTCAATCTGGAAGGAACATTATGGGGATCGAGCACCAGAATGGGAATGGTGTTTTATTTCTGGCAACTGTCATGGTCCGAAAGGCAGAACAAAAGGCATTTGCGAGACAGAAAGTGTGGAGATGGATCTAGAGTGTTCGAGATTTTGCGGCTACGATTGATGAGGGAAATTTACAATGGACAAACCTTGAATTATGCCGACCCAAGCCAGGATCCTTTGGGAAGCTATGGAGCCGAGAACGTTGAAGAGATGAAATATGCAGCGGAAAAGTATGATCCGAATGAATTTTTCCAAAAGCTTTGTCGTGGGGGGTTTAAGTTGTCCAATATCAATTGGAATCTATGGGCATGATAGCTTAAATAACGGCATGAAAAGGAATAGTGGTGATTAGTGAGGATACTTCTGAAAATGTCGTTCTGGCGACTGTTGGGCGAACTTTCGTCAAGGTTGACTGCTGAACAAGGTTCATGTCTTAATGGTTCGTAAATCTCCATAACTCATAGTCTGTTGCATGGAAACAGGACCTTATTGCAGATTACAATGATCAGTTGCCGCTGAGGCAACAGATTGAGCAACAAATGCAGTTACCCCATTCAATAAATCTATTACATCTGCTTATAACACGTTACCGCCCCTACCTTATACTTTTGCTAGGTTGTACAGTGGTAATTGACTTCGTGACATGACCCACCGGCCCTAAAAGAATAGACAATAAGTGGACCACATGATGCGGAAGGCCAAATACTTTCTGTAGAACCAAAATGTTTCATGTGTCACCTCGAAATCTGCTATATATTAGACAATTTTCTTTCTGAACCTTTCCCCTCCGACATCCCTTCTCCTCACCATAACTAGCTAATACTGAAATACTAACATGGCTAAGAAGAAGATCCTAATTCTTGGCAGCGGCATGGTCGCCAAGCCATGTGTCGACTACTTGCTCCGAAATGGCAATAACACACTCACAGTCGGTTGGTGCATCCTATGTATCTTACTCTATGATCTATTCTAATTCTTTCCATTTAAGCCTGTTGTTGCAACTATATATACAGGGTTTACTGGTCCCACAAAGGACGTTTATCTTTTGTGACAGTTATGAGCCCGAGGGGTCTAGTGGCTTAGTTAATAAGCCCTAGAGCCTGTAACTTCTGGATAAATACACTAGACCTATTATTAAAGATATCCAGTAACCCTAGAGAAAGTTCATAAGTTTAAACCCGCCCTACGAAGGAATCTAACTAAATACTTTTGGCCTTAGATTTTGGCGAGGTGTACCCGGTCAGAAGGTATAAAGCCACAATGAAGAGATTAGTTTTTCGGATTGTCTAAGAGACCAATGCCTAATAAACTGGGGGGTGTGTTGCAATTGTATATACAGGGTTTACTGGTCCCACAAGGGACGTTAGTCTTTTGTGACACTTGTCGTACTCTCTCTACTGCTGAGCAAGTTGTCAGCGCACGACCCCGCGCCAAAGCAACTGCCCTTGACGTCACATCCCCCAATCTCGATCAACACATCGCTAACCACGATGTCGTTATATCCCTCGTGCCTTTTATTTATCATGTTAATATCGCTCGGTCGGCCATAAAAGGAAAAACTCATATTATAACTACAAGTTATATTTCTAACATAATGCGAGAACTTGATGAAGCAGCCAAGGATGCAGGATTGACCATCTTGAACGAAGTTGGCATGGACCCAGGCATGGACCATCTGTATGCTATCAAAGAAATTGGTGAAATCCATGCGAGTAGGGGAAATGTATCATCTAAATCAACCTCCCAGGAAAATGTCTTTACTTTTACTGTGCTTTAGGTCGAAGAGTTTTATTCATATTGCGGTGGACTTCCGGCCCCAGAAGCCTCAGATAATCCACTCCGATTGAAGGTATACTAACGGCAAATCTCAACAAAACACTTGACCAAAGAATCTAACCATTTGAATCAGTTCTCCTGGTCACCACAAGGCGCATTGCTGTCCCAAAATAACTCGGCCCGATTCCTTAAAGATGGCAAGATTGTCGAGGTCTCTAGTATGGATCTCATGAGAAAGGCGGAGCCATATCATATCATAGACAGCTATTCATTCCTTTCATACCCAAACAAAGATTCATTACCATTTCGCAAGGCCTACGGAATCCCAGAGGCACATACCGTCATTCGAGGAACACTTCGATATGAAGGCAACCCTGCATTGGTCAAAACATGCATTGATCTTAAATAGATCAACTCTGACAAGCAATATTGGCTGCAGCAGGGAATGACATAGGCCCGGATTCATAAGCGGGCTACTGGCGCAAGCTCAACAGATGAAAGTGATCTTATAGCTAGGATTAATCAGATTTGCAGCTTCACCTCTGCTGGTGAACGTGATACCATTTTGTCAGGCCTTCGGTGGATCGGCCTGTTTTCTGATTCAGTGCCAACTGTAGGTGTAAGCCTACTGGACACCCTTTCCGTTCAACTAGAAAGTCTTTGCGCCTTTCAGCCCGGCGAGCGTGACTTGGTCATGTTGCAACACAAGTTTGTAGTGAAATGGAAGGACGGTTCCAAGGTAATTACTAGAGGCCTACGACCCCTTTCATTAGCCATCGCTAATTCCGCCGGGTTTCCGGATATAGAACACCATCACGTCCACTTTAGAGTTATTCGGGGACCTACATGGATACTCCGGTATGTCAAAAGGCGTTGGAATCACTTGTGGTATTGCCACGCAAATGTTGCTTGATGGTTTCGGACCTTTGAACAAACGCGGCGTATTGGCACCATATACTCGTGATATTTGTGATCCCATCCGAATCAAGGTAGAAGAAGAAGGTATCACGCTGGTGGAAAAAATCCATTAGTGTAAGGTTCGGGGGGGATACAAGTAGTCGATTTCGGTTGGCAAACGTTTTATTTCAACATTCACGTTTGACGCCCTATGTTTCAACACAAAGGGTGGAATCAAAGTCTACTTGACTAAGTTATAAGTCTTACATCCAAGTACGATAATGCAATAGCTTTGCCCAGCCAATTTAGGCTTTTATATTGTGGCCGTGAAATCATTTTTAATTGTTCTTCAGAATCTTTCTACTTCTAGAGTGTTTGTGAGTTTTGCCTATGAACTTCATTCGTTGCCAATAGTGATGATTGTATGACATTGATTCGCCAGATTGGCCTCAAGCACTGGGACACAGAGTGTGGCTTTAAACTGGAGAAGGTGGCACCATTCTTTCCGCTAATGTCGGACCTGCGCCGACTGCAGATGTTCGCATGCGATGGCGTGGGCACTCTACCGCCGCTTGCCCTGGCTTCTGTGAGCGAGCTCCGAATGAGGTGCAGCGCTCTGTCGCATGGTGACATCGAAAACCTTCTTGCGGCATGCGGCCCCCCGGATTCGTTTGGCTACGAGGTTGGTGGTGCGTCAGTGTGCCAGGGGAAAAACCATCTCGAATTATTCCCGCGGCATGCGGTGCAGGCGTTGCTGGCAAACGGCCACGGGAAGAGGCTCCGCTCCCTCGAAATTGACATTAGCAAGTGTCGATGGTTTGATGAGGAGCCACAAGAGGGTGATGTTCTGGGCGACATTCGCAGGCTCGAGGTTCTTCAGACGCTCAGGGTGAGCGGCGGCTGTGTATACGCTGAGGTTGATTATGATTCGTGGACTGACGGCCAGCTACTGGTCAACAACGTGACGCGGTCGCTCCGCCGCCTCGCCATCTCTGATCAGCGCTGCGGTCAATTCAATACAAATCGAGCAGAAGCGAAAAAAAGTGGCCTTCTAATTGCAGGAGTTGAAAGCTTCAATTCAATGAATTCAATTTAACAAATCAAATTACCGCCTTGCTTGCTTTTGCGTCGACCGATTTGAATTGACCGCACCGCTGTCTCTGATACCCATGGTCTGATAGTCACGTATTCGAAAATATCATGGCACTTGTCGAGGCTGCACAAATTGAATTCCCTTTCCTCAAGTTTGTGGATGTTCATGCTGAAGGGCCTGCAGCAAGGACGTCCCGAACGAGGGGAAGATCGACGACATCCCTGATGCGTTCGGGGCGGTAGGCATGGCCTTTACCAATCGAAACTGGCGGATGATGCCAGAACAATTTATGCGCTGACAATTACTCGCATTTTCGCGCGCAGTTTTTGGAACCGAAATTCTAAGTTAGTTCCATCTTGTTTGGAGAAAATAAGAAGATGAACATCAAGTCCACGCATCATCGAGGCTCTTCAAATTGCACCAACACGTTAGGGGTATTTATACCTCAAAGATAAAATCTAACGAGATAAAAATGGAACTTGTATTTATATTTTCAATATGCTGAACCATCTCTTGGCACTTGTTCGAACGTATTGATTTAAAATGATGACAGTGCATCTTTGGGTTGCCTCTAGTTAGTGCCCTGAAAAGTTGTGGTCATGCCAGAGCACGTTGGAGGCTGCTGCTGGTGTCATCCATAAGGCCCCAAGTCGGCTCAATTACTCGATTGATTAGCCTGAACGAACAGGTAACCACATTCGTCCACGTCCGGCTGCAAGGGGCAACTGCCACAATTCAAGCCAGGCGTCCACGGATGCGGTGTCGATTTGTCTAAGAGGATCATTCGGTGGATTTTAGGTTCAAACATGGTCCACAAGGCGGGTTCTATCCCCGAGTGCTGCAAATGACATGCATACAGCATACTGACGTTTCCCTTTGTCACTGTGTGTTTTACACGGCTCCCCGAATGTCTCAAATCCAAATGACGCTTTATTTAGTCATGCGCCGTTCGTATTGAACGCTCCCTGACTCGTGGCGCTCGGGGAGCGGGGCCGAACGTTGTCTTCGTTGGACCGGCCCACCCCGTGTAGCATCCCTCATTGGATCGCCCACACGACGCCTGCGTTTTGGGATGGAGTTGTACGGCACAACGCATCAACGAGGCAGCTTGGCGGCGCAGGTGGAGGTGAGCGGATTTCGGATTGAATCCATAAATCCTGTCCCAAATTAAAACGACGCCTGTCGATCGTGGGTGTGTGTTCAACTCTGAGACTATACCTTTTCTCTCATCAAAAACAGATTCTCGGACCCTAACAATTTAGTTAATATGTCGTCTCCCAAGGTCGCTCTTATCACTGGCGGCGCGTCAGGCATGGGCCTTGCCGTCGCGGAGGCCTACAACGCCAAAGGCTGGACAGTCCACATTCTTGACTTTAACAAGGAGGCTGGCGAGGCCGCGGCCAAAAAGATCCCCAACGCACACTTCCATCGTACCGACGTGTCCTCTTGGGAGTCTCTATCAACCTCATTTGAGGCCAGCTTTAAACATGCCGGACGCCTTGACTTTGTCTTTGCCAACGCCGGCGTCATCGAAAAGAGTAATTTCTATGAGACACCAAACAACGACGATATCCCCCCGCAACCAAACACACAGGCACTGGATGTCAACCTGCATGGGCTAATCTACCAGTGCTATCTTGCACTCCATTATCTTCGACGCAGCCCGCACAAAGGCAAGGGCACCGCTCTCGTCATCACTGGTAGTTCAAGTAGCTTGGTGAGTGAAATTATGACTGGGCAGAATCTCTGGTTACGGGGTGTTAACTTCATCTTCAAAATAGTACCCTATGCAATTTGGTCCTGTTTATGCCTCCTCCAAGGCTGGTGTTCTAAACTTTGTTCGCTCAATTGCCTTCCCGTACCATTATCAGGATGGAATCCGGGTCAACTGCATCCTCCCCGGCGGTGTAAAAACGAATATTATGACAAACGATGAATGGAAGGCGATGGATGAAAAAGACTTTACCCCAGTATCTACCATAGTTTCGACAGTGGAAATGTTCCAAGAAGGGGGTGAGTTGAGGGATGCTTGGGGCAAGGTTGTGCCCGCTGACAAAGATTACGGGCTCGCGGCTGAGGTTAGCGGTGAGAGATTTTACTTCCGCGATATCCAGAAATTCTGTGACGACACGATGGCCAATGTCATGGCAGCTACCAGCATGGAGAACCATGCTGCGCGCTTGGAAGCGGAGAAGGCTAAGCAGAATAACTAATTATGTCATCGGTATTGTGGACTAACAAATAGAATAATGGTTATTCCTAAGAACAAGATGTAATAATAAACTGATTTTCTGATATACTACGTTTTTCTTTGGGATGTATCTATTTATTTGAATGACAATGTATTTAGCGCTGGCGACCCGAGAGCCGACGGCACATTGATATGGCTATACGAACTATGAAGGAAGTGGTGACAGGTGATAATTACCGTGAATTTTGACGCAAAAGGCTAGAAGTTCTGGGTATGAATACCCAAAGCCATAGTAGCAATCATCTTTTTTTTAATATGGTGAGTTTGTTTGTTTGTTTGTTATTTTCTTCTTCTTTTTTTCATTTCCTCTATAGAAGGCATATCCGGGAAGAATCTAATCGGACACATGTTATAATAAATCGAAAGCTTACTGGTAAATTCTTAAGTGATATTTTTCTACTAATAGTACTTATCTAATCCTGCTCCCAAAAATAGTCTGCACCTTCAGGTTTGGAGTTCAGACGTGCCGATATCCAACATATCTTGCTGCAAGTCCATGGCAAGATCTGGCCTGAATCCCTGCCAGAAGGGTTCGTCGAATACAAAATCGTCGTGCAGCATAGTTGATGCGGTGTTTGCGTCTCCCGCCATTGGGCCGGCGGTTTCGGAGCGTTGGTCAATGTCTTCACAATCATGCCCAGGAAGACGTCTGAGATTGACAAGTCGCTTGATGCTACACCAATACCGGCGCGGGGGAGTCCATGACGTGGCGAGCTCTTCCGATGTCTTTATGCAGGAATTTATGTAGCTCATTTCGACGCTGGCCCCCCTGTCGCCTTTCAGACACTCTGCATTGAGAAGAACTAGAGCTGCGGTAAGAGTACAGTGTGTTGCTGTGATTGGGCTCTTTCTAAAACTACCAAAAGCCTTGCGGTACTTTTCTCCTAGAAGAGAAATCTCTTTTGCTGCCTCCACACACAGGCGCTCTGCCTTTGACAAAAAGACGTCTTCTCGAGGGGCATTATGCGAGGACGTGCTTGGGTCTCGCGGTGTCGCATGCGACTTGGGAATAAACGGCCTTGTCAAGAGAATGGTTGACGTGTGATATACCATACCTAACGTATACGCATGTGGGAACGTGTTATCACCCACTCGCTCAGTCTTTAGCTGTGTGGGCAGATTGTAGTACCAGGTCTGCAGCGCCACCAAACAGGAATCAAGGAAGCTTTTTGTCCGAGTTACCTGTAACAGTCTTTTTGGTGTATATCTTAACATATGTCAGCAAAGTTCTTTTTTCAGTATCGTTTTAGCGTTAGTTTACGTACAAGTTGACGAGAATTTCTTCCAGTATTTGACAATGGGTGGACAGAGTATGGTGAAAAGCGGTCATATGATGGTCATGGGAAGATTTGAGCGGAGTGTCTGACTCCTCTGCGACCTTGGGAGGTGATGGAAGCTCCACCACTGCCTGAGGACTCTATTCCCATCGTTACTTTCTGGTCCTGGTCATTATGATGGGTAAGAGGGCAATGCACTCACCAGCATCATACAAATGCGGCCTGTATAACTGGCCCATAGCTTGTCATTGCAATATAGTGCGCAATATATCCTCCGGCGCAATGCAACTTCTTCACAGGGTATCCGAGTTGACCCAGCAAGGGCGGAAGGGTCCAAATTTAATCCCCTATCCAGGGCCAACTGAATAGCCATTACGTGGTGTAGCCAGCCGGCGGCATCGGACCCGATTGCCTATACATGTTAGCAACATGGCCATTGCAGAGCAGCTTGGGGTTTGCACCACGTAATATGTGGCCAGAAGTGTCAGGGATTGAATGGTTGTGATGCTGGGCCACTTGAGGTCGAAATGTAGCAAGACTTCGGCCGTCTCCAGGAATCTTTTGCCGGCGGTGTTGGGGTCTTCTTGGTCGGATCTCAGCTTGGGGGAATCGCAATACCGAGATCCAAGAGCCATAATGCACTTGAGAAGAAGCAAGATACAATATGGCCCGTTTGTCCGGTAGCTTTGTCTGAAAAGTTTCTCGTCCACGATTTGACACCATGGATTCTCCCATTGGAAGTAAAGCTCAATCAGTTGTGATGTTAATTCTTCGGAAACTACGGCTTCTGCCTGTATCGACTGCAAGTAGAGATCGAAACACTGACCCGTGTTCATTGTTGGAATACGCTCGGTTGTTGTGGCTACATTGTGATATTCAGTCTCGACCGCATGTTCTTGAAATGGGATACAATGCTATAAATATATCAATACTTACATTCAGGAGCTTCAAACTCGAGGCGTCCACTCGTGCGTCCAAAATAGCGTGGTTGGCCATCTTGGTCGAAGTTTACGGACTCGTCAAAACACAGAGCGCCTTCAAAGTCGGTGCAAAGCTGGTCAAAAATCGACGGTGTCCCAGCATGTGGGTTTATCCCGGGGGTTATTATGATGTTTTCACGGTCACAGGTCTAGCAGCTGCTAAGGGGGTTCTTATTATATTCGTCTCTCTCTCTTCTAACTAGCTAGGGCTATAAGGCCTAAAGTTAGTATTAGGATTATATTATGTGGTCTGGAATAATACCTTTTCTAGGTCTAGGTAAGGCTATTTAGTAGCCTTATTACTAATAGCTAAAATATAAAAATATATACTATTTAATAATATAAATAATATTCTAATACTTAAGCTTTTCTTTTTTATATTAAGGTCTTTATTTTTAGTTAAAATAGGCCTTTATTTTAGGCTAAATAGCCTTTATTTTTTATTTTTATAGTAAGTAGTTTTTCTTATTATATTTTATTTCTTATTATTTAACCTTTTATTTAAATTATTATTTTATTATTATTAATAAAATACTCTAGGGCTTAATTAAGTATTATTTTTATAAGGGTATTAATTAGATTATTTTTTCTATTAATCTATTTTATTTTATAAAGCTTATACTTTTTATAGGATTATTTAAATATTATAATATTAATTATTAATCTTTTTTCTTATTATTTTAATTTTTATAAGGTATTTATATAGGGAATATAAGTTAATATATATAATAGTTAAAATAAGGGGTAAATTAAGCTAATTAATTATTTTTATAAGAGTTATTATAAGGGTATATATAATATTAGCTCTTATTATTATACTATAGATTTCCATAAAATTATAAACCGATTTTATTAATTATAAACTAGATTTATTAATTATAAATAAATACACTTTTAATTTCCTAGATATTTAAAATCTAGCCTAGACTACTAATTTTCTATAACTTTTTAGCTAATTATTATTTTATTAGTAATAATCTTTATACTTACTCTTAGACCTATTTTTATTATAGTTTTTAATATAGATTATAGTACTTATTATCCTTTCTAGCTATTTATTATATTTATTATTATTAATTTCTCTAAAAAAAGCTTTCTTTGCTTTAATTATCTTCTTAAATATTATTTTATTTAATTTATTTATAATAATATTGAATTTCTTATACTTTTTTTAGATAAATCTTTTATTATTAATATTAAGATTATTTTTTTTTAAGTATATAAAACTTAAATTTAATAAGTTATATTTTTTAGAATAATTTAAGGTTAATAATAAAGGTTTTAAATAGCCTAAGAAGCCCTTTCTTTCTAAGCTTTAATTTAAAGGTCTTAATAAGATTAGGTAAATATTTAATATAAAATTTGCTATTAGTATGTTTTAAGGTAGAATAGTATAATAGATTATAAAGAATATAGTATTTAAAATATAGTTTAGATTTAGCTATTTTTAATAATATTAGAAGTAGGCTAGAATATATTAGTCTTAGTATAATAAGAAAGCTATTTTAAATATTAGATTAGGTTTAATAGAGTTTATTATTTTTAATATTAAAAGGGTATTAAGGTTATAATATTAAATAAAATTAATTATTTTATTGGTTAGGGTAAAAAGAGATTAATATTATAGTTATTTAAATATTAATTATATCTACTCCTAGAATTGCCTAGTTAAGCCTTTTGCTTGTATTTTAATTAAATATAAATACTATAGATTTTAAAGGTAAATATATTTTAAGTAATTTATTAGTATTTAATTAAGCTAAAATATATAATATTTCTTTTTATTATAAAGATTTTATTATTTATATATTTATTTATAATAAAAATAAGAAATTTAAATTATAAAGAAAAATTAGAATTATTTATAAATACTTCATTAATAAATATAAATAGCTTTACTATTATAAGATTAAGTAAAGTAAATATAGAGCTATAATTAAGATTATCTTTTTACTATTTAAGCTATTTATTTAGAGCTTTTACTTAGGCTATATTAAGCTCTTTATATTATATAATAGTTAATAAATTATAATATACTTTAGATTAATAAATTAAAATTATATAAGCTCCTTATACCTATTATTTAATATATTATTACTTTATAAGTTTAGGTTCCTTAGCTTTAATTATCTTAATCTTCTTTCCTTAGCCCTTTTAATAGATAGTAATAATATTATCTTCCTTAAGGATTATAATAATTCTATTAAAAGTAAAGGGGTTCTCCTTTAATAACTTTTTCTTTAGCTTAGCTTTAAATAATACTTTTTAATGCTTTTTTTTTTCTTTTATAAGAACTTCTTATTAAATACTTTAATTATATTATTAGTTTATAATTTAATAATAATAAAACCTTCTTTTTCTTTTAATAATATTAATAAGTATAAATTAAAGATTAATATAATTATCTTAAGCTTTTTTTTATAATACTTATTATATATTATTTACTAATATATTCTAGCTTTAGAAATACTATAGAATAGTATTATAGCTCTTATAATAGTATTTTAAGGGTAATTATCTTTAATACTTTTTAGAAGCTAGGTAAAAATAATTTAGTTTAGCCTAGTCTATAACTATATATAAGCTTAAGTAATATCTCTTAATTATAAGAAAATACCTTTATTTAGGAGTAAAGAAATTAGAATTAAGATTAATTACTAATTATATTATTAAATTATTAATAATTAAGTAAGAATAACTTTCTTTCCTTTATTAGTATAGCCTTAGATTATTAATCTTAATTTCTTATAAAATCTATTAAATATTTTTCCTTTTATTTTATTAATAATTTATAATTTAAAAACTTTAATTTCTTTATAGTATTTTTTATTATAAGAAATAAATTTAAATATATCTTTCTTAATTAGATTTTTAATTTTCTTTTTTATTAATCTTTTTTTTAGTATAAAGATTATACCTTTTTTATATATTTAAATTATTAGGTCTAAATTAGATTTCTTTTTAGTAGAAAGGAATAATTTTATATAATTAATTTTAGCTTTAAATTACTTAATAGTAAATATTATAAAATATAAAATAAAATTCTTTTAAGATTATTTTCTCCTTTACTTTTATATAAAAGGTACTTTATTAATTATAATAAGATTCTTTCTTAAATAGCCTCTCCCTCTCTTTTATATTATTAGAAACTATAAAGGGATATTATCTATTTTCTCCTTAGGTATTCTTATAGCTTACTTTATTAAGAATAAAGCTATATTTTTATTTTTTAAGGAATAAGATTAGGATTTATAATTAAAAGAATAAAAAGATAGCTTTTTACTTTCCTTTTTTATTTTACTTTATATCTTAGGGTCTTTATAATATAATTTAATTATTATTAAGTAAAAATTTATAGGTCCTTTTATATTTTTAATTATATAGATTTCTTTATTATTAGTAATAAGTATATATAAGCTAATCTAGCCTTCTTTCTTTCTCTAAATATATATTATTAATTTTAGTAGAATATTAATAGTTACTAAAGTATTAAGGCTATTATAAATAGCTAAGGCCTTATTTACTCTTTTTTTATTATAAAGATAATATACTTTTATTATTACTTTTTAAATAGCCTTTGCTTATTTTATTATTCTTAATAAGAGGAATAATTTTTATATTATTTAAGGGTATATCTTAAATACTAGGAGGATTAGGATAAGATTATTAAGTCTAGCTATATTATTAATTGCCTTTACTATAGATTAAAGAGCCTTATTAATCCTAAGAGAAGGGTCTTCTTCTTAAATTATCTTATAAGCCTTATAGAAGGATTTATAGTATTATTTAATCTTATTAATTAAGTTATAGGCTTTAATAGGTACTATATTAATAGAAATACCTATAATTCCTATCTCTTAGTATAGCTCTTTTAATATATAATTTATATTAGTATTTATAATAATCTAATTAGGTAATTCTTAATAAATATTAATCTAATATAGCTTAAGACTTCTTTAAAGGGTTTTTATAGATTTATTAGAAAGAAAATAAGCTATATTAAAAGTAATAGTTAAATTAATAATATAAAGAATAGGCCTATTTTCTAAGTAGAAAGTATTAGTAATAATATAATAATTAAAATTATAATTATTTTAAATAGTAAATTTAAAATAAATAGGCTATTTTATATAAAATTAGTATTTTTTATATACTTTAGTAAGTTTTTTAATAGTTTTTTATTTAATTAGATAGCTTATTTTATTTAAAAGCTTATAAAGTCTTTTTATAAAAAGATAATTAAAATATTAATAAATTTAATATAGTTTAATATTAATAAGATTACTTTAGATAAAAAATTCCTTTATCTTTAGAAATATCTAAGAATACCCTTACTTATATATTATTAGAATTTAAATATTATTTCTTTCTAGGTAATTCTTAATATTATAAAAATAAATACTTAATTAATTTATATTATAAAATAATAAAAGGAATAAAATATTTATAAGTATAATATAAAAGATTATAATTTTAAAAGATATTAATATAATAATTATACCTAGTAATTCTATTAGGATTCCTTCTCTAAAGATAATTCTTATTTCTTTTACTATTTCTATATTAAGCTTAAGAGAGAAAATAATATTTCTTTATAATATAATAAATTACTTATAATTACTAATTAAGAAGCTTATAATATCTATATTAGAAATAATACCTTAGAATATTACCTTTAAATATTAGTTATTTAGAAAGAACTATAATATTAGCTTCTAAGGTTTTATTTTATTCTTCTTAAAGGGATTATTCTTAGTAAAAAAGTATATAATTATTTAATTAGTAAATTAGTTTAAAATAAAGAATATATTAATCTTTACTAAGCCTATAAAGAAAATATATTATATATTACTATTATAATAAGCTTTACCTATTCCTGTTTAGTCCTTTTCCTTATTAAAGGTAAGAAACTTATTATTATTAAAGTTATTATTAGGCCCTTTATACTAGGCTAGGAATATTAAAAATACCTTATTAATATAGCTCCTTTTAAACTTATAATATAACTTCTCTCTCTCTTTTATAATTTAGTTTCTTAATTAATAGCTTAGCTTCTTATAAATATAATATATTTTCTAATTTTATTATATAAGGTAGGTTTAAGCTCTATTACCTTTATTTATTTAAAGGTACTAATAATAGCTTTTAGTCTATCTTTAGTATATTTAGTTAATTTAAAACTAATTTAAATTATTAATTTAAAGAACTTCTTTTATTATTACCTTTAATATAAATATATTCCCTAATATAGCTTAAAGCTAATAATATATATTTTTATAAATATTTAAGGATTTTTAAAGATAATAAAAAAAATCTTTAATATTATTATAAATATTAATAATTTATATTTATAATATATCTTTACTTTAATTAAATATAAAAACTACCTTTTAAAGGTTTTCTAATTCTAAGAAAAGCTTTTTTAGAACCTTTTTTTATAGTAATTTCCTATTATTTTAAAGTATTTTAATAAATAAGGCTTCTTACTACCTCCTAAGATAGTTCTAATATATTATCTTATTTTTATATTTCTTCTATATTATTCTTCTTATTTAGTAAAAAGATAGGATCTTATAAGGATTATATATATTATTATAATAATATATAATAGCCTTTTCTTTAAATATAATAAATAATATTCCTATAAATTATACTTAAGAAATATTAGCTTATTTATATATTATATAATAAATATAGGCTTTATTTTTAAAGATATTCTATTCTTTTCCTTTATATTTTATTTTTTCTATATAAAGCTTCTTAAGATTAATAAGCTTTTTTATATTAAGTATATTATCTTATATCTTTTCCTAGTAATAAAGATCTTAATTATAAGATTCTTTCTTTTCTTTTAGGGGAGCTAGGGAAATTAGGGGAGTTAATAAAAATAATAGAATTTAGTATATTTTCTCTTTTTTATTTTTCTTTAGAAAAAATATTTAAAATACTTTTATTAAGGTAATATTCTTAAGGAACTTTTTATTTTTATATAAAATTAAAAATATTTTAATTTTTTATTATATATTTTTAATTTTCTTAATAATTTATTTATAAAATTCTTTAAACTAAAAAGCTTATATAAGTTTAAGTAAAATAAATATTTTATTTTTCTTAAAAAAGATTCCTTTAAAAAGAAAATAATTTTATATTTTAATATATTAAGTATTTTTTATCTTTTTCTAATATATTTTATTTTTTTCTTTAAAGTATACTTAGTATATATTAAATAGCTTTTTTTTTATAAATTTTTCCTTACTATATATAATAA
>PGGA01000014.1:1706414-1751065 GCA_004380915.1 Calonectria pseudonaviculata
GTTAAAGATATTAGGGTAGCTTACTTATATTATATATACTATAAGAACCTTAATATATTCCTAGAGATAGCTAATTTAAATACTATATTTATTCTTATTTTAATACTCTAAAGGGCTAATATTATAGTTAGAAATAATATTCTAAAGATTAGAAAAGAAAGTATTAATATCTTTTATATTAGATAGCTTAAATAACTTATAGGCCTTATCTATAGCCTTAAGAAAGGTCTTTTAAAGTTCTAGGTAATATTTATAAAAGCAGATATATTATATCTTTGAGAAATAAGGCTTTTTATTGCTTTTTTAATAGATTAGGTCTTTTATAATATCTTTAATTTAGTATTTTTTAGCTAGAAAGCTAGATCTTTTGAGCTAGATAATATAGGTAGTAAGGCTAGTATCTTTGCTAGCTAATAAATAACTTAGGCAGCTATAAGAGTATATAGGAATAATAGAAATTAAAAAAGAGGTTATAATATATTAAATTATTAATTTAATTATACTAAATTAAGCTATTAGAACCTTATATAAGGGTAGTATTTTAATAGCTTTTGCTATACTTCTTATATTATAAGGTATATTTAGATATTATATTATAAGTATATTTTATACTAATTTAGCCTAAGCCTTTTCTAGTATTTTCTTTGCTTTTATAGAATACTTGGAATTTTATTGGATATAAGGTATTTTATTATTATATAGGTTCTACTTAAAAATATTTTATTTTGGTGTGTTTTTATATAAGGTTTAGTAAGGCTAATATGCAATCTGCTATATTGGATTAATGTGGCTATATTATATTTTTATAACTAATTTTATAGAGGTTAGTAGGCAGTTAAGCCCTATAATGCTAATAGGTATATCTTATTTCTTTATATAGTATAGCTATTTTCTTAGGGGCCTTCTATTTTAACCTTCCCCTAGAAAAGGGTCTTAGGCTATATAGCTTATTTTCTATATTTAGAATATAATTAATAGGTATATATTTATATTACCTAGTCCTTACCTATTTATTAATTAATACTAAGAGCTTAGCTATTAAGGCTAATTAGTCTTTTATTATATTAGGCTATTCTAATAAAAGGTATATCCTTAGGAATATATTATATAAATTACTAGCTTAATATATATTTAAAGGGGATTTATTATAATTATTTATTATTCTTTTACCTTATTATTTATACTAATTACCTAAATAAATATAAAAATTAAAAAATTATAAGAATTATTAATTAGAATAGATAAAAAGGTAATTAAATAGATCTTATTATATTATATAGACTTTAATTTGGTAAGTATTCCTTAAATACTTACCCGTAGGCGTAAAGTAGGGCACACATGCCTTTATACCTTGTCCCGAGGTAGGCCTAGAAAACCTATGTTAGCTTGGAAAGTCTATGTTAGAATTTTTTGCTTAATCTTTATTAAAAGCTTTATAAAAAAATACTAAATTAAATAATTTCTAAGTAAATATTATATATTATAATTATAACTTGTAGATATAATAATTCTAAGGTTTCTAAGCCTCCGGAAAATATATTAGTAAAAGCTCAGGCTAAATTAAGGAAAACTATGCTTATAATACTTAATCTAAATATTCCTTATAATATATAAATAGCTATAAAAGCTTTACTTAAAATACCTTTAATATAAGTACTTATTATCTAATTTAATATATTAAAAGAGATAATTTAATATATTAAAGTATTAGCTTTATTATTAGCTATTCCTATTAAGTGCTATAGCTATCTAATATTATTATCTAACTCTAAAGATACTACCCTAGTTACCTTTATTTTATAGCTTAAGAGATCTAGCTTTCTAGCTAAAAAAATATAAATTAAAGATATTATACTAGGATTCCTATATTTTAGAGATATAAAAAAAGCTTATATATTAAAATCCTAGTATTCTAACTTCTGTAATTAATATCCCTAGCTCTAAAAGATATTTATTAAGGCAATAGATAAGGCCTATAAAGCATTTAAAGTTTCTAATATTAAAGATATTATTAAATTCTTTTTAAGCCTTAAGAAGATAATTACTAATAATAATATTAGTTCCTTAGAGTATTAGAATAAGAATAAATATAATATTTATATTAGATACCTTTAAGAATAGATTTAGGTTCTTATAGTCTATACTACTTGAGCTTAATACCTTGAAGTTATTGATCTATTAAATTATAAGTTATATACCTAAATTAGAGCTATAAATGCTATTAGAAATATAATTCCTTCTTAGCTTATCTTTAAAATATTCCCTATAGAGTCTTAGGCTAAGATTAAGGCTATCCTAGGTATATAATTTGCTTAGTTAAATACTAGCTTTAGTAACCATAATATTATATTTAAATAGCTTTATATATTTAATATATATTTATAGAAAGCCTCTGCTAAGGTTAAATAGAAAGGAGTATTATTTTAATAGTGGTTTAGTTATAATAAGTGGCTTTATAATCCCTTAGACCTAAGCTTTTAATATTAATATCTACCTAATATTTATAAAGAAGAGAAAAAGATCTATTGCCTATTTATAATAGATAGATTTTCTAGTTATCTCTCCTTTAACTATATTAAATATTATATTTACTTTAATATTATTATTTATCTATTACTATTATATTTAATATATCTTATATAATCTCTTAATATTAGTGTTTTTTAGCTACTTAAAAATATATACTAAAAATAACTATAAAAATCTCTTTAGGAAGGCAACCTAGTATTTATCTACTTATAATTTGCTTATATATTTGCCTAAATTTATAAAGCTAGCTTCTTAAAGTATAATATTATATTTAGGTTTAAAAAGTTAGGTATTTAGCCTATTAATATAAAACCTATAATTAATTATATTATTACTAAGTAATACTAATAGTAAAAAGTAATTTATTTTTTTATTATAATAATACTTTTTATTAATAATTAATTTTAAGATACTTAAGATTAAATTAATTAAGTTTATTAATAATATTAAGAGATTATAAGCTTATTATTATTAAAGGCTATTTCTAATATTAAGAATATTATCTTAGAGGTAATATTAATATACTATAAGTATAAGGTATTTTCAGTAGACTGCCTTTCTTAATTAGAATATTATAATAAAAGGAGGAAAATTGGTTATTAAATAAAGCTATTAGATAACTTTATTATAAGTATTAATTTTTCTAATATTTAGATATAATATAAAGCTTTATTAAAGGCAATAGAAGTTAGGGAAGAATATTTATAGCTATAATTAAGTAAATTAATTATTCTTTAAGAGATAAATAATCTTAAGGCTTAGTAGTAATAAGCTATTAAGACTTATAGAGCAAATAATCTGCCTAAGCTAACCTAGAATTAGTAGCTTAAAAAGACTAATAACTAAGCCTAATATTATAATCTTAAGACTAACTAAAAGCAATATAATAATATTCTTAGTTAATAAATAAAAAAGCTATTTTCTTAGGCCTAAGAAAAAGCCTTTTATACTATAAGACTAATTATTATAATAAACTAAACCACCTAGCCTAGTAATAATAAAAATATTAAATTTACTAGCCTTAGGCTATTCTAAGATAATAATAATAATAATATTAAATTATTAGGGTTTAATAATCTTAATAATAATATTAATAGTAATCTTATTATATTATAAATACCTTTAGGGATAATCTTATTATTACCTATAGTACTATCTTTAGAATTATTTAGTAAAAATAATAATAACTTAATAATACTATTATTATTAGTCTTTCTATAAAAAAAAAGTATTTATTAGAATATTATAAATAATCTTATTAGCTTTTAAAGTAAATAGGTAGCTAGGGTAATAATAAATTAAGTTATAATTAATAGGATTATTATTATAGCCCAAAGGAAGGCTCTTAGTTAGGTACCTTAATTAAGCCTAAAAATACAATTTCTACTATTTTTATTAATATATTTATTTCTAGCTATTTTATAGCTTTTAAATTTACCTATTTATAGCTTTATACCTTTAATAATAATTGTATTATAAAGTCTAAATTTTCAATACTACAAAATCATTGATTTTACAGCTAAAATCAAGGTCCTTTAGGTAATATACCTTTTCTGGGCTGATATAGGTTTTCTGGGCCTACCTCGGGACAAGGTGTGAAGGCGTGCGTGCCCCACCTTACGCCTACGGGTACTAAAATCTCTTATTTAACTAAGTGGGTCTTGCGCTATGTTCAGCCACAGTGGCGCCACGTTCCAATATCCTTACAAGTTTATGCATGGTTCACTTTTTAAAGTTTTGTTAATCGTCAAGGTCAAAGGGAGGGTTATCATTCAAACTATCCAATAAGAATACATTTTCTAGATAGACGGTGGTTTAAGCAGTATTAAATGTGTTGCAACCAAGTGAGATAACTTGCTGTTGTTAGCAATGACCAGGCCCATCCATGATGGAGTCCATGATGGAGTCCATGGGGCTTGTCAGCACAAAGGCGTACTGCACTAAGCCTAGTTTAGTCGCTGGTGGGTCAATTCGGAGTCTCCTTCACGTCCTAGGTAGGGACGGACACCATTCATGTGACTCACGCATCAGGTTTCCGTTTTACATGCTCACTTTGTCCAATCACTCGCATGTGCGATGAGACACAGAGTTGTTCAGTTGGACCAACCATCGCAAAGAAATAAACCAAAATCTATACATGCTGGTATCATCGCTATTCTTTGATGCAATATAGCTTTCACCGTCGCTCTCATCAGCCTTCGCTCAATTTTCTGACAATGTCAGGCTCAGTGTATGAGGTCGCGGCCAGCGCAGTCCAAGCAAGGAGCCGGATCTGCAACCACATTTACCAAACTCCCCTCATCCCCGCCCGGAAAACGGGACAAGAGCAGGGGGCAAAAGTTCTGTTCAAGGCAGAGAATTTCCAGCTGACCGGATCTTTCAAGATCCGAGGTGCCATGTCCAAGATGTCGGCCCAGGAAAATGCCCAAGGCCCGCTGATTACAGCTTCATCGGGCAACCATGGCATCGGAGCCGCTTTTGCGGCCCAAACCCTTTCCAAAAAGCTCACAGTCGTACTTCCGGAGACGGTTGTCCCTGCCAAGTTAGAAAAGATTAAATCATACGGCGTGCATGTCATTTTGCACGGAGCCGAGACAGGTTTGGCCGAACAGCATGCGCAACAGCTTGCTGAGAAAGGGGCTTACACCTACATTTCTCCATACAATGACGCCGACATTGTGGCTGGCCAGGGGACCATCGGACTTGAAATTCTGGAGCAGTGCGATCAAGTTGACAACGTCTTCATCTCAATGGGCGGAGGTGGTCTAATCAGTGGCATCGGCTCGGTCATCAAAGCTTTCAACCCCAAGACCAAGATCTATGGCGTTTCTGCCATCAACTCCAAAGCTCTGGCCGCTTCTATGGCCGTGGGCCGTGTTGTTGAGACCAAACATTTGCCCACGCTCGCCGAGGCGGTATCTGGCGGCATCGATGAGGGCACAATCACACTCCCATTGGCGAGCTCGGTCGTGGATCATGTGATTGATTGTGACGAAGATGATATTGCTGCAGCCTTGAGAACGATTGCTTTTGATGAGAATATGATTGTCGAGGGCTCTGCTGCTCTTGCACTTGCCGGCTTTAACAAGATGTCTGGGAAACTGAGTGATCAAACGAGTGTCATTGTCTTGTGTGGTGCCAATGTTGATCAGGCGACTGTAAAGAGCGTCATCTACGGCTCTTGAGATTTTTAAATGGTTAACTTATGGGATGGTTGACATTGAAATAATTTACATGACTAGAATATCACTTTGATATCCATCCATCCATTGCTTTATCATGCGGTATAGGGTAGTGCAAGTGAGAGGCGGACAATAAAGTCCATGCATGGTCGACCGTGCGGGGTAATTGTGCATACATGCCTTGCGGTATAACTGAGACGCGTCGACGCGACTGGCAAAGGACATTGCACGCATAATTATTTGTACAGGGCGAATACTATCTTTCACCCTGTTGGTATCTTGTCATTGATTTTAAATTATTAGCAGTCTGTATATCAACAAATATTCTCAAACCCCTATTGAAATGGGCGTAAATTAGATATTGGGTTGTCAATAGTAGTAGTTCAAAAGAGCCGTCGACGTCGTCATGAATTCACGAACCGCCTTGTCAGGCGCGAGGCCAAGCATCGGCATCAGGTCATCCAGGCTGGCTGGTGTCTTGTCCGTCTCGCCCGATGCAAGGATTCGGATTCCCGCATATTCCGAATTGCGCTTGCTGGAATCCTCCTGCTGCCACAGCCACCAGAGACGATCCATCTGCGTGTGATGAAGGAAAAAGAGGGGATCTAACACGTCAGTCTTGAATACCAATTGAGCATGATGGGTGCTCTCGGCCGCGTCACTTACCATTGGGAGACGTCGATGGAAACAAGTCTCCGCCAATGGCCTGATGAATGGCTCCGTGGGGGGGTATTCTCCAGATCGGTCGTGAATGTGGTGTAGTTTTTGGAGTCGTCGATGATGGCAGCCACTCTCTTGGGCGCATACTGGTTTCCCTGATACTTGCCCGTGTCTCCCGTGCCATGGTTGAACCCACGATTGAGGCAATGAGGCCGTAGTTGGCTATCGTAATAGGCCACGGAAAAGTTGCTGAAGGCACCGTCAAGCACACACATTGCCAGGGGGTTGGGTTCACGAAGCCGCCGTTGAGTCCGTTTCCACCGAAGCCTCGGGTCTTGTCCGTTGAGAAGACGGGGCTTTTGGACATGTCATCCGAGTCAAGTGTCCAGTCCCAGTATGCCATCGGCCCGCCATAGTTGCACTCACCGCGCAGGGCGGTTTCGTAGATGTGCACAAAGTATCGATGCCATGGCAGGAATTGGGCCACAAAGTGGACTGAGTGGCTGCATTAGCCATCAACCGTGTCGGGCCATTTCGTGTGAATTGACCCACTCTGAATATTTAACTTGGTGTGAACATAGGGAAAGTCGTTGTAGCGCGAGGTGTTGAGGCCGATTTTTGAGGGGAGTTTGTCCAAACAACGAACAGCACTAATGTACTCCTCTTGAGCCGTCTCGGATAGGTTCCTCCATTCAATTCTCTGTGACTGATTGGATGTTTGGCTCGGTGCCGCCGCAGCCACAGCGAGCAGCGAAGAGAGCATGCAAGTAAAAGAAATCTTCATCTTGGCCATGAATTTCAATACGTGGTGGGTAGCAGAAACTTGTATGCACTGGTGTGCTTATATTCGTCCGACTCTCTCGCTCTGGGGAGGGCATAGATACCCGACAGCTACAAGGGCTGCTTCTAGCTCGTGAAATAGATTGTATTATGTAGCTTCTAATTGGCTAATCATTGTCCCAAGACTGGGATAGAATGGTCCTTCTCTTATTGAATTGGCTCCAACGCGTCTGTGCTGTGGCATCGTTTGGTACGATCTGAGGGAAACGCTAAACGCAGACACGAGGACGAATGAAATTCAAACTGTTACGAGCCTCGAGCGCTAGGGCTAGACGAGAGCTATTAATATTCGGTTAGCTTTGACCATCCCAATTAACGGGACTTGCACAACCTCGTATCCGACGTATTAGTCACCCACAAAGCGGACACTGCGGAAATTGCAACGGTCCATTCTAGTTGTATTGTTTCAATAATGTTAGCCGATCTGAGTAGGTCATGCTCTATGCCTGTGCTTATCAACTTGATAAAATTCACAATGTAAAGTGAAGGTGGTGGACCGGGCATACGCTTGACAAGGCATTCCTTTTGCAGATCAGCTACACGCGCAAAGGCTTGACGGCCATTTTCAGTGCGCTTTTCAATGTCAATGAGTGGGCACTAACAGATCCGTCGCATGCCTTTTCCAATAATTGATTTTCTAACGTATGCTCTAGCTAGTCGCGGGTATATCTGGGGTTCTTTTGACGGGGTAGCCAATCTAGATCACAATGATGATCGATTATCCAAAGATCATAGCTATTGGAGATCCTTGGGTTCTATGGTCTCATTTGCAACGTGTATGAGGTAATTTGGGCACACGTGGTGGGATAAACGGGGTTGATGGGGATGTACATTTGTGGTCCTCCTTTTGGAACAATTTTGCGCAATTTCAGCCTCACATTGCCGTTTTCTAGTATTGTCGGCAATTTTACCTTTAATACCCAGGCTGAATTCGATCATGGTGGCCGAAGACGCAACATAGAGTGTGATAAAGCGTTTGGTTTTGACGGTGTTATTTCCTCAGTAGGAACCATTACGAAAGCGATGATATAGCACAAGACCACTGCTTGGCAATGGCTGTAGTACAACGGAAAAGACCAAGGTGACGGCGCTTCGTATTCATAAAGCAAAGAGGTTGCTAGTGCGGATGATCAAACCGTCTCCTCACATTCCAAGCGCGACCCTAGAGTGCTAGTATCACCTTACCACAGTTTTGTGACCGTATGAATCCTTTCGTAGTGGTGCTCCACCGCCGTGTCCATCCAAGCAAAAGTGCGTAGCAGTGCCAGCAAATCATCCAAGCCGCTTAGCTTCAGCTGGCGGCAAAGCCTCCTAAACAGGAGCAGCAGTTGTGGAGTAGAGTGCATGTCTAACGCGATCAGCGCAACGCTGACGCACCACAGCAGTAATGGCCGAGGACAGTCACAATCGGCTAGGGATTGAATTTTGGGGCACAAAGATTGCAGAAGAGGCCCTCTCACAATAGTTGATCGTGGGATTGGGAAGGTGACGTGGTTGGCATACAAATGCAACGCAAGCCGACATGTTAGATAGACTTCTCGGGATAGTTTAGTTGCCTCCTCCGATCGGTCTGTATACTGCAGAATTTGCTCGGTGGCATCATTCCCGTCAGGCGATGAGAAGAGGCGGTGATGCACATAATTTCGACCATCACCAAGGATGTCCAGGGCACTTGGGCTGCAAGGCTCTCTTGAGAAATGTTGTAGCACACGCGATAGTTGTCCTATATAGGAAAACGTCGCAACGAGTTCCTGCTGTACTGGGGGATCCATAAAGAGGAGCCCATCAAAGCCGGATCCGGCAGTGTCTTGAGCAAAGTGAGCACTATATGGCACAAATAACGCAAGGGGGGGTCCCAACAACAGCCTGTTACCGTCAACACCTAAACATGGATATATTGGCTTTCGATGAGTATGTGCCGCATTCATAATGTCAGCTATGGAAAGCAGCCAAGCAAGAGCAAAGGTTTGAAGGACTTCTACTCCACCAAATCTTCCGAGCAGGTCCTGGATAACGGTCCAATGAAGAGCGTGGTAGTTTCGACTACCATAGAGATCCAGAGCGTGTAGAGTAGTAAAGGGGGGGTTGAAAGGGCTGGGGTCGCGATACAGCTTAGTGCCGTGCGTGTCGTTCACAGCAAGGAAGAGAATGCACATGATGATGCTGTCTATGGGTGTCGCGCCAGTGTATGCGTTCACCTCCTTTCGCAGACTTTCAAGAGCCAGCCCTTTTAGTCGAAATTGCTCCTTTGATCCTGCCTTGTAATACGGACCACCGTAGGTCAGGCGGAGAACATCCTGGTGGTAATACGTTGACCAGAGCACGGCGTACAGCCTCACCTCGTCCTCTATTGGAAACAACCAGAACTGGTAGCATTTAGATGTATAGCTCAACGGGCGGAAATTTGGCCAGATTGTGGTACAGGCAAGGTTCAAAATCTCCTACATCTTCAACTGGGACGTCTTGTCGTTGATGGGGATCATGGGGTTATGGCTGCCGGCTCCTATATCCCACAGTTGCATGGTAGGACCTTGGTTTTGGGGAGGTAGCTGTTTCCCACAGAAAGGACAAAGCCGGCCTTGTCCTAGTCTTCTGGGCTCGGGCGCCTTCGGCCTGATGGGCTGGTATCCCATGTTTTGCGATTGCGATGCCGATAGGGCGGGATCATGATGGCAAGTGCAGTTTGTATTCCTGTCACCCCTCAACAGTGCTTCTCGTTCGATCGCGGCATCGTGTCTCTGCTGAATCTTTTTCTTGCGGTGTGCTTGCTGAAAAAGCTGGGATCGAATCGGACCTTTCTTGTCCACCAGTGCCGGCCCCCCGACGAAGATGAACTGGCCCTCTTGCCCTTTTTTCGCCCGTGGATGCATTTTGTTTGAATCCCACACACTGGGAGAATAGCAGAGTCGGATAAAGGGGGCATTCGATTGTCGACAACGGAGTACCTGACTAAGGCATAGGGACCATCGCTATCCTTGCGGCCGATACTTTTCCTCGTTTCAAATGTAGCGCCTCACTGGGAAAACCCGCCACGAGGTTCATTCCCATAGCATCGGTATAAAATTCTATCGTTGCTTCGAAACTTCGAGAAATAATCGCGAATGCGGGGTGGGGCGCGAAGTTGGACTCGCGCCTCGCCGCCAGGACCCAATATTATGCTGACATATGAATGCGGTGGCTGTGGCCTCAATGTGAGATGCTGAGGCTTAGTGATGCATGTATGATATTTGACATCAAGTCTCTAGCTAAAGGAGGGAGAATAGTCTGTCAACCCCTCCACCGCGTGGCACGGCGGGAAAAGCTCATTTCGAGACTAGCACACCCTTAGCGAGGGCTGCCATATTGGAAGCTAAGGCGAACAAGACCCGGCACTTGCCGGCCACTAGGATAGTGCGGATATTGGAGACTTCAATGAAAGTCCGCCAACGAGAAACCGGATCACCTAGATAGCAGACGAAACCTGCATATCTATGGATCTTCAGCGCGCGTACCGGCGAAGGGTTGGAAAAACGGCCAAAGTTCGAGGAGCAGCCACAAACGCGTTGTTGCCTCCGAGAGATTGGCCCAATCCCTGTCCTAGAAAACACGCCTTGAGCCCGAAAATGAATAAAGCCATCCAGTGGTATCCCGAAATATTCATTACCGAAGAAACGGTGGCATTTTGCCCCATGGGAAACGACCGAGGGATGCGATGGCGAAAAGGGGGGCGATAATCGACACCGGCCACACCCAAAAAAACGAAAAGACACCGCCAATAGGTCATCCATCCATACTAGGTAGGGATTAGAAAAAAAGTCAGGACACACGAGACTACTAACCCAGGCTGTGGGGCGAGGGATCATCGGGCAAGTCTCCCAAACAGCACCGGAGGTAATCCCAAAATGCCGCATCTCCCCCGGCCTTGGATGGCGACAGCGAGCCTCGTTGTACCAATTGGAGGACGGTTAGCACCAGGCGTCTTTGGTGACGGAGCTCCTTGACCTCGGAGCGCAGTGCATCGTTCTCATGCCTGAGCCGAGAGGCTTCAGCGGTGCTCTTGGCGTGCTGATGATGCAACTCCTGGTATTCTGTGCGCAGATGCTCAGTCTTTTGCTGGAGCGTCTGCTGCAACTGCTCCCTGCGTTCGCGGAACCGGCGTTGTGCTTGCCTGTTCTGATCGCGGCGTCTCTGTAGTGGTCCGAGTTAGCACGTGAAGTCGCAGGACCCTTGACAAACAGGAGGCTCCGCACCGTTTTAGCGCTATGGGTGATGGTTGGGCTCAGGTAAGCATCTTGGCCCTCTGCCAATGTACAATCCACTTCGACTGGCGGTGTTGGCGAACTCTCCACTGAGCCGCCACCCATGCCCATAACCGCACTCAAGTCCAGCGATTGATAGCCTGCATTTCCATTCTTCCATATTTCGGTCAGTATGCGATTTGCGTAGTTATCGGGTCGCAGGGGCCTACCAATCCGTACATGAGCTTCAAGGGAGCCGTAGAGCTTTCCCCTCCAAGCAGGAAAGATGAGTGAAAAGGGCTTGTGGCCGAGCTTTGTGAACTCATTGATAGTTCATCTGCCATTCTTGAGGCCTTCTTTTTTTCGGTGCCGGGTGACTGATAAAATGAGGCAAAGGGAAAAAAAAAAGTGGATTAAAGTTGCGGGAGAAAAAGCACAGCAACAAAATATCACGTCTTGTGCTTAACGCAGAATGAACATCAGTGAGTACCCTTTCTCACCGAGGGAATGTTCTCATATTTAAATCTATCAAACTTACCCAGCCCTGCCCTGCCCCAGGAGCTCGCTTCGTCAAGTTCGAGAAGGAGAAACCGTTGGACAAAGTAAGCCGAGCATCATCACTTCTTTGGGTATAGCCTGAATCTTGGCAGCCAAATTGGCCAATTGAAGCACTTCAAAGCAACTCCAAATACGGTTAAGCCTGGTACAGGGATATGGACCCTGGCGGTTTGCCCCGGAAACAACTGCAGTGCAGGTAGGCTGGAATAGAACAAAGCAGGCTGCTATCCAAGACTCTGGTCGGATTCCCTGGACCATGAATCACGTCACCTAAATGCGTTGGTTGTGATGCGTCATGATATTTGGGGTAGGGAGCTGGCTCGAGATACTGCCCCAGGCATGGAGCTTAATTAAGCTGCCTCCAAGCTGCAGTGAATGGTCATGAAAAATTGGCGAGCCGGGTTGGGACAACTTTACCATGTGCACTGGGGATATTCTGAGATAGAAATGAGCCGACTTTTACCCCAAGGGACTTGGGCTATATGAATATAGAGTCCGACCTAGAAATGCCGATTTTGCGAGATCTACATCGGAGAGGTCTCTGTGTTACCTTCGGTCTAAGCCATGTCCATTTCCTGTAATCCTGAATCGCGTTTCCTTTTTATTTTATTTTTATTAATTTATATCTGTTGGAGGAAAGCGCAAGTTCGTTCCTAGTCGTAGTAATACCTGTTTTCTTTTTAATAAAAAAACAGAATTGAATAGCACTTGGACGTCTATGTTAATGTCGTGACCCATGCCACGGACTAACCAAGAAATCTGGCCAGAATGGCAATTAAATTTGGTGCCGATATCGAGCCAACTGGGATGGTATGATCTCTCCCTCGAATCCTCGATTTCATGTCTGTCAATTTGGATAACGAACTGTTTCCTAAATAGGAGCATGTCTCATGCATTGCAATCCTTTTGGAAAACACTAGGACAACTTAGCTAGCACTAGAGCTCAGCCCCGATTTGTCAGCGTTCAGGGTAGAATATGACCCTGACCTTATTAGCATCTTGAAGCGAACCTGATATTATTGTAAGATGATCCAGCTAAATTATGTCATGTGTCTTGAGCCCGGATTTAGCCTATACAACATAATCAACTTTTTGAGGTTATGATTTGCGCATTGTTGACTACGGCTGACTGGAGACGATGAGCAGTGCCGATGCCACTCGCTCGGCAGTTATCTAGTCACATGTGGGGTAGTTTCACAATGTGGAATGTTGTACGTAGGCGAGATGACATCAATGCATTCGTATTGGATACAAATGATACGCGTATTCCATCCCGCTACCAGGCTGCGGAAGATTGAAAGAAGATGTGGCTCCAAAATATTACAAACTTATGTAAAAAAAAAAAAAAAAACCCAAGTAATCTATGAGGTTTAATGTTGACACTGCCTTCAGGCCGCCCAATTGATACTATGATGAACGTGTAAATCCGGATATTAGCTGGACGGCCCATTATCCGTGCCACCATTTCCTTCCATATAATTTCAACATCTGCATTGATTTTGAATCCACCGCAAGAGTTTTCGTATGCCACAGATGTATTAGTTAGAGACAAATGCCACCGCAATCTTTCGCGCCTTTGTATGGACGACAGTCATCTCTTGGGTCGTCATAACACTTGAGACCATTTTTACAAGGTCTACCACCAACTCCGCCGCAGCTTTCGACTGTTTTAGGAACACAAATTCCAGGAAGATCCGTGACACGGCCGTATCTGTGCAGAAACCGAGGATCTTCTTGACAAGTTGCTGTGTCATTGCATTTACGCGGGTTCACAGTGAAGCCCCCGCACGATGGGTACTTTATTCCGCAGGTGCCGGGGCATTGGTTTAAATCAGTGCATTCTGCGCTGTTTGGGATGCAAACCATGTCCGTGGGACATGGAGCAATTTTGAAGCCACAGGGAATGTTTTTCTCGGAAAGGCTCATGGACATGGCGCTCATTAACAAAGAAGCAAGAAGGTAGTAGGTAAGCATTTTTTGTTTTGTTTTAGGTGGGATGAGCGTTCAAGTCTGATGTTGTGGTCGAGGAAACCTGGCGTATTATGGGTTTGAAATTGTGGAGAGACGGTGGGAAGAGCGAGCGGTATTGGAGGTGGACGAGGGGGCCTCATATAGCAATCGCCGGCTCCCTTTAAGACATTTCTCCGACGGGCCGTTAACCAGTCCGTCCGCCATCAATTAGCGGCACCGAGAGCGACATCCGAAACATCAGTGCTCGTTTCCAGCAGAGATGAAGTCAGCATTCCTCTATTTGGCTGATCACTAGCCTATAAGGTACCACACAGACAGTGGAGACGGGCACTATGAGGTCATCTCTACTTGGCTCGTGCTACAGTGAACGCTAAGATGAGCGAATCGTTGCTCACATAAAGTCAAATTAACCAAGTGCTTACGTGCCAAGGTTGGTCAAAAAGAAGCGTAAACATGCGACGAATGCAGGCGAAGCTTGCTGGTGCTTCGCGATATAATTTTTCCTACATGGCAACAGGATACCACCACGGTCATGACAAGGACAAAGTTTGACCCATGTGACAACACTCGGTTCGCTCCAAGCTGGGCCGAAGAAAGTTCCTCAAACTCTTAACAAAGCTGAAAGACATGGCTTGGTCGTAACTTATTTGTCTTCCAAAATGTTCATGTGAGCTGCACGGTAGCGCTACACATTTTCAATGTCATCGAACAGCCAGACGCGTGCACCGACTTTATCTTACTCTAATGCCTACTTTGAGTCAGACTTGATCGGAAGAAATGAAATTTGTAGGTGAGGTAAGATACCGCTTTCAATATCTCCTACATCCAGTAGCCTTGAAGACGCTGGGGATGTAAAAGAGGAAATAGCAATATAGAACATGCATCCATTCCACTGCATCTTGAGAGTTGAAGCAGATGTATTAAATAAAACTGCAGAGTAGCGAATGCAATTGAAAGCTTTGGCTGTACATTTAAAGCCCCGAACGCGAAAAAGCCCCCATGTTGTCCCCTATCTCCCCATCTCGCCTTGCCTTAGCGGGCAAAGGCAGGAACCCAACTTTGCTCAAGAACTGAGCGCTTTTGATAACTGCCTCTTTCAAGTTTAGAGAAGTATTCAATTTGAATTCGGTCCTGGAAACTCTCTCCGCGGAGGGGATATGTTCACCCCGGAATACGTGGGCCACAGGCCAGAGCGGGTGCATTTCCTTCTCAGCCTCCATGTCATGATTGATAGCGGCCAGCCATTTTGAGCTGCTGATGCCATTCAAATCGTATCCGATGTCTTTTAGAGTGGCCCATAACTCCTCTTTCGTCATGCCATCCTCGATCTGCTGCACTCCAGCCAGTGGCTTTGATCCTATACCAAGTCCTGTATTGACGGTAATGGATGCAACAGTCGCCACATCGGATACACTCAGCCACTCATCTGCAGAATCTGCGTCATACGAGCCTGCTTTGATACTTGCTGCCACCAATCGCCACAAGTAGTCGTCTGCATTTGCAACGCCCTCGGTGGGAGTACCAACGACAAGTCCGGGACGAACAATAGAAATGGCACCTAGACCAGGTGCTCTGCCATTTGATGCGCGCTTGACCACGGCTTCGGCTACAAACTTAGTTTGGCTATATCCGAGGGTACCAGGTGAAGACAGCTTCACGATGATATCTTCCTCACGATCATCTGCAGAGAGGTCTTGTAGGCCGCCGGTGACATAGACAAATCTGACGTGTGGGCGCATCACTGCGAGTTTCAAGAGTTCCATTGTTGACCCGACGTTGACCGCTTCCAACTCGTCGTAGCTTTTAACCCAATGGACGGTTGCTCCATTATGAATGATGACATCGACAACGGTTTTACCGCCTATGAGATCGGCCCAGTGCGTCTGGTCGAGGCCTAATTGAGGTAATGATAAGTCGCCCTTCCAAACCCGCAACTTGTGCTCGTGGGCCTTTGTCCACCACTGCGCTTTCTTTGCCGCGCCAATAACACGTGCGCTGGCTGTGTCCAGAGTTTCGCCACGAACTATAGCAATAACCTGCTTTACCTGATCATGCTGAAGCAGCTGCCGTAATATTTGGGTTCCAATAAAGCCACTCGCACCGGTAAGGAGAACTGTAAGGCTGCGTGACTGATTCAATGTCATGTCATTGGTAAATGCTTCAGAGGCCGCATCGGCTCGTAGCATCAAATAATGTTGCGTGGCCATTATCTCGGAATCAAAACGATCAATCTTGGACTTGAGATCCAAGACAACTGGACCATGTATGCGAGGGTCCTCGGTAAAATTTTCGGATGATTCGCCATGTTGTAATGATTTTATGACACATGCCAGTTTTCGGATACTGGTTTTCTTGTCAATTAGAAGCCGTAGGCTGACTTGAACGCCGAACTCATGAGTGATAAAATGAGTAAGAGACATGATGCTAATGGAATCGAGGCCACAAGATTGTAAAGGCAAGTCAGGAAACCCAATCTCATCGTTATTCATGTCATTCTTGATCCGCGGAATATTACTAGTCATCCAAGAAGGAGACAATGATAGCAGCTTCTGAGCTAGGGAATAGGCTGGTTGTTCAGTTTCTAAGATAGGCTCTTCATAGCTGGTTTCATGTAAAGAGCCCTTAGGTTCTTCAAACAAGTTTTCGGCTTCGTTGGAGAAGAATGAAGTCGCCATTTCACGAAGCTGCCTGCGGTCTGTCTTTCCAGTTGGCGTAATTGGCATGTTTCGAATGGTCAAGAAAGCTGCTGGTATCATATAGCTCGGTAAATGCTCCCCTAGCTGAAATATAATCTTTGAAGAATTAGGCACAATCGCCATTTCTGTTGATTTCATATGCTCTGAATCCGTTTGAGAGTTATTTGGATGGAGAAATGCCACTAATATTGAGCTTGAGCTTTCTCCAACGGGGGTGAGAACTTCCGCGACTACTTTACTTGTGTCTGGGATGAATTGTTGGACACAGTATTCGACTTCGCCAAGTTCAACTCGTTGTCCGTGGATTTTTACTTGAGTGTCTTTTCGGCCAACATAAACCAGGCTGCCGTCTTCATTGTAAAAAACCAGATCGCCAGTTTTGTACACTTGCCCTCGGCGCCCCTTATTGTGCAAATCACCTTGTAACAACCACACTGGGTCATTGACGAATACTTCTGCAGTCCTTTCCGGCTCATTGAGGTATCCAAGGCCGACAAGTGGGCCTTCAACTAAAAGTTCGCCAATATGTCCCGGGGGCAGGAGAGTATTGTGATCTTCAGGATCTACGACCCATGTGAGAAGTCCAACTCCTTTTCCAATTGAAGTGGCAGCTTCAGGGCTGGGTGCATCGTAGTTGACAGTGCAGAAAAGACATTCAGCTGGCCCATAAACGTTGATGACCCGGGCTTTGCCCCACCACCGAGCAGCATCATCGACTGATACTGCCTCCCCAAGAAGTATAATCGTTTCAAGGTTGGGAACCATGCTTGGGTCAATGATACGGGCGACTGAGGGCGTTATCGACACTACTGTAGCCCGCATAGCTGCCATTGTGGTGGTGAGGTTGCTCGTCCGATCCTCATCTGAAGGAATGCATAAGCATCCTCCATTGAGCAATGCGGCAAAGACATTGTGACATGCAACGTCAAAAGCGTAAGATGCAAAGTCAAATATTCTGGAGTTTTCGGTAATACCTAGTAGGCTTGATTGGTGATTGAGTCCTGTGCAAAGGTTCCGGTGTGAAATAGTTGCTCCCTTTGGCTCACCGGTGCTCCCTGATGTAAACACGACAAACATGGCAGCTGAAGGCACCGGAGGTGGGAGCTCAGCAATAATGGTTGGAGGAAGAAGGCAATCTGAATCTGGGCCAACTTGAATGACCAAGTTTGATAGCTGCAAGCCGAGAGCTTGATTAGAGTATGAAGATAATATCAGGATAGGATTGACTTTTCGAATAATCTTTTGAAGTCGCTGCATCGGTAGGGAGGTTTCCAAGAGAACAAAGGCAGCTCCTGCCTTCAACACAGCTAGCATCGCTACTGGCGTCCACACAGACTTCTCAAAGCATAGTGGAATTACCATACCTGGCGTTACGCCATGACCAACGAGATGGCTGGCTAAATTGTGACTGAGCTGGTTCAGATTTCCGTAAGTTAACTCCCCATCCCATGCATGTATAGCTGCAGCATTGGGATTAGCCCTCGCCCGCTCCTCAATGACGACATGGGCGCATTCGTTGTAGGATGGTGGAACGTTGGCATTCCATGACCATATCTGATCGAGATCTGATGGTGTCATGATCCGGATGTCTGCCAACGTTTTGTCAATGCTTGGGCGATTGAATTGCTGTAGAACATGGTCGAGCTGCCGAAGTAACCTTTGGACAACATATGGTTTGATCACTCGAGAGTCAAAACTGGCTCGGGCTGTTAAACTCCCTGGCCCAAGGTGAACTTCAACCATGAGGCTGTAAGGGTTGAAATATTGTAGATAATTCTCGTTGACATGCCACTTGCCAAGAATATCATCGGTTCTTCCAGTTTCTGGAGGCTGAATCACGAGAAGCGTCTGAAATTTACATGCACTCTGGCTTTCGGAAGATAATTTCGCAATGTGCTGTAGACCTGCCTGTTCAAACGGTATCATTTCTGTAGCCTGTCGTTGGACCGCCTTCAGATATTCTAGCATATTGCAGTCACTGGCCAGCTTTACACGGAGTGGTACAGTGGCAAACACGGGGCCTGCCATGGATTCAATGCCGGGGATCGGGGCATTCCTTCCGGAGACTGTTACTCCATAGACAACATCGTTGGAATTAATAGTCTTTCCCACAACCAAAGCCCATGCTGCTCGTATTAGGATTGGCGTGGTGACATCCTGCAAGACCTCTTGAGGATATGAAAATTCGTGCTGCATGAAACTGTCTGCTTTTGGCTGATCCACAGATATTGGAAGAGTCGGGAATGGAACACTGTCATAGTCTGCGAAAGCATGCAGCCAGTATGCAGCCACGCTATCGCTGTCTAGGGATGCAATGTACTTAATCATTACTTGGAACTGAGAGCCCCTTTCGATCGATTTACCGTGATATAGTTGGTTCACAGTGTTAATGATAATGGGAAGTGACCAGCCATCATAGAGCGCGTGATGCAACGCTAGAATAAACCACTTGACCGCGCCTGAGTCGTCCTTGACAAGGGTATATCGAACCAGTGGTTGACCTAAGCCCATAGGCTGTTCCGTATTTGTATCAATGCATTCATTGACGGAATTGGCCTCTGTCCAACGGATCCCTTCATCTTGGACTACCTGTAATAGGCCTAGGTCATCGTGTTGAACGATTCTCGTACGTAGAATCGGCATTTCCCTTGCTACTTGGTCCCATGCGTTCCTAAACCTTTTGAAATCTACATGAGATGCAATCTGAAGGGGAACTTGTAACATGTACCCTCCCTGGTGCTTTGTTGACAGTGATAGTAGGCCTTCTTGAAGTGGGGTGCAAGGATAAGCGTCCTGGACCGGACCAAGTTGATATTGACTGGAGATTTGTTGACGCAAGGATGCCACGTTGATGTTATCACCCAACAAAGAGAAAGGCGGAATGAATTCTGAATTTTGTGTTTTCAAAGACTGTGCGCTCGTCGCGACTTGATGAAGTGCAGGATGGTGGAAAATGTTCGCTACGGTAAGTTCTAACCCGGCCTTTCGGGCTTCACCGACGACCTTGATTGCAGCAATCGAGTCACCGCCGAGTTGGAAAAAACTGTCATCCAAACCGATCGACACGGCATCGATATTAAGTATTCGAGACCATATTTTTTGCATTTGCGTCTGCAAGTTCGATGTTGGTTGCCGCTTTGTGCCTCGTACGACTGTCCGAGCCCTGGCCAACTCTTGGGTTGAAAAGCTGCAGCCGATTTCGCGGAGACGCTTGCGGTCCAACTTTCCCGTCTTTCCAATGGGCAGGTGTTTGACAGCAAAAAATACCGTTGGTACCATGTAACTTGGTAGATGCGCTGTTAAATAAGCTTCCACATGGGTAGAAAGCCCAAGCACCTCTGTCTTGCCGGCCTGTGAGACTCTGCCCTCAATTTGAAGGAACGCAACCAACATTGGGCTTGCATTGTCCCCTTGTGGCACAATTACTTCCGCAGCAACTTGATATGCCTCAGGTATGGATTGTTGGACAAAGTGCTGAACTTCTTCGAGCTCAATCCGTTGGCCACGGATCTTAACTTGGCCGTCTTTCCTCCCAATAAATTTAAGCGACCCATCTTTGGTATACTGGACCAAGTCGCCTGTCTTGTACACTCGCCCGCTTTGTTCTTGCCCATTAGTAGAACCAAGCTGCGACCATGCAGGGCGATCGATATATGACGCAGCAGTCATCTCTGTGTCGTTCAGGTACCCTTGACCAACGAGTGGCCCCTCAAGCAGAAGCTCGCCGATGCATCCAGGTGGAAGGAGGCGATTATGATTCTCCGGGTCTACGACCCAAGTAATTAGTCCAGCGCCTTTACCAATACCGATAGAAGCGTCGACACTGGATGCGCCTGCATTGACCGTGCTAATATTACACTCGGCAGGCCCATAGGCATTGACAATATCGACCTTCCCCCACCATGGTTGTACATCATCGCTGGATACTGACTCGCCAGCAAGGATCAGCGTTTTAAGGCTCGTGACATTTTCAGGCTTGATTAATCGGGACACCGAAGGGGTCAGGTTGGCCACTGTAACCCTCATAGCGGCCATGGACTGCTCGATATTACCTTGTCGATCCTCATTCGATGGAATGCATAGACAACCTCCCGTGGAAAGAGTGGCAAAAATATTATGAACTGCAATATCAAAAGCGTAAGATGCAAAGTCGAAGACTCTGGAATTTGACTTGAAGCCCAGAAGCTGCGCTTGATATTTCAATCCAGATGCAATATTTGTATGCGTGAGAATGACACCCTTGGGCGTACCAGTGCTCCCAGAAGTAAAAATGACAAACATTGGAGAGTTTGGCGAATGCTGTCGCTGTCTTTGAATTGTGGATGATGTCGAGTGGCGGATAGAATCAGCACAAACTTGCACTACTGTCTTACACAGCCGAGAGCCAAGGTCTAAGTTTGCTGTGGAAGAAAGCATCACATCGGCTTGGAGTTGATGGACAATGGACTTGAGTCGGCTTTCTGGAAGAGAGGGATCCAGAAGAGCAAAGGCTGCACCGGCTTTAAGCACGCCAAGTATTGCGACCGTTGTCCACATTGATTTCTCAAAGCATAGTGGTACAAACGTATCAGATTCAATTCCAAGATCAATAAGATGGTCTGAAAGTGTATCAGAGAGCTTGGATAATTCATCATAGGTAATGTTGCCATCCCAGGCAGATAGGGCCGGGGCGCTGGGTTGAATCTGCGTCTGCTCATCAATGAGCTCGTGGACATATTTCTCCAGTGCCACCGGGGCATCTCCATTCCATTCCCAAAGTTGCATCAGGTCATTAGATGTGAGGACGTCTATATCATCCAACAGCCGATCAGAACTGAAATTGTCTAGTTCTTCCATGACATATTCAAAACGTTCTAGTAGCCGATGCACTGTCCATGAGTCAATCACCCGGGAGTCGAAAGTTGCTTTGATGACGATCTTCTCAGGCCCAAGTATAGCCTCGAGCATCAATGCATAGGTGTTGAACCATTGTTCCTGGTTTCCATACTGAAGAGTTTCAAATATCCCTGAAGCATGGCCTGTTTCTTGAGGTTGAACAATTAATAGTGTCTGGAAAGTGGTGGCTTGGGAGGCGCAGTCGCTTAATTTTGTAATTTCTTGCAGTCCAATTTGCTCGAAAGGGATCATCTCCATAGACTGTTTCTGGACATTCTCAATGTAGTCATGAATCGTTTGTCCACCATCTATAATGATGCGCAAGGGAACGGTTGCGATAGTTGGTCCCACCATTTTATCCATATGAGGGATCGGTGCGTTTCTTCCTGATACGGTGGCCCCAAACACAACATCTTTAGTATTGGTCATCCGGCCTTGAACCAGGGCCCAAGCGGCGCGAATCATGGTCGATTCTGTTGCTTCCAAACGTTCCCTGCGAGGGCGAGAAAGCGACAATTCTAATACTGTATCTGCCACAGGCTGCTCGATCCCCCGCGGAAGGGCTGGAAATGGCTCACAATGACATTGATCAAGAGCCTGTAGCCAGTAATCGGTTGTCTTCTTCTTGTCTCTTTGGTTTATGAAATCAATAAACTTTTGAAATTGAGAGCCTTGCTCGACTGGCTTATCATGGTATAGCCGGTTCACGACATCCAGAATCAAAAACAGCGACCAGCCATCATACAAAGCATGATGGATGGTCCATACGAACCACCGAGCTGGACTATTGCCATCATTAATGAGGGCAAAGCGAACAAGTGCCTTACCAAGGTCCATAGGTCGTTTGCGGTCTGCTTGGAGATAATCGTCGAGTCCAACTGCCTCGTTCCACGTAATTACTTCGTCTAAGACTACCTGCAAAAGACCGATTGTGTTGTGCTGAACAATTCGAGTGCGAAGAATTGTCAAAGTTGAGACTGCAGCTTCCCACGCTGCCTGGAATTTCTCAATGGCAATACTATCAGGAAGCTTCAACGTTGTTTGCATAACATAGTCTCCGGGCTTTTTCGAACCCAAGGATACAATTCCCTCTTGAAGGGGCGTGCATGGATAAATATCCTTGATGGCAGAGCTCTTGAGTTGATACAGCTCTGAAATTTCGCTTCGAACAAGTTCAGGATCTGTACCATCGCCTAACAATGCAAAAGGCAATATATCTTCAGTAGCGTTACTGACAGTGTGCGACTGTTTAGCCATGAGACGAATTGAAGGGAATTGAAACATGTCAGATATGGTTAAAGCGATTCCAAGCTTGCGAGCTTCACTGACAATCTTCATTGCAGCTATTGAGTCACCACCCAGACGCAAGAAGCTGTCGTGCAGTCCAATGGTGGCAGTATCCAGCTTGAGCACTCGGGACCAGATGCTCTGCAATTGAAGCTCAGTCTTGGATGTAGGCTGAGAACTCACTCCTCCAGTAGACTGCAAGTCCAATAGTTGCTCGATTGAAAAGGAGGAGCCAATGTCACGTAGCTGCTTTCTGTGTGCCTTTCCTGTGGCGGTCATCGGTATCTCCAGAATGGAAAAGAACACAGTCGGTACCATGTAGCTAGGCAGGTGCTGGGAAAGGCTGGCCCTAATGTCATTTGAGACGGGGATAACTTTCGGCAAGGCCGCGTCGTCGTCGTCGTCGTCTGTGGGCACTTTGTTGCTCCCAAGCAAAATGAATGCGGCAAGAACCGGGCTCGATTCTCTATCCTTTGGGGTTATGACTTCGGCCACCACCTGGGATGCATCTGGTACACACTTCTGAACCCAGTGCTCAACATCTCCCAGTTCCACCCGCTGACCGCGTATTTTGACTTGGACGTCCTTCCGCCCCACGATATCCAACGTCCCGTCATTATTTTGCCATACCAAATCCCCAGTCCGGTAAAGTCTTCCACTGCGCCCTGCATGGCTCGGAGTACCCCGAGATAGCCATGTGGGGTCTTTAATGAAAACTTCTGCAGTCTTAGTAGGGTTGTTCAAGTAACCGCGACTTACGAGCGGGCCCTCAAGGATCAGTTCTCCGATACATCCAGGCGGCAACAGACAATTATGGTTCTCTGGATCCACGACCCAAGTCCGCAGTCCCGCTCCGGTTCCCAGCCTGGTTGCATGTTCTGTAGTAGGTGCGTTGGTGTTGATTACGTTGAACGTGGTACATTCGCTCGACCCGTATCCCGAAATCACCTCGACTCGGCCCCACCAGGGCATGATATCTTTTAGTCGCACCTTTTCACCGCCGAAGCCAATCCTTTGGAGACCTGGTAGTTTCTCTGGAGAAAGAATCTCAGCAATGGATGGGGTAAGAAGGACGGTATTGGCTTTCAAAGACGCAAAACTGCCAATGAAATTGTTCTTTCGATCTTGGTCACTTGGGACACAAAAGCAGCCTCCACTTGCCATAGTTGCGAAAAATTGCATAATGGCTAAGCTGAAGCTGTAAGAGATGAAGTCATACATTCGTGTGTCGGTCGAAAGTCTGAGAATGGGCTTTTGTAAGATGAGGGCCGAGGACATGTTGGAATGGGTTATGATTATACCCTTAGGAACGCCCGTGCTGCCCGACGTAAAAACAGCATATACAGCGGATGACGGTGTTGCTCTGGAACCACACGTTTTGTTGTCATTGTGGGATTCTGGTACGGCAAACAATCTAGAATCAACAATGACCGTTTTTTTCACCAGTCGAGAGCTAAGAGTTTGGAGACTGACTGATGTCAAGATCAGAGTACTCTTCGCTTGCTCAACGATGGTTTCAAGCCGTTGTTGGGGAAGGGAAGAATCGAGCAGAACAAATGCCCCGCCTGCCTTGAGAACACCTAGGATGGCAACAGATGTCCACATCGACTTCTCGAAACACAAGGCCACTAGCATTTCTGGACCAATCCCAAGTTTAATTAGCTGGACAGCCAGTTTAGCAGCAAGCCCGTCTAATTCGGAATAGGTCAGATCGCCATCCCATGCACATATGGCAGGGGAATTAGCCTGTAGTTTAGACTGTTCTTTGATAACCTCGTGGACACATCGTTGAATTGGTTCTGGGACGGTATCATTCCATTCCCAAATCTGCTCCTGATCCTGTGGTGTGACAATCGTGATATCAGCCACGTTCAACTTGGGATCTGCGTTGTTGATTTGGCACAAGACTAGTTCCAGACGCTCAAGCAACTTCTCCACTACCCAGGACTGGATAACAATGGAGTCAAACCTGGCGATGAACTTGGCCTTCTCCGTATAATGATGCACTTCCACTACCAAGCTATGATTATGGTGGACACCAGACTCTATCACTGAGCCAACTTCAGTGACTTCCTCTTGTGTCCTCATCACTAGGACTGTGGTAAAGTCGAGTGCTTCATTGGAAGAACCGTTCAGAACATATGGTTTTGCTTTCATCGCTTGCAGTTCCACCTCCATGATGTAATCGGAAATCTTTTGGTCGCCAATCAATCTGACCTGGAGTGGAGCAGGAGCATCCACTGCCACAGAATTGGCGATACCAAAGACAACGCCTTCAGAATTAATCATTCTGCCTACAACCAAGGCCCATGCAGCATGAACCAAGGTTGCTAACCTATCTGAATGTAGCAGTTGGAAGGACGATGTGTCATGTTCCACCGTACTGTCTATCACCGGTTGTTTCATATTCATTGGCAAAAGCGGGAACGAGGCGCATTCCCAATCCCCCGAACGCGGATGTGTGTTGCAGTGAGAAGAACTCCCAACATCTGCAACACTAGATTTAGTTGGGAGTTCAGAGATACTCTCGGTCCTTCTGCTTGGTTCAAATGTAGGGGTATCGTTTTTCGGTGTCGCAAGCGGTAGCAGATTATTCGGCGGAGGGTTCTGGAGGCCATCGCACCTGGCGACGAATTGATTGACCTTTCTGTTTCCGTTAATCATCATGTTGAATAATTAAATAATCGCGTGAATAAGTTTTTTAATTTTTTTTTAGATATAACTTGTGCGGTGGTTGTCCGGCAATATCTTAATGCACATCAATTTCCTTTTGTGAAGGGCAAGAGAGGAGGCAGGACATGAAATAAAGAACTCCCCAATACATGCGGTAATTGACGTATATTATTAAGACATCCGAAGTGAGGAGCATGGTATAATGGCACAATATATGGTTTAACTAGTCGCCCAACAAGCCGCTGAGGTCAGACGATGCAGACAGCTTTGAAAGCTTCATGGTGTATAAATTTCAAAAAAAATCCTCACTAGTACACACCCTTGCTGAAGAGCTTCTTTTCGCCGAGTTTCATTGTGTGACAACAAATATACTACTCGTCAAGACTTGTAACGCCACCATGCATAGGAATTTACCCCACCAATTGTACACAAAAGATCCAAAGCTCACATTAATTAAGTTAACTAGCGCTTAGTATTCCATAATGGCTGCCTCAAATTTGCTTATGTCAGACATCAGTAAATATAGCAGTTTACCCGCAATTCGTTAAATATTGCCATCCTTATAGGCTTGGTGACGGTTGGTCCACACGTCGTTCGCGCTTCGGATGACAAACAGACAGGGGCCACACTGTATACCAAGTCTAAGTTTAGTCTTTGGCGAACTTGGGGCCCAGGTATCCCATTCCCGGTTCAGATTGCTACTAGGAGCCTTGGTAAGAAATGCCTCTGGGCGACCAGCTGATTCTCAGCACTGCAGTACACTATTTCTGGCGTCATGTATTAAAAAGGCGCATATATGACAGACCAGTCCCTATTAGTGACATCCATTCATCGGCGAAATGTGGTTAGAGCTAGATTGGTCCGTAAGCAGCCCAGCACCATGGCTCCTCCTGAGATCGTGGGCCGCGTATGCCATTCGAGGTCCGATGAAGATCACATGCGACCTAGTTAGGTCAGCTGCAAAGACATATTTGTCACCACTGCTACACATGTAGAAACATCATCACAGCTAAGCGGGGTGGTGTGGCCCGCGCTGCTGACAACCCATCAGGACTCACATCAGACAAGTATCACAGCAGCCATCTCTTTCACATGACCCCGCTTGGGGATGGTTACACATCGAGCAAAGCATCAGTCAGTTTAAACACATTAAAGCCTCAAGTCGGTTGTTCCATTAGGCTGTTATATGACTGGTATTAGCAGCCCCACAAACAAACCCTGCTCCATTGCATAACACACAATGTACAAACCCCATTCATAGCTTCCACTGCTCGGTGTGACCAAATAGCTCTTCGCAACATCTGTTATTAATGTTCATTTCCGGATCGTGGGAATATAATATCGGTTGAAAATCTACAAAAGGCTGCTCCGAAGCAAAATATCTGTGTGTGTGTGTGTGTGTGTGTGTGTTTGTATTTTGACGCCTTTGGCTTCCCCGGCAAAATATCTGGGTCTTGTCAACCAGGGTGCACTACAGGGTTAATCAACTTTGGGGGACGGGGGAGCAATGTTGCTTAAAATTTTATGGTTGTGTATGTATAGGTGGTTCGATCTGCGCGCAACGGAATATCGGTAGTTAGGGAATGGTAGAATAAATAGTCTGTCACTTCGGGCAAATTTTGCATCTCCGCAATCGTTTTCCATCCCAGGGAGTAGCTAGCGCGCATGTCTCTTCATGTTCGACTATACTGAAGGAGACGCTCGTTGAGTCCCGAGTGTGTGTAACACCTGGATTGTTGTGCGAGACATCGTTGGGAGTATGTATACACAAAATCTTGATAATGAAAATAAAAATATAAATACATTATACATATAAATTACCTTAGAAATAGAATGTTCGTAAGATTTTTAGTTGCTTGTAACACCTCGCATTAGTTTAAACGGCCCTGCCACTCTTCTTGGCTCCAGGGTATTTCTTCATGAGGCCGTCCAGTAGGTTGGTACCGCCAAGCTGCATAGTAGAGAATATTGGGCAAGAGAGATTGGTGATAGAACCAGTGATAGGGTTGGCCACCCCAAGGAGCGCGCCCAGCGTTGTATAAACAGACGCCAGGTTGTCTGCCACACCCATCTGCAGTGCCTGGAGGGCGAAGCAAACGAGGTTGTGTCCTTTCAGTAAATTTGCAGTGTTAAGCACACCACCTGTTACGTCCGCCAAATCTACTGCAGCAAAGGTATTCACAGCACCCACATTGCCTCCAATGCTGCCCAGCTTAGGATACTGGGCTATCCAGTCCACAAGATCCACAGCAACATCAGGTATGCCGTAGTCGACAGCGATTCGGTACCAGTTGGACGGAATCCGCTCCCAGCCTTTCTTGTAAACAAGACGGCCTGTCTTATCCTTGTAGACTCCTAAGAAACTGGCATAAACATCTCTGGCTAGATACAGAGTAAGCAAATGACCAGAGATATGTTGAGCATGATCCACTGACTTAGATTACCGCCACGTGGGTATTTTGCCGAATGATTGCTGAGCATTCGTCCTAAGAAGAGATAACCACCACTGCGGGCGAATATACCACTGTAGGGTCCATAATAAAAATAAGGATTGGTCGCGATCTTTGGTGCTCGTTAGCTTGTTGTCGCACAAAGGGGCTTCAACTCATTTCGAAAACTGACACTCTCATCAAATCGCTTCGCAGAACGGGCAGCAAGGTCATTCATAGTCATTGCACCGTTAACTGGGATAGCATTGTACACTTCCAAGAACTTTGTCATGTTCATTGTAGAGCAATCCCCGGTAACATAAAGGTCATCACGCGTACTTGACCCATCAGCCTCGATCAGATTATGTGTAGCATCGAGTCCTTGTGGCGTAGCTAGCAAGCCAAGGAGACCAACAATGTTTTGAATATTCGGACTCGGCCCACCAATCGAAAAGCCTGGGTTCAATGAAACGGGGTTTCCGACTTCTACCGTTGACGCGACACTGAGAAGGGAGGTCAGATCAATGCCCATACCGTACACTGCAAATTCTGTTAATATCGGCGTATTGCACATGTATAGACCAGTGTTGAAGTGGCACCTTTATTTATCGCAACAACAGCGTCGATAAGCTGAAAACAAAAATCAGTTACTGATGCACACAGCGAGGAACGGTTGGGGCCAGCCGCACATTAACAGCGCCAGTACGAGCCAAATATCCGTGGTTGGCAAGAGCATTGAGTCCCGGACAGGACCCTCTCTGGTCCCCCTTGGAGAAATCAGGTGGTTTAAAGGCATTGGCGCCAGTAACTTGAACCCATATGAGTGAATTTCTTTTCTTCATCACTGACAATTGGACTTCTGGGGAAGGGTTTGCTTACCTGAGATAGGGGTTGACATGGGATCGAATAGGAGACGCTTCTCCTTCAGACTTTCGATTGTTTTGCTTAGCTGATCGGGCGTGTAGTCAGATTGTCTCGCAATTTTGGCCCAGTTCTCAACCGTTGGAAAAGAGTGGACCAAGGTTGAAAAAGGAGTCAATAGAAATGCGGCACAAAGGCCAACAGAACGAAACCCCATATTCATTGTCTTGATTGTACAACTGAAGGTTTCTGTGTGCCTGAAAAGAAAAAAATAGAGAAAGAGTGGATGGGGAGTGGAGAAAGATAAAGTCCAAGGCCAGTGGCTGACGCTACCCCCTGTTTAGATTGAACCAGGACCTCGAGAGCTATCTCCAGACCTTGTCAGTTCACGGGACCCAGAGAAAAGAGCAACGCAGGAAAATATAATACATGCCAGTGAGCGAGGATCATGTCTGGGTGAATCACCCTAGTGGCCGATCTTGGGCGTCCGGGAGCGGTTGATCTACAATGCATAATCGGGGAGGGAACGAGGAACGAACACCTGCTCCGGTACGTATCCCTTGTGTGTTTGGAGTGCGTCGATCTAGAATGCAGAGAACATGCCACTTATCAGGGAGCTAGCACTTAGGCTGCTCTATAAATCATGCCCTGACTCGGTGCGCACACGGGCCGGCACCAAGGGATTAAGCCTCAATTGAGATTGCACTGGCGGGAATGACATGGAGGTGTAGGGACCGCAACCTGCGACAGAGGATAATGCCGAAATTACCACCCGGCAATAAGCAATAGTAGACGACACCAAGTGTGACATTACATAAATTAGAACGGCTTGACTTGCCGATGCGCACAGGCGTCGAGGTGAGATGACGTTTCTTCACCCAACCTTAGTAGAGATGCAATGGGTTTAGCACAACGTTAGCCGGAGGTAGCACTATTGAGATGGACCCCTGGGCTAGATAAGCCCCAAATTCACGGACCTTCAACATAGGGCTTAGCATATCAAGCCAATCTTGTCGCGTGATAGGCATGCGCCGTCAGTGATCGGTGTTTTGAACTCGGCGCCACCGATACTAGCTAGTACGCTGCCGCTCTAGCCCTGACATAGCGTGTAGAAACAGGCCATACGCAGGCCAATGTTCATCCACGGTGAAGCCATCTCGGCCCTTCCCTTCTCGGCATTATCCCCGCATGAAAAGAATCACCCTGTTTAATCGTCTAGAAGTATTTTGTCTGTTCTTCGTTTCAGTTCGCAGGCCACAACCTTTTTGGATCCTTGTTTAAGAGTATCTGAGCCGTTGATTCCCATAATATCCATGGTCTCCTCGCCGAGAACCTCGATTCTGCGAAAGCTCTGACCATAATGAAGTCCTCTCAGTTCTGCTTACTGGTAGCATCCCTTCTATTTTCTATCTGCGCTGCGGACTTGTTCAAATATGTCAACCGAATCCCGACTTGTGGCTTGAACTGCCTTGCAAAGACGATACCGGCTTCAGAATGCCAATCCTTTACCAACAGCACGTGCATCTGTACCAGCAAGACTCTTCTCGCAACCACCGATGCCTGCATGTCCACAAAATGCACGGTGCTAGAGCGTTTAGGTATGGGTTTGAACCTTGCAGGTAATCTTCGAAAAGACTAATTCAATATAGAGCTGGCAAAGATAAACGAGGAAGCATGCAATTTACCAATCGAGCATCGACGAGTCCACGACTGGATAGGTATGGGCCTGCTAGATATTCTGGGCCCAGTTTTCTTCACATGCAGAATATGGTTTCGATACCACATGACGAAGAAGATGGAAATTGACGATTGGGTTTTGGTCGCCACATTTATAGTCTGGTATGTCTCTGAAGCATTTTTCTTCTTTTTGAATGTTTCCAAGAGTGGGAATTTAGCGCCTCTCTTACTCTTGGGATATATATTGTCTGAATTAATTCCTTCCGAGCACATACTAACTCGAAACAGGATACCATTCACCATCCTCGGAGTCATCAGTAATTAGAACCGATTTTCTCCATTTCTACCTCATTTACTAATGACATTGGACAAAAGTCCGCATCATAGCAATTGGCTACAACATATGGGATTTAGATATCGAAACAATCACTCTTGCCTTGAAGGTTAGAACTCGTACACTTACTAACCTGCTATCTTCGAAATTGCTGACAACTGGCTGGATATAGCTTTTCTTCGTTGACGAGTTGTTATACACCTTGACCTTAGCTCTATTGCGCATAAGTATCCTATTCTTCATCATGTAAGCAACCTTGAGAGTTATCCCATATACCTTCCCTACTGCCTTGGAGCACACAGCCTTGAAACTATACCGGTTTCAAAACATTGCGGTGTAGAATTTTGCCGTAGGTTACAATAAGAATTAACAGCATCAAATTACTGACCACGGTCATATATAGGAAAGTCTTTGCACAGCTCAGAATATGGTGCTGGGTTACGATGGCATTTGTCATTACATCAGCGACAATTATTATTTTTATGACATTATTCCAGTGTTTGCCTGTAAGTTGCCAATAAATTAGTGTTTCTCTTTGGCCCAAGCCCTTTGCTAAAGTTTGACAGATAAATTATAATTGGGTTGGATGGTGAGTTTACCTTTCCATGATCAGTGTTGATGATTGGCCTTTGCCCAGACCGCTGAGAAGTATATATATAATCAATATTATCCCATCTAACAATTATAATAGGAAGGGAGATTACGTTGGAGACTTCAAATGCCTGGATGTAAATGCGCTGAGCTACGCTGCGGCTGCAAGTGGCATCTGCCAGGACTTGACTATTCTCATTCTCCCATTGCCTGTCATCACGGTGCTTCAGATGCACTTGAGGAAGAAGATCCTAACAATGGGGATGTTTAGCCTGGGATTATTCATCGTAATCACCAGCTGCATCCGCCTGAAGTCACTGGTACAATTTGCGAAGAGCCTCAACCCCACTTGGGACTACGTTGATGCAGTGCTTTGGACTTCACTAGAGGTGAATATTAGTGTGGCCGTCGTTTGCCTTCCTTCCATTAGGATGTTTCTCGCCAAAAAGCTACCTAACATATTCGGTTCTATCACCAATCCTTCAAAGAAGTCCAAGGATTCGAATCTTTCATCAATTGTCCCCCCAGTCTCGAGGCGGAACCAATACGCAGACCTTCCCGATAAATACGGTGCGCATAATGCAACAGGGTCAAGCACATGGGAAGAAAACTCTATTGAGCTAGACGGCAAAGTCGTGGCTACCCCCTCGGTGGCGGATGATGGAGACATAAATCTTATACCAGCTCGTTCGCTGGCGAACGATGTGAAAAATGACCCACCAGTTAGACACTCTTGGTCCTTAATCGACAGGGGCTAATGGGGACTTGCTTGAGAAGTCTGATGGTATGCACTTAATCATATTGCATGCATTGATACATGACTTAGAATAAACCCATTTAAGGTACCGGGAGGTGATCAATTCTCCAATAGACCAAAAAGATCAACCAAATCAGTTTCGATTCGCTACATGAATCGTACCGCAAAATAGTCTACGCGGATATGCAGAGACTTGGGCGCCGCCCTTACGGCAGGCTGGCCCGATCCCGATCCTATTACCGTCATTTTTATCCCTCCCCAGAAAATCAGATACACGACTGGACAGTGGGATGATATGGCCGAGCACCAAAAGACAGCCTGCAATGCCAAGCATCAACCCGTTTATCAATCCCTTCAATCGACTACATATACTGAATCACTAATCCAACAGCTATTGGCCCAGTCCAACTAATTTCTCATTCAAAACCAGCCTGCACAAGCACAGAATATAAGGGACATACCAACCTCAAAATAGCAGCGAAGTAATGATTAAGGCAACGAGGGAGCGTTTGAAGCATCATCACGGAACCCTGCGAAAAGATTGTTGGATTAAGTGGTAGCCATTAGTTATTTGCACTACAAATCTTGTCAGGTGAACACGTTCAATGTAACATGACTTCTCATTAGTTGCCAGTAAGCTGATGTGAAAATTTTTGATGGAGTGAAATCAGGGAACTAGGGACAAGGCAATTACCTTTAGCCAATTACACTAGGGTATGTCCACACCCATGTCAGATTCTTACCACCAAGTCTTGCTGTCAATGATTCTGGACACGGGATGATCGTTCTGCTTATCCATTTAAGTCCCACCGACGGAAATTCCGCTCACCGGTCTGGTGAATAGGTAATACCCATACTCTCTCCATCTAGCATATGGGTTTGGGCACAATAGGTGCTACCCGCATTTCAATATGCCAGCAAACCAAACAACAACAGCCCCGGGCGTGAGACGAAGAGCATGTGTCAATTGCACAGTCGGCAAGTGCAAGTGCATCTCAATATCCGAAGAACAATGTGAACGCTGTGAGCGGTTGGGAAAGAAATGTGTTTATGGCAACATCCTCAGCAAGAGGAAAAGCCCGTCAGGTATCTCGTGCGTTGGCCTACCGTATAAAGATTTATACTTTTGGACTTCTGACTCTTCTTCAGACGTGTAAGACTGCTGGAGAAAAGATTAAATATCTTAATGTCATATCTTGGTGGTCAAGTTCAACATGGGGACCTGCCTAACAATTTAGAAACTCCAGACCACAGCTCTCTAGCCGGCCCCCAGAAATCACCCTTCCGTATAGCCGAGGCAAAGGTCTGGGACATTATTGAACATGGGCTCATCACTCAAGAAAGTGCACAATCTTTACTCGATGATTACCGAAACAACGGAGTTCGCCACTTTCCCTTCGTAATAATTCCTCCAGACACCGATGCAACTTCTCTCAGATTCAAGACGCCATTCCTATTCATGTGCATTATAGCGTCAATGATAGTTAAAGACTGTGGACTTCAACGACAACTTGGTGAAGAAATTCGAGTTTATGTGCAGAAAAGAATGCTGCTTCAATCTGACGATAGCCTTGAGCTGCTGCAAGGTCTTCTGGTTCATCTAGCCTGGTACCAGTACCATTACCTACCGCAAACTCAGCAACTTGTTTCCCTCACACAGTTTTGTATCAGCCTCGTACAGAAGTTTGGCCTCGATAAGAACCCAGTCAACAGAAGGCGCAAAATATATCTTGAACCGAACGAGGCTGAGCACTATCGAGACTCTGAGAATACCGAACAGCTTCGAGCCCTACTGGGAGCGTATTGTACAGCATCATGGTAAGTACTTGTCTAATAAATATTTGTCAGAGCATATGGATCTTAAGGTAATAATAATCCAGGGTCGCAATAAAGTATAGAGCTCGGTGTGGGATTCCATATACTAAGTACATCAAACATTCCAGCACATTTTTAGCTGATACTTGCGAATACCAGACGGATCAACTAGCGTCCTATCTAGTGAGGGTGTGCGAAATATCCCAAAGAATCTCAAATACATTTGCACTGGATGATGTAGAAAACACTGAAATTCGAGATGAAATTGTAACCGCCATGACAATAGACTCTTTCAACAAGGAGTTGGATGCCCTGGAGACATCGATGTCGTCAGAGCTTCGACGAAATAGTGCGTCAAATGCGCCACAAGGATGGTATTTTCTAAGATGGGATGTGCTAACATATGGTTCCAGCCGCATTAAAACTCGAATTCCAACTTGCTAGGAGCTTGATTTCAGAAGTAGCACTTCACCAAGAGTTCTGGGACAATTCTTCAACCTCTGGGCCATTGGCTACAGGAAGACTTCTGCCGTCGCCAACTCGGAGATCTCTGATGCTCTGGAGTTTGTCTCAAAACTGCAAAGCCATTTTCAATATTGTCATAGATTGTGCCGATACAGAATCGTGGTATCTTACGTATTATACCTATGCAAAAATTTGCTATGTTCTGAGATGCCTCGCGAATCTTGATCGTCTTCGAGGAGAGTCTTCAGGCATCGTTAATATTGCCCAAACACAACGTTTTACTTCAAGCTTAGCAGCTAAAGATATTATGGAAATAGAGAAAAGAGTAAACTTGCTATTTTTATCAGCAAGTTTACAGAGGAAACTGCACAGGCTAGCCCAAGGAATTATGAACGACCAAGACCAGCAGAATATGATGGCAATGTTTTCATCCATGGTGGCTGAAGTAACAGCCCCATACGAAGCACGAACCAAGCACGAGCTTAGCGTGCCCTCCAGTGAGCTGGCACCTACCGGTGAACTGTCAAATGAGTTAGTTCGTGATGTCCCAATCAATGAAATATTTATGCATAAGCCATTGGGCAACTTATCTGTTTTCGCCAATGGAATGCCTGGCGGTGTGGTTTGGGGTGAAGCGTTGTTAACAAACTCATTTGTTGATGGTATATTATAGTAGTATTGGGTAGCAAGTAGTAGTGTAGTAAACAGGAATTGACATGACACGTTGAAGGCAACAGCAATCTTGGAACGTATGCAGACGGGATACAGTACCCGTATCTCACCAGACGGAGATTCCGCCGGCTCTATAGATCGGTAAATCCGTTTGAAGAAACCACGGGGCTTACCAATTGCACATTGACTACCTGACGTCATGAACATGGACGACTATAAAAATGGACTAGCTATGTCTATTCTAAATACCACAAGACTGGAAGTATTTGACAAAAGAAGAGTGCGCCAGAGAGTCTCCCATTATGCCTCCTCCTAGAGGCACATTCAACCCCTTGGAGGGCCCTGGTACGTGAGGATGAGGGTGTATACTCGGATGCTTCCTTCGGCTAACTCAGAAAAGCGGACTATGACATGACCTCCATCATACATAGCGACACATATCCAGCTATTGATCCTACTAAAGCAGATTTCGGCGGAAGAACAATTTTGATCACTGGGGCTTCTCGAGGTCTCGGGCGAGCAATGAGTATCGCGTTTGCGAAGGCCGGGGCCTCGCGAATTGCTATAATTGCCAGATCAGACATGTCCGACACCGTGAATGAAATAAAGGCCGCTTGTCAGGATTTGAGCGTTAGTTTCCCAGATATACTCCCTATTCAAGCAGACCTCAGCGAGCCTGAAGACGTTCAAACGATGGCCGCACAAGTGGAGAAATTGTTCGGCCATGTTGACATTATTATCAACAATGCAGCTATAGTGGCAATGGCTTCTATCGCGGATTCCGATCCTTCCGAGTGGCTGGGGCTATTCAAGATCAATCTCTTTGGCCCGTACCTGATGATACGGGCTTTGATGCCCTTGTTGCTTCAAGGCACATGCAAAACTCTTGTCACCGTCAGTAGTGTTGGCGCTCATCTCACAACCCCCAATTTGAGTGCATATCAAATATCGAAACTCGCGGTCCTGAGATTAACGGAATTTGTCACTGCTGAATACGCAGACAAAGGCATATTGGCTTATTCGGTCCATCCCGGGAATATCCCGACTGATGCTATGGGTGGGTTCGATGGAATTCCGCCCGAGATGCAACACAGTACGTAATGAAGATTCTTCCTTGCGATGGTTATTATTCGTTACTTAGTCTCTTGTCACAGTTTTCGTCGACACCCCAGAGCTCAGTGCAGACTCGGTTGTGTACCTCACATCTCAGAGGCGCACCTGGCTATCCGCGAGATATATTAATCTGACTTGGGACCTTCCTGAGCTTATGTCAAAGGAGGATGAAATTTTAAGCAAAGACATGCTTAGGCTGCGACTTGTGGTGTAATCTAGGTGAATTCGACGCGAATTCTTGATTCGGGATTTTGGGAACGACAAGAATGGATACTCAAAAATTGATAACTAATTTGTTGGGTCATATTGAATATTCGGCTACTAAAATCCCTGGATTCTTTTGCAAGGTCTCTGTCACCTGTTTTGTCCAAGGCATCGGTACATTCGCCTGTGAAGAACGCCAACTGTCTAGCAAAGCACACTATGACTGTTAATCCATGTCTGAATCTGTGATTCGAGTGATTTCCATCTTCCATCGTCTATCTTCTTATTATTCTGTTACCCGGAAGCATGGGTGATCTTTGTATTGTGCGTTAGGGTAGTGGGCAATGCGACTCTGGTCCTATTTCCCTCCTCTCCAGGGCGGCGAGGGCCTGGCGTAACGTACCCACGGTCTTGATTTATTTGGCACACCAGAAGTCGCTTCCTCGGACATTTCGCGCTGAGCGTTTCATGCAACGGGGATATCATCCGGGCCCATCTTGCGAACGAGGGTGTGTGACACGAACCGCAACCCAAGTACTTATGAGTAATTTCATTTACTTGACTGCTTCCTCGTCCCATTATCGCCTCAGCGGTGGGATTAGCGCAGTGCGGGGAAGGTGGTGCCGTCGTCATCTCGGATATTGGACGCGGGCCTGTCTCGGGGCGTCGCGTTGCAAAACACAACCTAAAAATACCCCATTTTGTTGTTCGTAATTTTCCGTTTATCGCATTCGTCCATATGTGATGAATGATGCAGATACTCGATGGACCAAGACGCGGAAAGGCAATGTCAGTCCACACTGACAATGACAACTATGACAACTCACCCTTGCGGCACACGTGTGACGTCTGCGGCGCCGATTTTGCACGCCCAGAGCATTTTAAGCATCATTTACGTCACCTGGGCCACAAGCCCTTCTCCTACTCGGGATGCGATTCTCGTTTTTCCCGAAAGTCGGTTGCAAATCCGTTCTAATACATCCCCAGCTAATGGCTGACGTTTTCCAACCAGAGACACGCCCCATCGACACATTGTGTCACACGAGCATTGTGGCGAGGAAATTCTTGGCCAGCGTCGGCGATTGACGAACAGGGCTCGCCAGGCGTGGAGAGGATGTTCAACGGCAAAGCAGCGCTGCGCCGGAAACAACCCCTGTGCCTGTTGCGGTACAAAGGGCTTGGCTTGTTGGCATCTCACGACACAGTCTCGCCGGTGCAGTATTGAAAATCGACTCCTACAGCCACAATACGACGTCACCTATGATTCCGAGACGATCCTGGACAGCGCACTTTTAATCCATGGCGACCAAGTTGTTGCAGGAAGCAATGCGTCGTCATCAACCCTCTCGTTTGACACTTAATTGTCCGCTAGTATTCTCGACACTCACTCATCTGATATCATGGCCAGTACGAGCCAATTTTCACCCCGTTTCACAGTGGTGACCAAATGGAGGTATTTTCATATTTGGCCGCGTCCAACCTCATCCCAACGATGGCCTGGAAATTCGTTTCAACGAAACTCTCCACAGACCCACGTTTGACTCTGGCCGTGAACACTGGATTCTCAGTTTGGCTCTGGCAGCCATGGGCTGCCGTTTTTCCCGTAATCCAGATGCATTGAACTGTACAGGTCTATTACAGCAGTTTCATCAGACCTCTTTCGGAGTTACTGTGTGCTATCCCTTGCCCGTTACGTGTCTTGGGCCGAAATGCTAACCCCTTGGCAGATTAATCGTGAAAACAACATGTCTTAGTTAATTCTTCAAACCCTGGGTCCAAAGGCATTAGGACATCGGGGTTCCTTGGAATCCACTGTTCTAATGATCAATTCGCCGAGCCTATAGTGATTGAAGGTCGCCTGTCCAATTAGTTCACCGCTGACTTGAAATGTTCAATCCACTGGTCTAAACTGTTACGAACCTTGGTTGCAAACTTAAGGCTACACAGCCCCATTTCAGCAGAAGGTTATACATTTGTGAAATTGCAAAGGTATATAGGGCCAACCGAGTCATACCACCTGCACAACAACCTTTGTTGAATAGACAAATCAAACAGCCAAAGTCGCAGCCAGCAGCCATCAACGTCATTACTCGTAGATTATATCCGACTTATTTTATAAAAATTGCACATTAAGGCACGAGGGATTGCCTTATCCATTGTTTCAATTGGTGCTTTTGTATTGATATTTACTATTAAAAAACACTAGATAACAATACTGGTCGCTAAAAACCAAAATCCTTTTCTTTTGAAGTTATTGTTGTATCATTTTAATACCATATCAATTCTCAATATCAGGGTAGTTTGCCCATTACCTCTGAGATTATAGTCGTCCCACCCTAAGCTTCATGGTAAAGACGTCACGTATGACCTGAGAAGCCTTGGCTGTTCCAATAATCCTGGAACGTATTTAATAAACGTAAATGAAATCTTCATTCTTGAGGTCTGTAAGATCCTGAAGACCGTTGTCTTCGGCAATATCCCTGACGTGCTGGTTCTCGGCGTGTTCGTAATCAATCGCTTTGCTCTCTGAAAGATCTTTTCTTCTCAACATAGACTTGTCTACGAGGTTGGCAGACTTGCCAAGCTGCTCACGCTTCTTTGCATGCAACCTATTCAAAAACATAAGGTATATTGGAATCAGTCTTTTAAAATGTTAGCCTAGAACTACTTTGAATATTCGGTGACTTACAAGCCCAAAGCTCCTGTGAGTAAGAACATAACCAAGTTAGAGATTAGTCCGGTACGGTAGATCGGTGCTTCATCTGTCGAGTAAAGCAATGGGCCTATGACATTGCCTGTGCACATGCCCCTATAATTATGTTAGCCTTCCTGAGTCCATGGTTCCTGCCGTGACCACACACATAAGCATGATGGCAGACGACATCTTTTTCTTGGTATCGCCTCCGGTGTTCTGGGCCGACCAAGCATAAACCATCGGCGTGATTGCACCCATACATTGGACCAGATAGTATCCAAGAAGCAACACGCTCTTGTTCTTTGTTGTTCGAGGGACAGTTAGCATCAGAATAGAGCCGGTGGCGGGGAGCAGGCTGATGACAGCGATTATGAGGCCCTTGCGAGAGAATCTAGTTGCAAGCCAGGCAGAGCCAATAATGGCGACAATTTGAATCACACCCGTGGGTAATGTGAAAAGAATGGCCGTGAACTTTGTGTACCCGAAATCCTTGACGACGAGGTTGCCAAAAATACTAATCCCACCACTTGCGATTGAGATGGCCACAATGAGCACAAACCACAAGTATGTCTTACCATCCAAGAATACCTCAATGACATGATCCCATCTCCACACTCGACTAGAAATTCCCATTTGGTTAACTCGAAGTCGTTGAGTAGCAATTGTGCGTTCACGCTCTGTCAGATATTTGGCTTCCATTGGCGAGTCAGGCATAAATATGATAAAAATAACACCAAATATGATAGTCAGGGCGCCACAGAAAATGAAGATGATTTGGTACTTGTAGAGAAGGTGAGTTGTGATATGACCCAATCCATAGGTCGCTAAGCTTCCAAGAATAAAGGTCAAACCATTCATTGAAGACCAGTACGACGTTCGTAGAGTTTGTTCAGAGCGAAGCCACCACATCTGCGTGACTGTGAGTAGAGAGGGTGCGATCATAGCCTCGAACGACCCTAGCATGAAGCGCATGGCCAAAAGTGACTTAAAGTTGGTACAAGCAGCTAGGAGGCATTCACAAGCGCCCCAACAAATGATGGCAGTGCCAATTACTTTGCCTATTGGAAACTTCACAAGAAGTAGAGCGGCGAGTGGCTGCATGACCAGCTGAGCGATGTAAAGAATTGAACCGAGCCATGAGTACTGAGTTCCCTCAAGGTTCGTATCATCTATGATTCCAAAGAGAGAAACGTAAGATAGGCTGGATTTGTCAAGTTGCTGGAAAAAGTACCTGCGCTTAGTTAGCCCTCATAATTGAGCGGCGGTGTTTGCAGAAAATCATACGCTCCCAGAATGAGAGGCAAAATTCTTATATCGATGCGACGGAGTACTCTTTTCTCTTCTTCGTAGTCGTAGGTCACTTCTCTATGGGAGGCAAGGAATAACGCGGCCTTATCCGCCCTCAGATTGACTGGTGCAGTGTCCTGCCCCTCTGTAGCTGGAGTAATTACATCATTGTCAGTAGCCGTTACGGCCGAAGGGCCTTGTTCTTTTGCCATTTTGGAGCGTCCAAGAGTTTCTTCGAGCGAGGGTAGAAGCAGTTGACAGTGTTCAGACCAAATTTAAAAGAGCTAGAGCAGAAGACTACGGTACTTTTGGTGGAAACGTGGCCTACATGTAGTTCAAATGGAAATGTTTTCTTCGGTGATAACCAGGTTTATTGCCTTGCTGCACTCGGACATCTCTACACAATAGGTGTCATTGAGACTGGATATGTGTGCCACTTGAAACTAGCTGCGCAACCGGAAAACCCCTGAAAAACTCAAATAGCCTTGATTGAGAATACATATCCGCCAGATTGTGCTGACGTATAGTGCTAATATCAAATATAGGATTACGAAATAAGCTCATGAGCTTTCTTCCACCCAAGTACCCCCTCACTAGACTATGGCATCATTGGTGGAAGCATTGAATCAGCCGAATATGACCTCCTGGGAAAGGTTATCCGTAGTCCATTGATACGATCTACAGCGGTAACTCCGAGTATTTTCCGACTCTCTTTAACCGGTTTTTGCCCATTGGCTAGACCTCTAATTTGGACTCCATTTTGGTTCAAACTATCCGCAGGATCAACCAAACTCGATTAATTTATCCATTTGGAGGTCGTTATCAGCATCTATCTAGTAGTGCTGATAATTGTCTGAATGATGTCTCAGCAATTATGTGTTAGAATCTGGGTTTCAGTGCTAACAAGTCTTTAAGTGGACAAGTGGTGGAGAACTTAGGACAATCCCATGAATTGATGCTGCCACAAATTTGAAGACGGTGCTCCAAATTTAACTATGTTTAGCCCTTTCCAATTTGACATTTATAGATGGTTGATTATTTCTATAATAAAATTGAGAAAACTGTGGTTTGGTTTTAATACTGGGGGCTAAATTGGAGATTGCGCCTTCTCTTGTTGACTGTGGGTGAGCCGGAGAGACCTGGGAGCTCTCGGAGAGCCAGACTTTTCCCGGTAACCCGAATAATCAGCTGCTCTTCAACTTCAAATAGAATTCTTGTGGGCCATATAATTATTTCCAGGCGAACTATGTCTCAACGAGTAACCAATTCCTCGTCTGAGAACCGATGCGATAGCGTAGGCTACTCTTTGCCAGAGAGCTGTTCTGTAACCCGACGGTGTGATGCCCGCAACATGCCTGTGGGCACAACATATTTAAATGCATCAATATGTGGAATCTAGTCGACGGATTTGACATCAAATCCGGCAAGGTTTGATTAATATGTGTTAGCAATCTGCCGTTTTTATCAGCTTTGCGAGGCTGCAAAGCGTCGTATAAATCGTCGGTATTGGAAGCCGGTATATGTAGCGTGAGCTTTTACGGGCCAACAAGTGTAGCCTGCTCTGGAAAGGTGTATTTGAAACTGTTGCAACTGTATATACAGGGTTTTACTGGTCCCACAAGGGATGTTCGTCTTTTGTGACAGAAACTGATTCCCATACCCGATTCGCTGTTTTTATCATATGTGCGTTCCTGATTCTGGTGCTGGCTAATTGCCCAGGCTGCCTTTAGAGTTGAGGTAGAGGATCTGGTTTGATGCATTGTCTAAAAGCCAGAGCAATTCCCCGAAAGGTAGGATGACAATAGCTGGGTTCCCATCAAACTGAAAAGTGTATAATCGGAATTGGGGCGTTTGCTTCCAACCATTCTCCGCCCCATTCATGTAAAAGTGGAAGAAGCACTGCAGGTCTACAGTGCGTTCCGATGAATAGAGATCATGCCACTCAGGTGACTCATGGACTGTCAACTTACCATGAATATCAGTCCAGCAAATTCAATCTTGGATTATTTGAATACACACCATTTATTTTTGTGTTGAATATCATCAAATGGACGGAACGATCCACCTCCATGAAGGCCGCTTGAACAGCTACCAACCATGCATGCAGGCACATTGATATTGGCAAATTGCGCCCATTTATCTTCACAGTATTCGTTTGAATGGGGATACGCAGAGTTAATTTAGCCATTTCCTCCACATTACTGCGACCTGGCTTGTCAGCTACTCTGGTACATCCATCTTTGGTTCTAGGTCCACATACGGTATACCCAACAGAGTACTCTTAATAGCTGCGGCAAAGGGTGTCTGGGGGACACCTCCGCGACAAAAAGTCTCTCTCAATGTGTCGCTAGATCCTTCTAGGGGTGCTATACATGATAGGTGGGGCGGGTTTTCGGCGGCGATAAAGTACTACGACATGGCGACCCATGAAATTCCAGCTGGAGAAACTTTTCCGCTGCACCATGGCAATTTTGCAATTTATTCAGTGGTATTTAGCGGCTAGCAGCGTTTTGCGATTTCATAGTTGAGAATCCCATCCTTCAAAACTTTCATAGCCGGAGGGGCAGCTAGGAGGAATGCCTTCTTCATGCTTCATAGCCGTGATGAAGAATCACTCCTATCCTGGAGCCAATGCTCAACAGAGTGCAATGCCAGTGGATCAGTCGATAATTTATTATCCTACTCAATTGTCCCCAGTGCATATGAGGCTAAATATCCTGAAATGGGGTAGAAATAGCCACCACAATAACGCAACCAACAACACAATCCCAATGGTCAAAAATTGAGGTTTATCGAAACAGCTTTGGATACATAAGAACATTCAAGATCACCCGATTGTGAGACTTTTTCTGCTCCGTTGGAGAATTACTTCCTAATTTGCCTACCGGTGAGTTCATCAATGGTCCTGCAATATTTGCAAAAGTATGAATGTGTTTGTATACTGGATTCGTTGCAAAACATGCTTGCCAACAGTCGCTATTATAGTAAGTGCAAGATTATAGGATTGCTTTTATTATTTATTCGCCTTATTCATACAAAACAGACGATTACACCAATGCTAATAGGAAGAGGAAAGCTTAGTCAAGCTATTGATAAGACTCGAGCTCCTAATTATGAGATTCAGTGGTTAGTGGTCAGTCGCCATCCCGTGTCTTACCACGCTATAATCATCAACCTATTTGTTGCCAAGCCGACACCAACAGACTCTACATTGTCAGAATTTTCACAACCGGACTGGAAAAGCATTTGTACGACGACCTGTTTCGATCACACTCAAGTTTTCTAAACTCGATCAATATAAACGCCCAGACACCAAGAATGGGCATATTTAATTAAGAGTATTACTACTTATATACTATATTTTTGCTATTTATATACTAAAATCTACCAAAGTCTATCTAATTTCCCTTTTATTCCTTAAAATTTTGAATTTTAGTATAATTTATAGTAAAATATTTACTAAGTAAAATATATTAATAAATTATAAAGATAATATTTATTTTAATTAAATAACTATAAAAATAATAATAGCCTAGCTTAAAGGCTTAAGCCTAATTACCCTTAAATTATTTAAAAAATATATTTTTATAATTTCCTTAAATATAAATATATTAAGGCCTAGCTATTATTTTGCTTATTAAGATAACTTTCTTAGCTAATAAGGAAGATATTACTTACCTAGCTAATAAGCTATAGGCTTAGCTACCCTTACCTTATCCCTTTATAGATCCTTAATCTTATATTTTTAGCTATATAGATTATATTTTATATTATTTTATTAATAGTACTAGAGATCCTTATAATATAGCTATTACTTTTTTAAGCTTAGCTTATAATTAGGTTCTTTATATACTTAGCTTTAAAGGGTAGTTACTTTATAAGGGCTATAAAATTATAGTAAAAGATTATCTTAAGATAAGTAATTTTAGTATATTTTTAGTTATATTTTTCTTTAAATATTATTTTAAAGGTAATAATAATAATTATAGGGTTTATTATATTATTAAAGATATAATTTTAGGCTTAGTAATTAAGAAAGAAGGGATTTTTAGCTTTATATTATTTATAGCTAGCTAAGGGTAGCTATAAATAGTTTTAATAATAATAGGATTAAGGATCTTAAGGAGTAGCTTATTAATATTCTAAAGATAATAATTAATAGTTTTTAGGCCTAAATATAAGAAATTTATATTAATAGCTTTTATAGCTATTAATATAAATAAACTATTTCCTTAGTTAGTAGCTTATTAGCCTTTAAAAGCT
>PGGA01000014.1:1751196-1791767 GCA_004380915.1 Calonectria pseudonaviculata
GGCCTTTAAGTAAGGCTTTATAAATATAATATTACTTATTTATAAGATTAATAGTAATATAGATTATTTATATAGTTAATCTACTAAGCTATTCCTAGCTAATATATTTATTATATTACTTTATTATTATATAACTTATTACTTATTTATAGTTATACTCTTTCCTTTTTAGCATATAAATAATAATATTATAAAGGTAAAGAAGGTTATTTATATTAATTAAGAGATATAATTTTATATTCTTATAAATAGTTTTAGTTAGACTATTAACCTATTAGCTAAAGTATTTAGCCTATTACTATTACTATAATATATATATCTTTAAAATATACTTTAAGATATTATTTTACTATAGACTATATATAGTCTTTATTATCTTCTAAGCTACCTTAAAGTTAACTTTAGAGGGTATATAAAATATATTATACTAAGCTAAAAATATTAAATCTTAGGTAAGGTATAACAGTCCAATTATTTCCTAACTAGGTAAACTAATTAGAGTCAGTTAAGGTTTATTATTAGCAGAGAGGTTAGGCATATTAGATTAATAAGCAATAATAAGGATTAATCTATAAATAAGAGTATTATATCTAGTAATAGTTAATAGATAATTAAAATAACTAAGTTATATTAAAAGCTAATTAATTCCTTCCTTAAGGGAGAGGGCTAATCTATTTATATACTTATTTTTTAGGTATTCTCCTTATATACTTTAAATATATTTAGTTTAAAGGTACTTAAGGTATTTCTTAGGCTAAGTTAAATAAGGCCTATTTAATATATATATAGTTATTTTTATTAATTAGTTCTAATTATAGGGTAAGTTACTTTAAGTATATAATATTTAAAGTATAGAAATAGGATATATATTAGGTTAGGGATTTTATTATATAATTACCTTAAGTAAGATTAGGTTTAATTAGGTTATAATATAATATCTTCTCTTTATTAGTTTTATTTCTAAGGCTAAGTTATTAGGCTTTTTTTCTATTTTAGTATATTATCTAAGCTTAGACTTATAAAAAATAATTTCTTTATATTAATATTATATATAGGATTATAAAATCTATTATATATTCTAAATTATTAAAGGCTAATTATAAGGCTATTATTTAAATTATTATAAAATTTAATTTTAAGATATTTTATTATTTTATTTATTTTTATATAGAGAAAGTATTTTATATTATAATAAAGGGTAATTAAAAATATAAATATTATATAAAAAAATAATATTTTTATTATAATTTTAATAATATTTTTATATAGGCTTATAAATATAAAATATCTTAGTAGGATTTTATAGTATTTATTCTAATATTTTTTTCTTAGTTAATTAGATATTTTATAAAAAAGATTATTTAAAAGTAAAAAAAACAAAAGTAAATACTAATTTAGCTAAAGCTTTAGCCTATTTATAGTATTTCTATAAATAAAAAAAATATTTATATAAAAAGGCTAAAAAGATAATTTATAGGGAATATAAGAATTTAGATAAATTAGAGGGATTAAAAGAATCTAATTATTAGGTAATAAAGATATTAGCTTTATTAGAGATTTAATTATTAGAGGATAATAAAATTATTAACTAAAATATTATTAATCTTAGTAAATTTTTTAGTATTATTTTTAAAGAAATATCTTAAGTATCTTTAAGTAATATATAAGGTAATTTAGTAGTTTTTATATATTTTTATTTTTATTATATCCTTTCTATTTTACTTTAAAATATTTATTATTTTTTTATTATTTTAGGATTTTTTTTATTATAAATTCTTATTTCTTAGATTTTACTTTTAGTTTAATATATAATCCTATTTATATTTTAATTATATTTTCTATAAATTTAAATAATAAAATATAAAAGACTAAATAAAGCTTAACTTTATCTAATAAATTAAATTTATAATTATTTTCTAAGATTTTCTTAATAACTTTAAATAGTCTAATTTATTTATAATTAAGTTTTTTATTTTATTATTTTATTTCTAGATTTTTTATTACTAAGTATATTATATTTCCCTTTAAAAAGGATAATCCCTTTAGCCTTTTAAGATTATAATATTATTTTATAATATTATATATAAATTTAAGTTCTATTTTTATTTCTTTATATAGTTTTTTTAATAATTAGATTTTAAAATAGCTTTAATATTTAGAATACTATCTAATAAGAATTAATAGGTATTAGAATTAAATCTAAAGTTAATAATAATAAAAGTAGTTTTAATTAAAAAGTAATATAAGATATTATATATAAATATTATAATAAGTAATTTCTTTACTTAGTCTATTTACTTATAATTTATATAATATTATAAATATACTTTAAGTTTCTAATTCTACCTTTCTATTTAACTTTCTACTTATAATCTAAATATAATAATAAGTTTATAATTTAATTTTATAAATAATATAAGATTTTATTAAAACTTAAATATAAATATTATTTCTTTATTTATAATAATCTTTATTAATAATCTATATATTATAATAATATATTAAAAAAAATATAAGTAAATTACTTAATATTAATAATTTCTTAAAAAGGAATATAATAAGCTATCTTAATAAATTAATTAATAATTATTAGAATATTATTATAATAAATACCTATAATAAGATCTATAAAAAATAATAACTTAATAATAAAGTCTATTATAATAAATTCCTATAATTATTATATTATTAATAATAATTATAATTCTTTATAAGATTTATACCTAATAGATTATATTTTATAATATAGATTATATTATTTTATAATTTTTTTAATTTTCTTTTTTATTTTATTAAAGGAAAATATCTATTTAACTTATTTAAAGGTTTTATTAATTTCTTTATATTTATATAAAGAGTATTTATAAATATCTTAAAATAATTTATTTTATTATTTCTTAGGTATTTATATTTTTATAGTTCTATTTTTCTTTAAGAGTACTTTATTATAATCTTTAATCCTTTTAATTAATAGATTTTCTTATTCTATTTAAGTAAAAATAAAACCTAAAGTAATTAATTCTTTATAAATTATAATATTTAATACTTTCTTAGTTTTAAAGATTATTTTATTAATTAGTTTTTATTTTAAGTAATTCTTTAGATTAAAATAAAATAATTATTTTATTATTTATATTTTCTTAGTATTATAATTAGTATATTAATTAATTATATTAGCTTAATTATTTTTTATTTTTTTAATATAAATAATTTAATAATTAAATTTAAATAAGTATTTTATATAATATAATTATTTTCTATTTAGCTTTTAAGTAATAATAAAGTATAAAATATTCTTATAATTAATATATATTATAATTTTATATATATTATCTAAAAGGTAATATTTAAATTCTTTAAAGGTATTATTAATTATTAGGAACTTCTTATTATAAATAAAATAATTTAGTTTAATATTATATAATTTATATAAATAAAATATAATAAGGTAAAATTTTCTTTATTTATTTTATTATCTAATCTAAGCTCCTAAAGTAAAATCTAAAGAGTTTATTTCGAGCTTAATTAATTTTATAAGATTAAATATAATAAGGATAGATTTAACTAATATTATATCTTAGATTTAGTTAAAAGCTAGTTTTAATTATTCTTTTATATAAAAAAGTTTTTTTTTTTTAATAAATTTAATAAGGGAAATAGTAATTTTATTAAACTTTTTAATAAATTATTAATAATAATTAGTAAAACTAAGGAAAGATTATATTTTTTTTAGATTTCTTAGTTTAGGCTAGTTTTTAATAGTAATAATTTTCTTAGGATTTATATAAATTTTATTAGGTAAAATAATATATCTTAAAAATTTAACTTCTTATATATAAAACTTACCTTTTTTAGATTTAATAAGTAATTTAATATCTTTAAGTACTTTTAAGATCTTATAAATATATTTTATATATTTTTTTTTATTTTTTAAAAAAATTAGGATATTATCTAAATAATAAATAATAAAAATATTAAGGTATTCTTTTAGTATATTATTAATTATTTATTAAAATAAAATAAATATATTTATAAGTCTAAAAGGTATAATAAGATATTTATATAATTTAAACTTAATTTAAAAAGTAATTTTCTATTTATTTTTTTCTTTTATATAAATAAGATTATAAGCTCCCTTTAGATTAATTATAATAAAGATATTTATTTTATATAATTAATCTTTTATTTTATTAATAAATAATAATAAGATTTAAGTTTTATTAGTAATACTATTAAGCTATTAATAATCTATATAAAGATATAATTTATTATTTTTCTTAGGTATAAATAAAATAGAATATCTAGCTTTAGATATAAAAGTATATATATAGCCTTTCTTAAGTATATCTTTAATATATTTCTTAAGAATATTAAGCTTTATTTAATTTAGATTATAAATTAAATAGAATTAAGTATTTAATCTTTTTTTAAGGACTATTTTATAATCCTATTAGCTATATTTAGGTAGGCTAATCTTAAGTTTTTTAGTAAAGAGTTTCTTATAAATTTAGTATTATAATAATATTTTATATAGTTTATCTAATATTATAGCCTTTTTTATTTTTTTAAGGTCTTTATTTATATTTTAAAACTATATATAAAAATAAGTAATAGTTCTTTGTTAATATCTCTTTTAACCTATTAAATATTTATATTTAGTTTCTTTAGGTAATAGTATTTTTATTATATTATTATATAATATTTTTACTTAATTAGGGCTAGAAGTTTAAGATCTCTATTTATTATATTTATTATAAATATTATTAGCTATATTATACTTAGGAAATATTTATACCTAGCTAATATATTAATAGATATTTAGATTATATTAGTATAGCTATAAGTACCTTAGAACTAAATTATAATTCTTAGTATTAATAATATTAAAAGAGATACCTTTATTCTTTTTTTTAATAAAAACTTTAAGGTAATTAGCCTTATAATCTATTTATTTATTATTATATATAAACTTAGATCCTTCTAAGTTAATAATAATATAAAGATTAGATTTTATTTGCTATAGTAATTATAATTAATTAATTAATTAATTAAGAATTAAGATAATTATTTTTAGCTTTACTATTTATTATTATAAATACCTATATTCCTTTAAATTAAACTTATATTTCTAATTATTATTATATTAGTTTTTTAGGATTAGTTTTATATAAAGCCTTTTAAGGTAATTATACTAACTTTTTAAGTATTTACTTAGGCCTTATCTATAGCTCTAGAATAGGGAGTATTATTAGTTTTTTAATTTTAAATTCTTAAGTTAATATTAATCTTTAGCTTTATTTATAGTATAAGGATTATAACTAGGATTATTATATTTTTTATAGGTAAATTTATTATAAAATTTCCCTTATTTACCTATAATCTTAGTATATTATTATCTTAGAATCTATTTAATAATATCTAAGGAATCCTAGGTATATTTATATATATTATAGATAATTTTATCTTTTTATTATATAAGGAAATATTCCTTGGTTTATTTAAGGGCAAGGTATATTTTATAGCTATATTAATAATATAAGATCTAAGAGATTTCTAAGTATTTAGGGTAATCTATTTTAAGATATTTATTATTATAAGGGTATAAATAAATCTTTAGATCTAGCTAATCCTTAATTTAGATAGAATAGGTAAGGATATAAGCTTTCTAGGGAGTTATAAGTTCTTATATTTATTAGGTCTATTTTTCTTATAGTATATCCTAATATTATTCTCCTTTCTTATCTTATTTCTTAGTTATTTACTATTATAAGGGTTTTTAATAGGTAATTTATATATAGTTTATTTTAAGGCCTATTTCTTTTGCTCTTTTAATTTATATTATAGGAATATTAGCTCTTATAGTTTCTAATTTCTCTTATACTTTCTTAATATATTTATTAGTTTTTACTTAGGTAAGTAGCTAGGTAAGGGTATTACTAGTAATAAGTCCTTTTATTTAAATAGATAGTTTTCCTTTTATTGGTTTCTTACTAGTATAGGCAAGGGTTATACCTATTATTCCTTTAGGGTGTCCTTTGGGTATAGGAGTCTATACTAGGTTACTATTTTCCAAGGGCATGCTTATTGTTTTTAAGGGTTCTAAGGGGGGGCCAGAGGATTTCTCTAATATCCTTTTTAAAAGTTAATAGTAAAGGGGTCTTTCCTTTCTTATCCTTTTTTCTATTCTTTAATTATTCTTAAAGTTTAATAACTTTATTTTTTATTTACTAAAGCTTAGTAATAAGCTTTATATTACTTAGAGGAATAGTCTTAGTAGGTTTAGCCTTAAGATTAGATATTATTAATATTACTTAGGAGTTAATATAAATAATCTTCTAAATAAGAGCTTTTAATATATAATAATTTAATTATTTTCTAATTAGGTAAATTAATTAGAATTAATTAAGGTTTATTATTAATAAAGAAATTAAATATATTAAATTAATAAGTAATAATAAGAATTAATTTATAAGTAAAAGTATTATATTTAATAATAATTAATAAATAATTAAGATAATTAAATTATATTAAAAATTAATTAATTTTTTCCTTAAGAAAAAAAGCTAATCTATTTATATATTTATTTTCTAGGTATTCTCCTTATATACTTTAAATATATTTAGTTTAAAAGTACTTAAGATATTCCTTAGGCTAAGTTAAATAAGGCTTATTTAATATATATATAATTATTCTTATTAGTTAGTTCTAATTATAGGATAGGTTACTTTAAGTATATAGTATTTAAAGTATAGAAATAGGGTATATACTAGGTTAGGGATCTTATTATATAATTGCCTTAAGTGGGGTTAGGTTTAACTAGGTTATAATAAATAGGCAAGGATATAAGCTCCCTAGGGAGTTATAGGTTTTTATACTTACTAGGTCTATTCTTCTTATAGTATATCCTAGTATTATTCTCCTTTCTTATCTTATTTCTTAATTATCCACTATTATAGGGGTTCTTAATAAGCAACTTATATATAATTTACCTTAAGGCCTATTTCTTTTACTCTCTTAATCTATATTATAGGAATATTAGCTCCTATAGTTTTTAATTCTTTTTATACTTTTTTAATATATTTATTAATTTCTACTTAGGTAGATAATTAGGTAAGGGTATTATTAGTAATAAGTCCTTTTATTTAAATAGGTAATTTTCTTTTTATTGGTTTTTTATTAATATAGGTAAGGATTATACCTATTATTCCTTTAGAGTATTCTTTAGGTATAGAAGTCTATATTAGGTTACTATTTTCTAAGGATATATTTACTATTTTTAAGGGTTCTAAGGGGGTTTTTACCTTAGCTTATCTAATAATTATATTAAATTATTATAGCTTACTATAATAATTAGGTTTATTTTTCTTAGATTATTATTATTTAAAAGATTTATATTCTTTCTTATTATAATTATAATAGGTAATTTATAATTAATCTTATTTTTAAGCTATATTAAGTTTTATAGGCCTAAAGTATATACTATAAATAATACTTTATTATTTTTATAGCTTATTCCTTTATATATCTTAAGTTTATTAGATATATACTTTCTAAGTATATTCTTATTATTAATAATATTATTTTTTATTAATTTTAATAGTAATTATAATATATTTAATAAGTTAATTAAAATAGTCTTTTTTATAGAATTTATCTTTAATTTCTTCTTTAAGTCCTTAATAATATAACTCTATAAAAAGAAATCCTTTTAATTAATATATATAATAATTTATTTAAATTTAATAAAATACTAATTATATAATTTAATTTATTTTAATTTATAAAGCTTATTTATTACTTATTATTTATTATTAATAATTTTAAAATTATTTTTTAATACTTTTTTAAAATTTTCCTAATCTTAGAAAATAGCTTAGATTTCCTTATTCCTTCTATTTTCTTTATACTTAAGAAAATCTCTTATAATAACTTTAAATTATATATTTATATTTCTATAAAATAGAGTTTTAATAAATAGGACTTATTTTTTAAGGTCTAAGAGTTTAATAAGAAAAAATTAAAAATAAGCTTTTATTCTAATAATAAAGAAAATAATATTTATTACTTTATTATAAAATAATTTAAGTAAGAGGAGCTAAGGGATTTCTCTAATATTCTTTTTAAAGGTTAATAGTAAAAAGATCTCTTTTTTTTATCCTTTTTTTTATTTTTTAATTATTCTTAAAATTTAATAATTTTATTTTTTATTTATTAAAGCTTAATAATAAGCTTTATATTACTTAGAAAAGTAATTTTAATAGATTTAGCCTTAAGATTAATTATTATTAATATTACTTAGGAATTAATATAAATAATCTTTTAAATAAAAGCTTTTAATATATAATAATTTAATTATTTTTTAATTAAGTAAATTAATTAAAGTTAATTAAGGTTTATTATTAATAAAAAAATTAAATATATTAAATTAATAAATAATAATAAAAATTAATTTATAAGTAAAAATATTATATTTAATAATAATTAATAGATAATTAAGATAATTAAATTATATTAAAAGCTAATTAATTTCTTTCTTAAGGGAAAAAGCTAATCTATTTATATACTTATTTTCTAAGTATTCTTTTTATATACTTTAAATATATTTAGTTTAAAGGTACTTAAGGTATTTCTTAGGCTAAGTTAAATAAGGCTTATTTAATATATATATAGTTATTTTTATTAGTTAGTTCTAATTATAGGGTAGGTTACTTTGAGTATATAGTATTTAAAGTATAGGAATAGGGTATATACTAGGTTAGGGATCTTATTATATAGTTACCTTAAGTAGGGTTAGGTTTAACTGGGTTATAATATAAGGGCTACTACCTATTATAATATATAGGTAGTAATATTTTTATTGATTTTTTAAGATACTTAGAATATTTTATTATTAGTAATAGCCTTATTAGCTTTATTATTAATAGCTTTATTAGGTTACTTTTAATATATTTTAATTTTAGCTTTTATATTAGTATTAATATAATAAATATAAAGCTATTATTATATATTAAGGAAGATAGCTATAAGGATATTCTTAAGAGCTATTTCTTTATTAATAATATAAATATTTAGTAGTAAGATATTTAAAAGTAACTAAAATTTATTAAGTTACTTAAAAAGCTATTAAAAACCTTCTTCCTTTTTTATATATATAAAGCTAAAGGTAAAATTAATAATTAACTTTTAGTCTAAAATACTAATAACCTAAAATAGGTATATTTTAAATTTATTTATTTTATAAATATTATTAAAACTAAGAACCTTAGGAAACCTCTTTTATATCTTTTTATACTAAAAGTAAATCTAAAAAATTAAATTAATATAATTATTAGGATTATATTTAATAATATATTTAATATTATTTTATTATAATTATTTAATTTATATTTAAATTACTATTAAATCTCCTAAGGTCTCCTTTTATAATACTTAATAATTATTATAAATATCCTTTTAAGTAAAATATAATATTATTAAAATATAATCTTTTAAGATATTACCTATTTTATAAATAAATAAAATAAAGTATTTAAAAAGTATTTATTAAAGTTATTTTTAGATATTAATTTAATATTAATAAATAAAATAAGTAAAAGGGTCTAATAAGGCCTAATAATTATAATAGCTAAATATCTTATAAGTTTATTTTTAATAAAACTTTAATAATATTTTAATTATAATTTTTATAAAATAATTAACTTTTTAAGTTACTAAGTATTAAATCTTAGTATATTAATATTAATAATAAGCTTTATAGTTATATATAAGAATATAATAAGTATAAATAAATTACCTATTAATTTCTTTATAAGAATTACTTAATTACTTAATATAAATAAAATTATTTTTATAATAAAAGATTTAAAAGAAATTAAAAAAATTATTAAATAAATTATAAGTCTTTAAGAATAATAAAAATAATATTTTAATACTTTAGCTATTATTTATTTTAATAGAAAGCTCTTTTAGGCTATTTATAATAAATAAAGCTATAAATACTAACTATATAAATAAAGATTATAAGATTAAATAATATATTAAAATTAAAGTATTATTAAAGGCAAGGAAATTATAAGTTATATAACTATATATATAGATAGGAAATACTAATTAAACCCTAGGTATACTAGCTAAACCCCAGTAGAATTGATTTTAGTGTGTAAATAGTAAAAATATAGTATATAAGTAGTAATACTCTTAATTAAATATAGCCACTGAAATCATCCATCACTTTTTTTGTCTTGACTATCTTAGTGTATTTGATGAAATGTCCCTTTTCCTTTATGGAATTGATTTCTTTGTTTCAATCGCCGTAGAAGATTTCTAACCTGGGCGTCGCATTAGTAAAAATAAAGTGTATTTATGAATGAATGAAATCCCACCTCAGCATTCAACTAGCATTCGCTTAGTACTTTGCCTCCCCAGTGACGGCACACCTCGTCAAAAGCCTGGGAATTGAGGCCAACATCGCAGTAATAACTGAACTTCCTCCAGCACCAGCAAGACTTCTTTCCGATTGCGTTGCATACTTCTTTTGTCGTTTTACCCGAATCCTTGACCTCAGGAAGTCTGCACTTCGACCCAACACCGGAACACGCCATTGCTTCAGCAATCAAGCCAGCGACGAGAAGAATGGATGAGATCTTCATGATGTGGTTTGGGTGAAACGAACCAGTGTAAGATATAGCTTATTGGTACAGATGGGTGTAAATGAAAAACTGTGTAGAGCGAAGGTAACTTGCCTCTATTTATGTTGCTTAAACCTGTAAATAATAATGTAAATTTAGCTACGCCAGATTGGATAATGTAAGTTTGAGTATATCAGGCTGTGGCATTCCGAAAGTCGCCAAAGCTGTAATGGTCTTTTGAAGTGATCAGCATTCCATCGAGCATCAACGAGATTCAAGTGGCACCGATGACAAGCACGTGGACAGTACGACATCAAGGTTAAGAAATGTATGTCATTGTTCATCCAAACCTTACATTATGATTCCTGATTGCCTTTGGAGGATCTGAAAATACCTCTTAAAGATCGTGGAATTAGACCACACAGCGGTGATCGGTTTCTACATTAGAAAATTTGTTTGCAGGGTTGTGTCATGCAATTGAGTGTCTTCTGAATGGCGGTCTTTCCATATCTGTGGCAGATAAGATTGAAAATAACCAGACTTCTTACCACTTATTCAGTATAAAAGTAGATTTTGAGTAATTAATCAACTCTCTTAGTTCAATATTGATACCTACGGACATTGGTTTCATCTATAAAACTCAATTTCATGATATTCCATGCTCGGACATTGTTCGTTGAATTGCACTTATGTATAATAACCCAGATAAGCTTTGACAGTCTTAAATTGAATTTTAACCTCTCCTGGATGGCGAATTGTGTACGAATTGTTTGTGAAGGTGTGGTCGTGAAATTTTGCATTAATCAACCTTAGTTTGGAACGAGTATGTGCCTGAACTAACAGCAGCGAACTGTAGATAATCCTCACCGATTCCTTCCTCTTGAAATTTGGTTTGATCGAGAATTCATGCGTCCATGCCATCCATAAGATGTAGTAGATCCACACAAAAAAAATTCCATTTGCTTCATTTTCTACTATGTGGCGTTTATCCGGATCCGGCGCCATACGCTCAACCAAGAAGGGCGCCGCGCACCGGCAACCCCGTACTTCCGGATGCAGCCAAAGCTGGTATTCCACGATTAACTTTGTATGATTATGAAATCGCCAACTCTCTATCAAAAATATGAGTTATTCATATCATGCCGGTGGTGATTCATCATATCTCTTAAATGAAGGGGGCTCAAACAACATCGAAATTTAACGAACCCACCTTTTTTGCGTCCTCAGTACAAGTCCCGAAATCTGTCTCAAGCAAAATATTGCCAATGGTTCACCCAATCAAATACTTGCTTTCGTAATGCGGACATGTGTGAGTCTATCATCTACTGGTTTTCCACTCCCTCAAAGTATCTGCCGGGCATTCCAAAAATCAGATTTGGGGCTGGTTGCCAGAGAACCCGTAGAATCTTTCATCCAAAGTCTCACTAAGTCTTCTTACAAGGCCACCAGGGTGCAGGTCCTCCCATGGGTGGGCATGTCCTGAAGAACAGAACCAGTTAATGGAACATTTCTCAATTAACCTCATCGCCCTTACCCCCAAGGGAGGGCTCGCTACGTATGGGCCCGCGATTATTAAAAACATGGGTTTCAGTTCAACCACTACAAGGAACTTGTCTTCGGTGAGCAATTTTGGTGTTTGCGTCTTCGCAGATGTCGTGGCGTGGATTAGTGACAAGAGGTTGGTCTGGGGGCTGCTGTGCTTGTTGTGTGGAGTATACTCGCTCGTTTTTGCGGGAGTGCAGTATTCTATTGTCCGATGTAAAGATACATGGCTCAATTATGCAATACTAACAGTGTTCGACTCCGAAACCGCCGTTTCCCAGGGTATCAATAATGCATGCTTCAGTACTAACACGCTAGATCCTTAGGAGAGGTGCATTAGACTTGCGCTCGCTGTATCAGGTTCCAATCTCGGCGGCCTTTCCGGTCAATATATATTTGTGAAATATATCCACTGTATTACTATAATGGATTCCTCAACATTTTGTGCATCTATTCGGGAAGCGTTGGTATGGTGGCTGGAATGATCTTTTATTATTGTAACCAAAACAGACAACTTGCGAAGAAATGCGATGTAATCTCCAATGATGGTGCTGAGGCGGTAACGGCACATGGAAGTCCAATTGATGTCAAGAATCAGGCGTAAATAATAATTATCTATACTTGCCATAATTATCTGTGGGCCAAAAGCCCGTATTTAAGTCTACACATGGGGTTCGATTGATGATTGTTTTCTCCGCCAAACTAGCAGCTGTGCAACACATCCTACCCTGCAAATGTCACTGGCTTCCTTAGGTCCATAATTGGATTGTATATTCCATGAGATGGTAGGCATTGTTAGTTTTTCTGTCAATGAGGACAAAACGACATCTAATGGCAATTCTTATCAGGTGATGCAATGTCTGATCAATGTGCTGGATCCCAAGGTAACCCCCAGTGCGCGAATTGATCATATTAGCTATGGGAGAAGCCAAATGAAAGGAGACGGTCTGAAGGCATACAGGTTACAAATAATATTTAGACTGTGGAGACAGTTCAATAATTTTACGCAAGTATTGGTATATTCCTAGTGCCAGTGGATCCAATAACTGAAGTCCAGTACAGGATAAAATGTGACCTAATGGGGGACAAAGATAATATGCAATATGTACTGAAGGTCAAGATGCTCAAAGATACCAATTAAATATGCTACATCAATCCAGAGCCCGGGTCATCAGAAATGTTGGTACCATGCCCAAATACCGTTTAATGTTTTTCACTCAACCCGAGTGTCTATCCATAGCGTATCGCTGATTGGTTTGATGATAGAGATTTCGCTTACTCTGCCGCATTGCTTTTTTGCTTGCAAAGTGGAACGACGATCAACCGATAAATCTAACCATTACCAGCCGCTTGGGGCTAAGCAGCCTTCAAAGCCAGCTGGTATGGCCGACATGTCCCGCTGTGACATACTGATGACGCATATTATTAGACACAAAAGCGGGTGTTAGTCCTTAATTAACAGCCTCTCACTGATAAGTGAGTGCATTGGCTGTCAGACTAGGGCTCTTTGACATCTCGGTGAGGGCTTATTCCAGTGTCGGAACACCCTGCGTACGAGCCTTGTTTCCCCCGTCATGTCCCGTATTCGTGTTTGCTTTCGGGGCACAATGACCGATGGAAAGAAATTGCCGACATCAATCGATCACATACTAAAGAATGGGGAACCGTCCTAATAGCAAATAGAGACACGACAAATAAGCCACAAAAAGCAAATACCGTCCCCACATGCTCATTTGATTTCTTGCTGCTTCTGACGTGTTTTTCTACAAGCTGTTGTCTGCGGACTTTCAGTTTTTTGATGCAGATAACCGGATGAATCTAAGTGAAACCTGGAAGCTACGGCTGTTCCCTCTGTGTTATTGTCCGCAACTAATGTCGAAGTTTGGTGTCTCCTGTGTCTCGGCCTGCCAAAGGTTTACAGCAGCTTTGATTCGGCTAATAAATGTATGATGTAATTCTCACGAGGATCGACGGATGTGTCTCGCACTTCCTTCCTGTATCCATTTACGCATGGTCTCTATGGGTATCCATGTCTTAGCCAAGTGTCTTATTCTAGCACACGCATTGATTCTAATTCATATCTTAGTTCTGTTAGCCAATTTACGATCTCCCTAATGAGAGTCTTGCCTAAGATCTGGGCATTTTCCCGAGCCGTACGGTTCATAAATGCATGTCTTCCCCACACATGGTTGTTCACAGTCGCACGCAGGTCCCTTACCAGAACGGTCTCTGGATTACCCTTATTTCCGAATCGAGTAGTTTCGGGTTTATGAAATCCGGTAGTCGTTGGCTTCATCACCATGGACACTGCCAAGTTCAAAGTAATTATCATTGGCGGAGGCCCGACAGGCCTGGTAGCTGCACATGCTCTATTGCAAGCCGACATCGACTTTGTGGTCTTGGAAAAGCGCAGGAATATCACTGCCGACGTTGGCGCTTGTCTAATTTTAGGACCGCAAACCCTGCGTGTTTTACATCAACTCAGGCTTTTGGCGAAACTGAAGATATTTGGTGCCGAATTGCTGTACCACAAAGGTTTCTCTTCCAGCGGATACGAATATAAGAAGTGTACAGACTTTCAAGAATTAAAGGCAAAGTGAGTTTCATTTTAGGCCCTTGATATGCATGATGAATGTTGTGCTGATATCCAGACTAAGTCACGGCAATGGGCTAATGGTCTTTCACCGTGCACACCTGGTGCAGGGAATATACGATGGTCTACCCAAATCCTCCAAGGCTAAATACCTGACAGGCAAGAATGTCATAGAAATATCTACCACTAATGATGGCGTTTCTGTTGGCTGTAGTGATAACACAAACTACAAAGGCTCTATGATCATCGGAGCCGATGGGGTCCACAGCACTACTCGTCGCATTATGCGAAGTCTTGCTCTCCAAGAAGACCCTAGCCGTGCCTGGGATGCAGAGGACCCATTCCGAACAGAATACAGGTGTATGTGGTGCAGCTTCCCTCGCTCCTCTCAACCGGGTGAGTGCTTTGAGACAACAAGCAAGGATACGTCAATTATGTACCTGACCGGTATTGAACGTGGGTGGGTCTTGTGTTACGAACGGTTAACCGGGACTAATCGAGGGCGAAACACCTATTCACAGAATGACGTCGAAGCGTTCGCAGAACGACTTGCGGAATATCCCGTTACTGAGTCACTGAAGTTGAAAGATGTCTTCTCCCGACGCTCAACGGCGGGCATGGCAGATATTCAAGAAGGCGTTGTAAACAACTGGAGCTGGGGCCGTATTGTGCTTATCGGCGATTCGATTCACCGGTTCACACCTAACGCGGGGCTTGGTCTTAACAATGGTATCCAGGATGTCGTGGTATTAAGCAATTTGCTTCATGCATCCATACAAGACACGAGAGGAGAACCAAACAGCAAGGCACTCTCCAGTGTCTTCGAAGCGTACTATCAACGCCGACTTCACCCCGTGCAACAAGACTACAACCTCTCCACTATGCTCACTCGTCTACATTCCTGAGCCAACAAGATATACTACTTCATAAATCGGTTCATCCTGTCACGCGACTATTTCGCCAGGCTCATGGTCCGGTTGGCCACAAGCCCCAGTATCAAACAAGCAGTGGTTCTGGAGTATGTTGATGCCGGAGAGTTGCGTCCAGGAAACATAGCTTGGGAACACGTCATTCCAAGTTAGTGATGAAAAGGTCAAACAAAGCTATCAATTCTTGTATTTTGGAACTTGGGGAAAGACGGAAAAATGTCAAAAGTGAGGAGTCACGAAGATGCTTTGGGCATGGCTTTAACCATGCAAAATGAATACCATCAGTTTCTGTGAGCGTTCCGATTACCGCTACTTATCAATATGTTATGGATATTGCACATTACAATGGTCTAAGAGTAGCATGATAGGCATTTCGAAGGGCAACTGTAATGTAACTGACTGAAAGATCTATAGAATGCATGAAATTGAATATACGCCTCGAAAGATTGTGACAGGACAAAGCTGAAGGATCTCACCACATTCCAGTAATTGCTCTTATCGTGTCAGTTCACATGCTATGCAGTTGCTCCCCTACCAGCATCCCAAGAAACTAAATCGATGCGCCTTCAAAAAAGAAAGGACAGAACGGCAGCCTATAAGGAAATGCTTCAATGTGACGGTTTTTGATGGTCTATAATGTACATTCATTTACAAAAACCAATTCCCACATCTTCCAAGACCATATATTGATAACTCGAACTTTAAGAGCCATGGAGGCAATTGATGTCCCTCGCCATCGTCCATCATCATTTGATATCTGTATGTTTGGCCTCGCAGTCGTCCCTTGTCCTATCTTCACTGCATTGGGTTTTGTCAGATATAAATGTCAATTCTTCAGGAATACAGAGTCTTCTGGCCATCAGTGGCTTTTCATGTCGGTCTGCTTCCAATGGACAAGGGCGAATTGATTCCCCATCAGGTCCAGATTTGCGTAGACTGAAATACGGCCAAATGATGGCAAACATGAAGTCACCAGCCCAAGGTTCGTTTGGAGGTTACTCCATAAAACTTGGATATTATTAGCTTTCCATCGTTAACAAATATAAAGGTAACGATGGACTAACTGGAGATGTTTAGGGGGACAGCCGCACCCACTTGCGACTTGATCACTTCAACGCAGCGCACAATTGAGAATGAAACAGTGAGGGTGCCGAGTATAAATGTCAGGTATATGGCTATTCTGACTCCAACTATCCGCATCCACCAAGGCAGCATTTCTAGTAGATTAGAAAGGTTGTAGTTGTAGGGAGCATCCAATACACGGCCAATCAGCCACTAAATAGCTTATCAACCCGTAGCCCGCAATCAGCATCTCCAGGAATAACATGCTAATGTTCCTCCTGATGGGCATTCCGTTCCTTTCGGCTTTTCGGTAGGGACTTCCTCCAGGCACTTAACAACCCGAAGTCTTAGAGTAGACACCAGTGATATCACTGTTGGCGTACTTTGAACGGGAGGACCGAAACGGCCATTGAGAGTCCTCGCTAAGCCATGCCCTCAGGCACCCCCTAACCTGTCACCGTCCACGGCGCTTTCTCCCTCGAAGGCACTCGCAGATGTGCCAGTCTTGTTATCACACACTGGGCTTAGACCAGTGTCGAGCTCAGCGCGGTGTCACCACTAAATTCACACCAGTGTCTAGTATAGGCTAAATCTCCAAACAGGTTGAACTAGGTTGTCTAACAAGTCAACAAGTCAATTTCGAGCTTTTTATTCAGAAAAATTAATAATTCAAAAGATATCTTATTTTAACAAAAGTAAGCTATTGTACCGTAGTACAGCTTCGAGCAACAATAAAAAATAAGCAAAAGCCCTCGACCCAGATAAACAGGCGGAAGGCGAAAGCTTGTATGGGGAAATCCGCTAACTTCCCAGAAAATCCATTAAATTCGCATACGTAGCAAGGCAGCATAGGCAACCGATCATCTCATACACGCAAATTGTTCTCAGTAGTCAGGCGAACCAACGCTGCTGCCGGTTCCTTCGTGGTCATGGTGATCGTGCACCTTGCGGAGGGTCCGAGACACAATACGGGATCGACCTCCCTCAGACTTCCCGTGTGTGTGAAAATGTTGAGACATTTGCTCGTCAAATCTCTCCAGCTCCCTGCACTTCTCCTCGTATCTCGAGGTAGCCTCGTCGCGCTCCCGGTCTGCCGTATTGCGGGCTGTGATAGCCTTCTCCTTCTGGTCGCGGGCCTCGCGGAGCATGGTTCGGAGTGTGGTAATCTCGTACTCAAACTCGCTGTGGCCACCTTGGTACTCGGTGACAGACTCGCAAACCTCCTCGTAGCGGCTCTCGCACTCACGTAGCTTGACACAAGCGTCCCTGTGCTTCTCGTTCACTAGGGTGATCTCAGCCTTCAGGGTGACGACGCTGGACTGGAGCTGCTCGATTTCGATGGAGAGGTTGCCGCATTTGCCGCGCGCCTCGTCTCTCTCGCTCTCAATGCGCTCAATACGCTCGTTGAGGGTGTAGATCGTCTCGGTCTTTTCCTTGAGGGTAGACTCGACACGGCGCAGCGACTCCTGGAGGGAAATGACCTTGCGGTGGTGCTCCTCAGACTTCTTGCATTCATCATGATACTCGTCGCTCAGGCGCTCCTTTTCAATGATCAAGGTGCGAACCTCCTCGCGGACCTTGCTGATGGTGTGGTGGAGTTCAGTCTTCTCGCTCTCGAGAATTCTGATCTCCTCGCGGACAGAAGAAATCTCACGGTCAGAGTGCTCCCACTTAAGCTTCCACTTGCCGCAGCGGTCCTCAGCCTCTTCCCACTTGGAGTGCTTCTCCTCTAACTTGCGCTTGAGCTCTTCAATCCTCTGGTGCAGCTCCTCTCTCTCGTACTCCAGCTTGGTGACAGTCTCTTTGAGAATGTGCACCTCGCGCACCTTCTTTTCGAACTTTTCTGTCATTTCCTCAAGCTTGCGAGAGATCTCTGAGCACTTGTGGTTGCACTTTCGCAACTCCTCTTCAAACTCGCCTCTCTCATGCAGCCACTCATGCTTCTCCTTCTTTAGGAGAGAATAGGACTCTCTAATAGACACCAGTTCCTTGTGAGTAGATTCATGCTTGGTAGTGACCTCACTGTAGCTGCTCTGAAGCTCGGTGAATCTCTGAGTAAGGCTTCGAAGCTCTCCATGATGCTTGGACGCATCCTCGCGTGCGTGGTGACGTTCATCCTCACATACGGCGAGCTTTAATTGGGTCTCTTCTAACGTCTTCTTGGTCTCCTCGTGCTCCTCACGGATACGGGATGTAGTCTCTTTGTATTCTCGAAGCTCGCGGTGGACATGGCCTAGCTCGTTGTCTCTATCGGATAGTTTCTTCTTGTATTCGGAGACGCTGGCGAGGGCGGCGGTAATTTCGATGCGGAGTTTGACAGCCTCCTTCTTGCTTTCTTCATGGCCATGGGTGTGGTGGCGGTGCTCCTTCTCCTTCCGCTCAATAGTTTCGTTGAATTCGTCAAACTGCTCGTACATCCTTTCCATCTCGGTGATGCAGGACTCGCGCTCGGAGATGGTCTTGGACCACACTTCTTTGAGGGACATGCTTCGTCGAGAAATACTGTTCATGAGCTCCATGAGGGCGAAGAACTCGCTCTCAGCCTGGGCCGTGAGCTCCCTTGACACGGCGGATGAGTGGCTACGTCGCGTATAGCTGCCGCCGCTGAATCGTCGACCGGAAGTACGGCGGCGAGTCGAGCTAAAAGAGCTCATGACTGAGCCAGTCGGGCTCGTAGGACGAGGATAATAATCAATTTCATCAACCAGGGGCGACATCATGGTCTTGCGTTCAGATGCAATGCCGGTCACGTTGACCTCGATGTCAGAAGCATTAGGGGCCTCCATGTTGGTGCGTTCTGGAGAGACCAGGACGGAATTCAATGATCCAAAAGACTGCATGAATGGCTTACAGAGGGGGATTTTCGCGCAAACAAAGCAGAGGCGGTGAAGAAGTGCTTAAGCATCCCTTTTAACCCGCGGTATAGCTCCGCTCATGCTTTCAGCAGGGCATTCCCGCAACTCAATCGACGCCCTGGACTGGATGCTCTTCAGCTAGCTACCGGCACTAACGCTCATGCATTCGGATTGGCGGCACCCTTGTCTCATTAGCTACGCCCACTTTGAGTCGATCAAGCCTGATTTGGCTCTGTGGCTTGCAATCTATTGCCTGAGAATGCAAGCCACCTGGGGGCTACGCAGCTGGGCCGGCGTCTAGCCATCGATAGCTTGCCGTGGCGGAGCTGAGGCTTACATGGGTGTCACTGCGATGCATTCAAAAAGGCAAAAAGCACCAAATCACAGTCACACACACAACGCCGGCCGCAAATCAACGGGGACCTTGGTTGGTACCTGTCATTCAAGCGCATACAAGCATGTGAAGCGGCCCCGCTGTGGTGTAGCGATAAAGGTGACCTACGGACTAGATCACGGATCATCAAATGTCGATCAACCCACTCACAGTCCCAACAAAACACTTGTCTCGATGGACATTGTATTAAACCTGGACTGACCGAACAGCAGAATACACCATCCATCACAATTTAATCGACACATCTCCTCGATTCCTTGCGCGCCTTCTCCATGTCAGCGACAATTGCGACAATGCTCATGACTGAGCGATTGCTGCCCCATACCCTCGATATGCAACACAATTAACCAACCACGACGTTCATTGACCCGAGTTGTGCATGCACAAAGGCCTCAGATGCAATTGCCACCACGCTTGACCAGGGTGTTCTAGACTCAGCTCCGCGAGGATCAGCGAGGAATTTGTCGACCATCGATCAGACACGCGTCCTGTCCCAATCTAGCCCGCGTGTTATTGGCCTACTAGGTAGGGAGCGAATCTCAAGACAAGCTACGTACTCCCTCAGGTGGGTGGGTAAGCGTAACCCCTGCCAAAGCTATCAGCGCACTCGATTATTTTCTCGCTTCGGGCCGTCATTCGCGCCCTGTCATCGACTCCAGCCAGAAAAGGCATTCTCGATTACCCCCTCGAATCAATCTCTCTGCCTGCTCTGCAGTTGTATTCTGCGTGCGATGCATCGCGTCTGCCTGTCAGTGTGGACGAACAAGGTGCTGATGAACACAAGGCGAGGCCCCTGGAGCTGGACCAGGGGGGGCAGCTGAAATGATTGACAGGCCCGGTTCCCCGCATCTCCCGCATCTCCCGGGTAGCTTCGAGCCGAATTAAGGGACACATCCCACTCGAAATAACCTGCACATGACCGAGCATGCATTTCGTAAATGCATGTGCAGATCTTTGGGCTAGCTCCGTGTTTGTGCACCATGATTTTCAGCTATTGATAACAATATCACAGGGAATAAATGTTAAATTTAGCTATTGAACGGGAAATGCCGTACTTATGAGGGTGAGGAGAGTGGAAATGATGCATGCGAAACTTTCCCCTGGCCAAACTGATCATCTACGAGCCCAATGACGAAGTCCTTTTAGTTATTAGTTAACATATTCCTCATCCAATGCCAACTCCAAGCACCTCGTTCGGAATTAAAATATCCATAATCGAGATTTTGTTGTGCACCTCAACCAGCCCATGAGCTAAAATCGATTAAGACTAACCAATGCTACGCAATGAAAGAACCTGGATCAGCATATTCTCAGCCTTTATTTGAGATGGATTTGAAGTTGATTTCTTATCACTCCCCGATATTCACTTCTGCTGGTCATCTCAAACAAAACCCCACTCAAACATGGACTACATTGAGTTTAATTGTCCTTTCACTTCCTACATAAACTCATGTGTACTGCCCAGGGCATGTGATTTGTCCAATAGGGGAAGATTTTTCTTATAGACAATTCTATGTACAAGTTCCGTCAAAAAGCAACCTGATTCTGGCACTCCAAGCAAGCATATCAATGAGTCGTAACAAAAAGCAAGTAAAGGAAAATATAGAAACTGAAACGGCAGTTTATGCCCTTGCTGATAGGCTTGTAAGTAAATGCTATGAAGCCAATGTTTTCAATGATGAAAGGACAGACCAAAATAGGCCCAAATAAAAGGTATGCTGGAAATTGCACGTTTCAATCGTGCGACCTCCGGGTTTAGAATCCAAGGATAAGGGTCGCATTTAATTGAACCTGGGGTACTAGGTTCTTGGCATCAGGTATGTAATCTTTTTATCTGGTAAGATCAATTAGGATTTTAATAGTAGTGGGACTGATGATGGGGTTTTTATAATGGGTTTACTTGCCTAAACTCAGCCATGTGCTTCTACTTAATAACAGTACTTGCTCAAAAACTCCGCCGGACTAGAAAAATGAGGAATAATTTAAATTATGGTTTTTTACACCGGAATTGAAAATACGGTAAACTGGCGTTATGCCTACATTGCCTAGACACCCTTTTGTAGGCCATCTCTGAGATGCTCAAGCCAATCTCTACAATATGTGAATGTGGTACGCGGACCAGAAATTTCTCTACGTTGGCGAATAAACATAGAAGACCTGTCAAGAACATTGCAAAGGTCTTTCTTTCCAGTCTGGATTGAACAGAAACACTGTTTTTCATTGATTATACCCGCACGTCCCATACCGAATGGCGCGACGAGACGATCGAGACTTCAGTCACAAGGCAACGCATGCAAATTTCTGTAGTCTGTGAATTTCCTCACGCTGTCAATGCTGGTTTACCGACCCATTCACTAGCGCCAACAGACAGATCCATTTGTCGACATGCCCCAGTGGTTGCCTGGACTGCCTGGGATTCGTGATCACGTGACCCTGGTATTTGGCTGTCATGGTTCGGTTTTGGAAATGACCGAGCCGTTGAGACGAAGGCGTGTCAAGATATTTAAAGCCGGCGCCCAGCATTGAGATTAACGATATCACACGCTCTTCTTTCCACTCCCATAATTATCACCGCTCATCGAAGCTACTTCTCATTGACTCATTCAATTCTACCTCCGCCGCCAAAATGCCTGCATACCCGGGCCTTGGTCTTGACCTACGCTACCATGATCAGAACGATGGCCCTACTGGCAGGCAGAACATATATCCAATGGGCACCCACCCCAATTGCTTTGGATCTGACTCAGAATTGATCCTTGTCAGAGAGATTGCCATGATGATTGTCATGGATCGCCTGACGGACAAGCCGGATTGGCACATCAAGGTCTTTGACGATGCTATCACCGAAAAGTGGATTGATGAAGCTCTTGCACTTCCTGTCGACCCCATGTATGACGATATTGTCAAGGGAAAGTACCCTGGCGAGAATGAAGCAGACGGAGCAGGTTTTCGCAGGTATCCCAAAAGGCTAAAGACTATCCTGGATCGAGTATGCCTTGATTATGTATTTGCATGCCCATCTCTGCTTCAAGCCCTCCTCAAGCTCACCCGTGTCATTAGTGCATTGAGGAAATGCGGGTAAAAGCAAAGTTTTTCGAAAAAACCGGACTTGTTCCAACACTTGACGCCAACGCGTCAATAGCCAAATCCGATTCTCTCATAGACGAGTCACTTCACAACGCTCTCCAAGCGGCCTTTTCCAAGCTTCGGGATGACCAGAAACAAAATCCTGACTGGCATCCCCGCACTAACAATCAAGTTCAGGACCTCGTCCATCCATCCTTGTATCCTCTTGTCTACGGTAAAACAAGGGTTTTTACTGATGAGGTTGTTGGCGTAGAGGATGCCATTGACAAGTGGGCTGGGAAAGGCGATGTTATCCCCTTGCCTGACTCCCAACCCCAGCGACAGCAAGACACTTGGGCCGATACTGGAATTGGTGGTAGCAAAGTTGATGATATTTTCTGGTCATCAAAGTACCAGTGGCTGCCATCCAATGTCAAACTGCAAGACGACGGTAGTGCGAAATTCACAAGTTACATCAACAACCTTCACCCCGTCAAACATCGCGACATCTACAATACCATTGAGAAGCTCATAGAGATAGCATTGCCCGCATGGGATCTGTGCATGCCCCAGTATCGCAACTACAGAATAACTGGTGCTGGAAGAACAGAGCCACGCTTTCATCAGCCAATGGAGCCAGAGTAAGTGCACCCACCGTGTGACATCATGATGTTGGGAGCTGACTCGATAAATCTAGTGACGAAAATGAAGATAACTGGTCCCCAAAGCTCGATGATGTAGAACTCCCACCTCGGTCCGAAAAGGACAAGCTCGAAGAAGCTGAAGTATCTGGCTCCAATAGTGAAGACGAAGGCGAAGAAGATGAAGAAGACTATGAGGACGAAGATGGAGAAGATGGCCAGTATTACTCCGGGACACGTAAAGATGTCCACTGGAAAATGCTCCGCGAACCCGTCCAACCAAAGCCACCCAAATTCACAGCCTGGGACTACGGAGTGAAGCCAGGAGGCTCTCTGAAAGAGCAATTCAAGAACCTCCAGATCATCGTCAAGATGGCGTCCATTGAACTAACGCCCGAACGCCCCGAGTTTCCTGTTGGCGGATGGCATGTTGAGGGCCAAATGAACGAACACATTGTTGGCACAGCCCTATATTACCTTGACTCAGAAAATGTCACACCCAGCCATTTAGCATTCAGAACAAAGACCAGCAGCTATCAGGATGACTGGGATGTTGGACAAGACTCTTTCCATTGGATGGAGAGGGTATACGGTACAAAACTGGGCAGCGGGAGTGATGGGTCTTGTCTCCAAAACTATGGGAGCGTTGAGACAAAACAGGGGCGACTCCTCGCTTTCCCCAACGTGTTTCACCATCGGGTCTCCCCCTTTGAGCTGAAGGACAAGACCAAGCCTGGACACCGCCGCTTCATCGCCCTTTGGCTTGTAGATCCATTTACTCCCATCATCAGCACGGCAAACGTCCCCCCCCAACAACAGAGCTGGTGGATGGAGAGGTCATTTGGTGGGCTTGACGAGTCAAATGCCGGGAAATTGCCCCAGACCATTGCCGAACTTATTGTCCACAAAGCCCGAGGCCACCCTGGCTTGGAGGCAGCTGTCAAGGGCCGCAAAGACTTGCCGCAGGAGCTCTTGGAAATGGTGAAAGCTGAGTTTGGAGATGCGGTTCCGATGAGTCTGGAGGAAGCAAAGGAACATCGTATTGAGTTGATGGATGTGAGGACAACCTTTCAGAAGGATGCAAGAGATTCATGGAATGGCGTGACTTACAGTTTTTGTGAGCACTAAGGCAACTGCAGTAAAGAATGTTAGCTTTTCTGATGTATAGTTGCATGGAAAATCTGGTAATTCAATACGTGTTAAATTTATCATCGATTCTTTTTTGTTTCTGGTCCATATTATTAGCTTTGTAGCTTTCTAAAGGTGACTTCAGAATAATTATTAAATCTCACGGGGAGGAAAGTTCTGAAATTTGTCTCGAGTTGAATCTGATCTTTCCATTATTTAATTAGCATCAACAACTTTATTGACTTGCTGGGTAAAGGTGTTCGCATCTCTGATCCTATCTATACTTGACACTCTAACTAGAGAGCTGATCTTAAGTCAGATCGCGTGTAATGTTAGTCTAACGCATCACCTCAAAATCTAGTGCCTCTCCTACAGACAATAATAAGCTATCTTTAATTCGCTTGACTCTAGGACTACTGGCATAAACCAGAGAATACCATCAAGAATATATCAAGGCTACCAGACACTGCGCCATCTACAGTAGTGCTTTACAGTGGCACTATATACGAAGGGTTTAGGACAACAGTTGAAGACAAGCTGGAAGGCATGTTAAGATTTGGATCTTATTCTGTATGGGAAATATTCATCTCATCCACATCAATTGATGGAGTGAGAGTGGGAGATTATTATTCCCAAATTCTGATTTTTTTTTAAATCACTGGGGAAAAGTGAGTTTTATATGCAAGAGTTTCTCAAATGTTGATTTTAGGGGCCCAAGGCCGTGTGGGCGATGGTACCTTGTCAAAAGAGAGTAGAACCGAGTGTAAATGCATGTCATTTTTATCAATAACCCCCTTAGACAAATTTATTTCATGACGAAGATTTATCCTAATTATATCGATACCACTTCCTTTGCATTTGTCAATTTGGGCCAAGACGAAAGTCCAGTTCAAAATATAATGAGTGACATGTTGAATTATTGTGACGAAGATGGAGTAATTATGATGTTCTCAAATATTATAGTGCACAGGTTAGGGCCAACAATACCACAGACACGCATTGGCAAATCGTGACGAAGGGCTGATCCTGTTATTGCAATCAACATCTTGACGCTTTTTTCACTCTCGCCAACGAGAATATCAGCGGACCGATACCTACAACTGGATCCGGGAAATCTTATTACACAGAGCGTATATTGATAGGAAACCATATTATAGCCCCCCATAGTAACTAATCATCCGATACCGATGTGAAAACAAATCTTCAGCGCGCTATTGAAAAAAGGAATTCAGGAGTTGGTGCCTCTGGAGATTCTTTAAGCCTTGTGATAAAGTTTGTCGTGTATACGTCTACAGGAGTACCCAACCCACAAGACCTCGCAGACAATTATTTAAATGCAGCAGCCAGATGGTGAGTGGGGGCAAAGCAGTATATTCTACTTTCCCATACCAAGGAAAAGTCTGGGAAACGGTGGGGTTGAAACCGTCATTACTATCAAGGAGATAAAGACATTCGCATAGAATATCTAATATAAACTTTTGTACCGACACTACTTCAAACAGGAGCCAGCAGTTAGTGTCGTAGAAAGTGAGGAATGAGGTTTGAAGATGACACTTAGTGGATAAGAGTGTGATTTAATTTTCTAAAAAGACTATGACATGGGCCATGTTACTTCATGAAACCAGTATCCGAAGTGGTTCTCTAGAGGGAAGCAATAAACGATATTCCATGGCTATTTTGCAATTTGGTATGATGATGGTTAAAAAGTCCACTGCTGTAGCCACAATTTCATCCAACCAGGGCTCACCGGCTGGACAGTTCTCAGTGTGCTGCTCCGGGTCATTGCTTCGTGTGTGTCAAATTTGATACCCCCTGTTATAGATTCGCCATATCGCGTTATTGAATCAAAAAAGGCTGCCAACTTCACTGCAGGAATCTCCGTTGCGGCTCTCGGGCCAAGAGTCTGCTCCTTTTGTTGGAGCGCCTCCACCCACTCTGACCAAGAGACGAGGCGGTATAGGTTGTTGAAATACTCCGAAACAGTAGGCACAAGGCCTTCCCATGCCATAAAATGAGGGTTCACGAGGTTGTAGACCTTAGGACGGCCACCTGCGCTTGATGAGGGACCTGACACCCCACTTAGGGGAGAATTAAAGCCGACTAGCTCGGCTATTATGATAGAGAGTAAGTCGACAGGAATCCAATCTATGCGGTTCATTGCAGCCAGGTTTCTTGGAATTAATTCCAACTTACGGGATGCGGAGATAATCTAAATTGAATTGATGCGTTAGAGCATGGTGCCATCATGGCGCTGGTTAATCGAGGCAAATGAGATACTCACTGAGGGTAGCCACTCTTGCTTATTCCACAGGCCTTTCGATTCTCTCAATACAGGCCCAGCCACTTGGCCAACTCTGCAAATCGATACACTGACACCGGACGTTTGTGCAGCTTTTGCGAGTATCATCTCGGAGACCGACTTGGAAGCACCATACCCAGTCGCTTCGGCTGCAGCAAAATCATGGATAATTTCCTCTGGGACTGATTGTTGATGTGTAAGGCGCATTGCAGCTGATATGGAAGAAATAAACAAGATGTGCGCAGAGTGCTTGCTTTTGGCTGAAAATTCGACTAAATTTCTCACACCTGCAATTTGCGGTTCAAAGGAAGCGAGAACCCAATTAAAATTCACTGCCCAAGCATTGTCTGCCCAAAAACATTAGTCGGTGAACATATGAGCTAATGAGTGGGGATACGTACGAATAACCAAGGTCGCGTTCTGTAGGAGTTCCTCATACATTTCGTTGCTCAAGCCGAGCTGCGGTAGGGCTGTATCCGCTTGGAGAAAATGCACCTTGTTAGTAGGCCAGTCGATGCTTAAGCCTCTTGCTCTATTGCCTTTCATTTGGATTGATTCGGCATCCGGCTTTCTGTTGAGACACATGACACAACTGACCTCCGTACTGTTGACTAGCACGTCCAGTAAATAGGATCCCAACGATCCAGTAGTCCCTGTTAATATGACACAAGCCCCCAGTTGTTCCGAGTCGCAAGTAGAGGGTTCTCTAATCTCAGGTAGATTTTGCGTATACTTTTCTAGTAGTTCTTTGAAGGTTTTGGAGGATTCCGCTTGTGATGTTTTCTTGGAACGGCGAGTCTCTGGCTCCTCCTTAGCATTCTCATTTGGTTGAAGAAGCTCAAACAGCGCCCTGGAAAGCAGTTTTATCGATGGATTACCGTATACAAAGGACGGGCTCAAATCAGCTGCTGAACCGCTAACCCTTTTGACCGAGCCTTGGAATGCTCTCAAAACTCTGAGCACCATCAACGAATCCAGTCCCATGGCGAAGAGATTATCGCCATCTCTCAGGTTGTCTATTTGAGTCACCTTGCTGATTAAATGGTGTACGCCTTGTCGTGTGGACTCCAAGGTGGTAAAGTCCGTATCCAAATTAATGTCGGCGGCGTCGTTTTCGCGCTCTTTATAGAACAGGCGAATGTCTTCACTGAATCGCTCAATGGTAGCGAATCGTTTGATGCTACCCTTGTCTGCTCGGACTAGAGGTTTTTGGGGGTCGGTCACCATGATGTAATTGGAATGGATTTGGGCATGTGACGGGGCAAGCAGATTGGCCTGCTTGACACTTTGTCTCAGACTTTCCATGAGCTTCTCATGAGCCGCTCCAAGGGGTGGTATATTGTTTTTGAGTTCAATTAACGCTGCACCCTGGAAATGACCACTTCCGATCTTTTGAAATGTTAGATTAAGTTCAAACTATCATAATGTCTCCCACTTACAACAAGCAAGAGTACCAGTTACTGCCGGGTTACTATTAATTTTGGCTTCCATTTCAATGGGTTGAATCTTTTCGCCATTCCCAAGCACGATAATATCGTCAGACCTGCCGCTGTAACACCAATAGTCTGGCTTATTCGGATCAGGATGACGCCTGTAAAGGTCCCGCAAATTGAGCTCTTGGAGGTGTGGGTAGAGATGGGATACAGCCTGAGAACGCGAGTGTTCCGATTTCCTCACAATCCATTGCTCATAAAGCCCTGGCGCTACCTCGCGCATATCGACACCCATTGAAGGATGCCACCGAAAGTATTTCCAATCTTTGGGATCACGTGTCTCCCAGGATTGCAAAGAGGAGGTTTCCGACGCTCCGATAATGTTACGGAGATTGGTGTTTGACGCGACTTTAATTCCGCCCTGCTCTGAAACTGGACCTGGAGAGTTGTCAGCAATGTTATCACCAAGGATTACTGCACATAATCAAACCTCCTCCAGTAGCCACAAAACTTATTTGCTTTAATTTTTCAAGTTGCCTTGGGTTACGCGCTAGCTCATCCACTAGAGGCGGCGGTAGAATCATGCCAGTTATGTCCAAATGATCCAGGAAATATTCTACCGTTTGGAGACTCGGTGGTAAACTGGGCGGCCCAAGAACACTAGTTGAATGGTTCCATATGGCAAATGTCATGCCAAATACGAATCCCAATTGCTATTCCATCGTTAGAAGCGCAAGAGCAGCTGGATTGAAACATACATGAAAGAGTGGCGCGGTGTTGAGGATGAGAGAGTTTTGTTTATATCGATGGCGTACAGGGGTGCCGTCTTCATTGACTGGTGGTGTTTGAGCGGTCGTATAATCCCAGGTGCTCTGGTGACCATGGGTACAAACCAGAGCTTTCGGTACCCCAGTTGACCCTGAGGTATGCGCCACGTGCAATGGGTCGTTCTGGGCTTCCTCAAATGTTTTCACATAAGGATATTCGTGCGTCGGAGCGTCTTGAAGTAACTCATCCTGCTCTGGTACCTCTAGTACATCGAGCGAACCTATTTCAACAACCTTCGCCAATGAGGCAGAATGAGCCCTGGGTAGCATGATAGTCGTGCACTCAGTAGCTTCCAATAGGCCCAGTTGACCATCAATGCTATTTCGAGGGGAAAGAAGTAAGATCTTGGTATTGTGTTAAATCTGAGCACTGTATTAAATGGGGATCATTTTTGGGCACCTTGTGACCTGTTTTGACACAAGCCAATGTCAATAAAATATAACGAACGTCATCTAAGTTTAAATTAGTGAATTTAAGAGTTAAATGGACATTGTACCTTACGTGGACCAACATATGCCAAGGTGCGAAAACTGTCACTTCGTCCAACCAGATCATGCAGCCAATGCGCGGTTCTGTTTACAGCATTTGCAAACCTGCTTGAAGAGATGTCCTGAAGTCCATCTTCAAGTTGGTCCGACACAGGAATCTTGTATAAGACATGGTCCGGTTCGTTCTGTGCCAACTCCTCTATTAAAACAGGGAGAAGCCGCTGGCCAATATTCTGGGGAGTGTCCATATACATCTTTTTGACTAAACAACGGAATTTTTGCGGGATTTATGTTGGACCAGGATTCCGAATTGTAGATTTCATTCAGCCTTATAATCTGAATTCAATAAATGACTTTAAAACAAGTCAATATGGTTGCATACAATGCATGTATGTGATGTCAATGTCCCAGGTATTTGACTGAATTATGAAACTGTGGCATTAGCTGTGATTCCAAAGGGTTTTTCTGGCGTGTGAGATCTGGCATGGTTAAGGAAGCAATAAAGAACTGAAGCCACGAATAGACTGAGCCTTCTTCTCCACTGATGGGTCAGCCTCTCCTGACATTTTAACCAGGGTTATAACGCGTACAGCTGGCGAGGGTCAACAATGATAAATCTCCCCACGGTCCGTTTGTAGAGATACATGCTGTTATCCTCAAACACTTGAAAAAACAATAGGGTAATTGGTACATGTACGAATATGCACTCAATGACAGACGCGTATCTACCAGTTACCAATAGGAAAAACACAAGATTGAGGATGGAGCCTTTAGTACGCCCGTAAGTGGAGCATTGTTTATTAAAGAGCTTAAAAATCACGAGGGCTTAACATTTTTAACATCTGTTGGAGGTAACTGGCTAAAATCTTTGTCAGATGCGGTGAGGCCACTAGTTTCAGTATATCGGCACCTAATCGACTCGTGAATGGGTCCGATATGAAGCGGGGAACTCCCAAATCACCTTAGCCTAATAGTTTTGGGAGCGGTGCATAAGCCATAAACAGCCACTATTGCGTGTATTAGACACTCCAACCAGAAATGGTTGCGCCCGCATTTTATTCGTGAATCATGGATATTCGCATTTAGGTCGGGATGGAGACTGTCTGAAGCGTAAGCATTACGTGAGGTTGCGGGATCGAGGTTGAGAAGATCAGCGTCAAAGTAGGAGACATGACGCGACTGAGAGAATAAGTCTCCGACATGCCGATTCTTGATCAATGCACTCTATTTTTGATAGGTGATGATTGCCGGGTGTGGAATGATTCCAAGTTTTCTTATCGCCCTAATCAATGATTAAACATGACAACATTAGGTGGCAACATTAGGTGGCAGCGTTGATGAATCTACCGTACAATCTCTGACTCCCTGCCTACCTTCTTGGTCTTCTTTTTTTAAAGGGGGGGGGGGGGGGGGGGGGTATAATTTATCTAATCATTAGATGAAGGCAAGCTCGTACTTATGAGGCGGAGAGTGCAGTTTGGGAATCTCAAGACTGGATGAGAGTCAACCAAGCAGTACGTGGACAAGAATTAACCCAAATTCCACGAGCACTTGCCTATGAACTGGGCCACTAGAACATTAAATTATACAATAACCAGATTCAAAAATTCAATTACCCTTCATACTTGGTAGTCGAGATATTACTTTTACATTTATGAACAACAATTTATAAAGCCTACGGTCCCATCACCACGGCAGAGGTTTTAAGGCATTCATGCCTATATCTCCTTATATCGGAGACATCTGGATACTGGGAAGGAGCGTGCATAATTTTGCTGATTAGCGTTGACATGGAAGGAGTGTTGGAGCTCAATGCACATGCCGCTACGAGGTGTCACCTAGTAGGTCGCTGATGTAACTGAGATTGGGCGCTGACTTCCCAGGAAGAAGCTTACAGTTGAAGCTTGTGACACCAAAAAGAGAAAGAAAAAATCTCTATTATGGAGAAGTGTAAGACTTGATAGTTGACTGCAAGATTACTCATTGCTTGCGAATGGCTCTACCAGATGCTATTCTGTGTTTTGAAGATGTCATTGACAGGGAGCTTGACCATGAATATTGAGTTACGTGTGTTGCGTGTTTTTACCGCATTAGTCCTAAAACCTACAAGAAATATCTACCAGCCCCCGAAGTGAAGCGATATTTTTCGGTCTGCATATTCTTGTTTGTCGAGCACAAGAAGAAGCTGGATGATTTCAGTGTTCATTTGCCAGGATAGAAACGATCGGCGACCAGCCTGCCATTTCAGGCTCTCACTACGGAGTATGCTTATTCGGGTTGTGCCTCGGCAACGCGCACATGTTGCTCCACTTGACCATTTCTCCACCATTCTCTCCAAACACTGGTATTCTGTCCTCTCTCACATTGGGTCCTCGGCCATCTCCAAAAGCCTTCTACATCGAAACAGACACATTCATAGAAGTATCAAGGGGCAGGGCCTATGAAATGGACATTAATACTCTCTTTGATGTTAAAGTGAGCCACCGAATTGAATCCAACGCGATCCGGTGCCCAACATAGACTAACCCACAATAGGGCAAAGTGGTCCTCGTCACTGGAGGAGCAAAGGGGATTGGCCATATGATCTCCTCTGCATTTGTTCGAAACGGGGCCAAGGTTTACATATCGTCTCGCGATGCTACTGCGTGTGAAAAGGCAGCGTCGGAGTTTAATTCCTTAGGTAAGTTCCAGCAACATTGATGTCAAGCTGCGCTGTGACCTCATCAGCCCCAACTGCCAAATTAGCACCTTTGACGGCAATACGGGTTAAAATTACTAATCTTGCCCGGCCATCTCTCTTCAATAAAGCCAGCCAGTAGGCTAACTTGGCAAAACAATGCAGGATTTGGATCCGCCGTTGCGCTTCCCGCCGACCTTCAATCTCTTGACCAATGCAAGGCGCTCGCAGCCGAGTTGGCTGCTCGAGAAGATAAACTCCATGTTATTGTAAACAATAGCGGCGCTACATGGGGGGAGAAGCTTGAAGACTATCCAGATGCTGGTTGGACAAAGGTGCTGACCCTCAACCTCCAGCGCGTCTTTACGCTTATCCAGCTCCTTTTGCCACAATTAGAAGCCGCTGCAGTAGTACGCGACGGCGCCATCGTCGACCCAGCCCGAGTCATCAACATTGGCTCCATCGATGGTTTGCGAGTGCCCGTTGTGGATAACTACGCCTATAGTGCTGCGAAAGCGGGTCTGGTTCATCTTTCCCGACATTTGTCCACCGTTCTGGGACCAAGAGGCATCACCTGCAACACGATTGCCCCTGGCATATTCCCAAGTAAAATGTCAAAGCCTCTGATTGAAAGTTTCGGAGAAATGATCCAGGAGACAAATCCGTTGGGGCGCGTAGGATCGCCAGAAGATGTCGGTGGAACTTGTTTGTATCTGTCAAGCCGAGCAGGGTGAGTGATCCAATCTCTCTCTCAGGAAGAACAAAGACTAACTTGAACCAGAGCATGGGTAAACGGTGCCACAATTAGACTAGATGGCGGCCACTCTTTGGTTCCGAAGATATAGTAGGGGAATTGGTGGGTGATTGTAGAGCTTGAATGGTTTTGTTCTACCATATGAATGGAACAGAATGTAGGAATGCTCGGTTTGTCTCGAGACCTCAATTTAGACTAGCCACTACTTAAACTTCTTGTTTCTTGTAACCGCCAAGAACGCCAAACTCCATAGCTACCGTATGTCACATTCGGTTCCACTGGTAACGTCAGGTAGAGGAGGAAGCACCCCAAGTGGCGACAACTTGTAAGTGCCATTGTCGTCGGCACTATATGTCCAACTCCACACCTCAGCCTGCAGTTGATCATGGTTTTCTTCAATGACTTCCCACAAAACATTGTACGCCTTCTTCACGGTCCCGTGTATATATTTTTCGCGGCTCCATCCGTGTTCAGAGGAAGGCTTGGTGACTGATGCTCGTCAAGGCTGTCGCGAATCATGGCCATGACATGTTGACTGTAGGCCCATGTGGAGGATGACCCAAGGAATCCTACATCAAGTGAGGCGATCAACTATGACAACGGAAAATTTACCCACGCCTTCGTCCTTGAAAGTCGATAAGAAACCTAGATGGCGTGCTTGCCAAGGGGTTTCTGATATTTGGAAACACCTTATCGCCCATGACTGTGGAGTGGACTGAGTGCACCTGGTTGCTTCCATCACCAACAAGCCCGCTCAGGTTAGGATGCCCTGGGTCTGCAACTACAACAGCTTGTCGCTTCTGCGGGTGTTGTAAGGTGCTGGAGTCGATAGCTTCAACTTTACGTTTCAATTCGTTCAGATACCTTTGGCCAACATTAGCTGCCCGTAGTCGGGGCAATCTCGACGCCGTAGAAGTACCTCTCTGACACGAGTATATTTTTCCCCTCTGGTTCAAAAACACAATCGGCGGAACGCCTTACGCAATTGGCGCAGGGACATCCGCCAGAACAGCGGACCTTGCGATCACGACATTTGACACATCTGCACGGCCGAGTCAGTAAATTGCGGGGCTTGGTGATTAAGCCCGTTCCAATGCTTACGCTGCATTGGTGCGCCTGGTGTTTGACGGGATGGTCTTCCGCTGAACTCATACCGCGGTCCAAGGCACCCAATGTGCGGGTCGAGGCTTGAGCATGAGGGGCGTAGATACGCGACGAACTCGGGGAAGAGTATTTGGCGGCAGGGGAAGCCGAATGAAGAAGCTATTGCTGGCGCTTAACTAGGCCTAAGTGCAATGTAGAGCGAGCGTGTACTCCTTATCGGGACAAGCCTTGACCAGCATTGGGCCAGGCATATGTATATGTATAAAGGCAGTCGTGTTATCTCAATATTCTGCTCATCCTTTATTGACAATGATTTGTCTTTACTTGTCGACATTGAAGTGTGCAAATTCATGTGTGGCTAGGTGAACAGGTGCGCTGCCTCAAGTCAGCACACACCCAGCGCCCATAGTCCATCACATTATCGCATACACAAGTCTGATAACAATTTACCAGACTCTGTTATTTGTTTCATTTATTACAGGACACTTGCCGGGCAAATGGCTAGGTGATAGAACACATGCCATGCAATGAAACGAGCGCAGCCCACTGCGAGCCGTCGTCTTCAAATTCGGGGAGCCTGCCCGAGCAAAACGAGAACAATGAATAGTCAAGATTCACATTTTGTGCATTTTTGTACCAGTCAACAACAAGTTGCAGTCATTGCCAGCAAAATATGCAAGTCCCCAAGTCGTTTGGCAACAAAATCAAATACTTTGTCCCTGACAATACGTCCACTGACTAAGGTTCTTCTTCAGTGGGCATTTTCCCCACTGCGGTAAAGAGTCAGTGGCGGGCGGCGAAGAAAAAAATCATTTAGCCAAAACCCCTCACCCCCAGTCAACCTTGCTAATCATTCCAGTGCTTGGTATCTGTCGATTTTCATCCTCTCAACATGCCGCCTCTTATGAGATCAAGATCGGGCTGCTGGACATGCCGGCAGGACGGCTACAAGTGTGACGAGCAAAAGCCCTCTTGTGGCCGCTGTGTGCGACTCAAGAAGGCGTGTCAAGGATATGGCGTGCGCCTGAAATGGCAGAAGACGCATAATTCTAGAATTTCTATCCCAGATTCGAAAACAAATTCACAGCGTCCCATTGGCCGGCAACCGCCAACTCAAGACCCCGGCTCTCTAACAAGGATTTCAGATGTCAAGTTTGGGGACGAAAGATTGGTGCATCATTGGAAAACCGTTCTGGCCGACATCGTTTCAATATCTTCCAGTCAGCGCAACCCTTTTTTATCACATCTTACACCATTGCTGGAACACTCAATGCCCCTGAGATCAGTGGTCACTTCAATGGCGGCCAACCACCTTGCAACCCTTCAACCAGAAAGCAACCTCGCCATCATTGCGATCCACCACCGGCTCCGAGCAATAGCACACCTCCGAGAGAATATATGCAATGCCCACCCCGAAGCATCCCTAGCCACGGTAATATTACTCCAAATTTCGGAAAGAATATTCGCGACAGACGCCAAAGCCAATCACCTGGAAGGCGCCAAAGCACTAATTCGCCATCAGGGTGGTCAAACAGCTTGGTCCTCGTCAACAGGGCAATTTCTCCTTGGCTTATGTTGGTATCACGACGTTTTGTCATCCGTGTCCAAGAGCCAACCTCCACTCCTCGGGCTGAAGGGCATCCCGGCGGAGGGCTTAAGCAGCCTCTCATATTTGAGCGTCATCCTTCACCTCGTTGGCGAAATAAGCAAACTGAGATCAAATAATCACGGGCGAGACGAAGAGGAGGCCCAGGCCGTCCTGAGTCGACTAATATCACTCGAGCAACCATTCATACTAGATGATGACGCCCGCAATGTCGAGATTCATCGACAAGCAGCTTTTATTTACTTTTACAGATCAACCAGCGAATCAAAGGACATGGAAACCTATCTCCTCCTTCATGCAAAGCGTTGCCTTCAGCATCTCGCCAACATCCCGACCACCTCGCCTCTCATATCATCTCACATATGGCCGCTGTGGACCGCTGGCTGTGAGGCTGTGGACCAGTCACAAAGAGAATTTGTGCTACGGCGACTTGATGACATGTTTCAGGCTCGACAGCTTACATATCTACAACGAGTCAAGCAAGACGTATTGGGAGTCTGGTATATGAAAGATCTCAGAAGGAATTTCAGTGGCAAAGATGACATAGATTGTGTTAATGCCATCAGAAGCACCCATCATCGCGAAGCCGATATTGTCTAGCCACTGTGCCAATATTCAATCTTTGCTATATTCAAGCTTACTATTCCATAATTTTTGGTATCGGATTAAATGCCAAATGGCTCAAAACCCCGATCCTCTCTTTAGGACAGAATGACATCACTTCCAGTCCTGGCACTCTCTCTAATCGCCTCAATCACTCTCAGTACGTCGCGAGCCTCATTGGCCTTTACTGGCACATCCTCTTCCTTTCCGCTCTCAACGGCCTGGCCAAATTTGTTGTAGAATGTTTGGTATGTCTCTGGAATCAGGCTAGGAACAGGCTCCTCCCGCATCTTGCCATCATCGCCAACGACGATGAGACTGAGGTCGTCGGGGTTGTCCAGACCGAAGCCCTCATCTGCCGGGGTGCCTCCAGCTACCAGCGTGGGTTCTTGTGTGTCAAGGCTATACTTGTGGAAACTGCCCTTGGAACCTCGGACCCAGTATCGGGGCTGTCGAATTTCTGCGCTCAAGACGCCGGCCCGAATCTGCACCAGCATGCCGTCTGGGTATACCAATTCGGCAGAAATGCTATCAGGGTTCACCTGGTCCATTTTTCCATCTCTTTGGGACAGAAGACGACCGCGCACGGCCTGGGGGAGGCCAAATAGGGTATAAACTTGATCGATGAGGTGTGTTCCCAGGTCGTAGAGGACGCTACCGCCCTGGTCAATATCCAAGGTGGCCTTCCAGTTCTTGGGCCCATCAGCGCGGTAGCGGTCAAAATGCGTGTTGAACTCGACAATACGACCAAGGGTGCCTTGGGAAAGGATGTGCTTCAAGGTGAGGAAATCCGAATCCCATCGTCGGTTCTGGTACACGCCAAGAATTCGCTGATGCTTCTTTGCAATCTCATGGAGCTCAGTGGCCTCCTTGGAAGTTGGCACAAACGGCTTTTCCGTCAAGACATGCTTTCCAGCCTCCAAGGCGGTCTTGGTCATGTCAAAGTGGCAGTTGGGTGTTGTAGTAACAACCACAACGTCAACTTCTGAATCAGCCACCAAGGCCTTGAAGTCGCGGTAGTGCTTGATGTCGGGGTAATCGTTGGGAGCAGAATTGCCTTCCTGGGGGTTACGCTGAACGATGGCGTGGAGCTTGAATTGCGAGGTGCGCTTGATGAAGGGGATGTGAAAGACCTTGGCTGACAAGCTGCAGCAACCCGATGTTAGTCTGATAGGCGAAAACTACTGGGATTGACGGAATACTGACCCATAGCCCACAACGCCGACATTGAAAACTTTGCCCATGATGTGCGGTTTTTCTGTTGGTAGCTTTCCTTGAGAGTGCTTTAAACTGGAATGAAGAAGTGAAACTGGCTCCATCAAGCAACACAACAACGCCTCTTTTATATTCTCGGCGAAATGGGGCCGACACGGCGGATGAGTACGACACGGGGGTGCCGAGCACATCATACGGCGAAACGGCGGCGATGCTAACATCGGGCCTAGACGATATTTGGCAGTTCGGCTAGAAATCCTCCAATCGTCATGGAGCTGTGGGAGAAAAAGAGGAGATTCTGGTCTAACTCCTTTTGGCAACTTTAACAGTTTGGAAGAAACGCCGCATTTCTCCTCCTCTCCCCACTTTGGATCGTCGTTGGCGTTTTCAGTGTTCCGTCCAAGCCGACATTTTAAACAGCCTGCCCCGTTCTCCTTCTCGTTTCTCCCAAGGCCGTCTTGGTTCCTACGATTTTCCATCTGCTACGGACCTCCTCTTTATATGCATTAAATATTATTTTGCAATTCTTGTCCACTCGATTCGAAATGACGCCAAAGGTGTTGACCCGCCAATCGCCTGTAGGCACAGGCCTACAGAAAGCGGCAATTGCTATTCAATCTCCAGAAGCTCTGCCGGCACCAATTCCCAGCCCACCTTCAGAGGTAAGTTTTGGTTGGTTTCTGTCTTGTCATGTGCTCATTTTTCTTGTTCTTCATTCAGCTGTCCGCTCTGCAAGAAGAAGGGCATTCTCTCACCTTCTCCTCATTTACCACTCAAGACGCTCTTGAGCTTGGCCACCTGCTCTTTGCTAGACTGGTTCCTCTAGCATCTGAGAAGCCCACAGTCATCAACATCTCACTTGCAAACAGTGGGCAAGTCCTTTTCCAAACTGTGACCGGCTCGGGCATGACACCCGACAATGAACATTGGGTCCGAAGAAAGAGAAACACCGTCCTCCGATTCGGCGCGAGCACCTGGTTCATGCACTGCAAATTCGAGGGAGACGAGGTCGCCTTTAGAGCCAAGTATGCCATCAGTGAAGATAACAAGGGCGAATATGCTATCCACGGAGGTGCTGTCCCAATCTATGTCGATGGTGTAGAGGGCATCGTCGCCGTAGTTATTGTGAGCGGCCTGAAGCAACACGAAGATCATGGAGTCATTTTGGATGTCGTTAAGGAATATTGGAAATAGCTGTTTTCTGGGGGTTTTTTTTTTCAATTTCGCCAAAGTACATGATAGATTAAATATTTGCATGCCATAAAAATTGACTGCCAAAGTCCTAGTCTGCGCAATTCGGAAAATGAACTGATTGTTTGGTCGGCTGTAGCATGGTGTTTTAGAAAAGTTGTGACATTATGAGTTAGCCATCTGCAATCAAATACCCAAAGTTCTCACCATAGTACTAATTAATCGAGAAATTGTGGCTTGGTTACGAACCTTCATTGGCTTCTGTGTTTGTCACTCTGTCACTGTCTCTATAAGCAGGCATTGCAGCCACTGCGCTTGGACACTTGATGACCCTACAACATATCTCACATCGAGGCCACTATAAACTGATATGCGAGCATGGTTTGGATAGTCCTTTGCTAATTATTAGCAGAGTTCAACAAGACCCAAACTTACCCCTCGCATCAGATCGACATGATCGTCTACCCTAAAGATAAATCGGATCAACCGAGTTTCCTATTCCATGGTTTGCGACGAGAATTTCGACCTCTTAGGTTTTTCAACTTACCGAATCCCTTGCATTATTACAGTTTAGGTTTAGAAATGTGGCTATTTTCAGCATTTTGTGTTCACATTACCCTCCAACAAAACCGATACAGCGTCGTTGTGAGCTACTTTGTTGAAGAATTCTAGGTGGATGATTGCTTGCATGCATAGATGGGTGATGTTTTTTGACTGACTTGGTCAATTTCAGAGTAGTATTGTACATTAATTCACAAAATTTGGAGTAATTACTACTCGCTGGAACGCTCGAAATGTCATACCAGAACCCCAACACCAACCAAACTCTGCACAGCACATTTAGTCAAGCCGCCAAATGCGACTGGGGAATAACCCCTGGTATACGCCAGCTTCAACCCACTCCAGTCTCGGATAGTGGTCATTGCGCATCTAATATTAGGTTACTCCGGTGATTCATGCAAGCTCGCTCCGAGAAGTCGCGCTGTAGAGCTCAGCAGGAGGAGCAGGTGCTGCGAGCTCTTGCTTAAGCTGTTCCGAGACCGGCTCATCATGGGGGATGGGCGTCATTCTCTTTCGTCTTTTTAAGAAAAAGAATGCAGCTGCCCCGATCAAGGCGAGTCCTCCAAGTGCAGCACCGACACCGATTCCAGCCTGCGCACCTGTTGACAGACCCTCGCTTGATGATGAATTATCAGAGGAACCATTGGTGCTGGTCGCGGCAGCAACAGATCCGGATTCTGTGATTTCCGAGGACGATGATAGGTCGGTGGATTGGTGCATGAGTTGGAAAAGAGGTGCATAAATGGTCATTGATGCCAACACAGATTTTGTAGTCTTGCCTGACACTGTCTCGGTCACCGTTGCCGGCATAGAATGATAACTGAAGCCATTGCTCGTCCCAGATGAGCATTGAACTGTGGGATAGGATCCGTCCGATGCTATTCTGTAGCAAGTTTGCGCAATGTTGACTCCAGAATTATATAAGCATCGGAAACCCCTACACGATGTTAGGTCGAGTTCATGATATGGTGTGG
>PGGA01000014.1:1794627-1814441 GCA_004380915.1 Calonectria pseudonaviculata
TTTTTTTTTTCAATTTCGCCAAAGTACATGATAGATTAAATATTTGCATGCCATAAAAATTGACTGCCAAAGTCCTAGTCTGCGCAATTCGGAAAATGAACTGATTGTTTGGTCGGCTGTAGCATGGTGTTTTAGAAAAGTTGTGACATTATGAGTTAGCCATCTGCAATCAAATACCCAAAGTTCTCACCATAGTACTAATTAATCGAGAAATTGTGGCTTGGTTACGAACCTTCATTGGCTTCTGTGTTTGTCACTCTGTCACTGTCTCTATAAGCAGGCATTGCAGCCACTGCGCTTGGACACTTGATGACCCTACAACATATCTCACATCGAGGCCACTATAAACTGATATGCGAGCATGGTTTGGATAGTCCTTTGCTAATTATTAGCAGAGTTCAACAAGACCCAAACTTACCCCTCGCATCAGATCGACATGATCGTCTACCCTAAAGATAAATCGGATCAACCGAGTTTCCTATTCCATGGTTTGCGACGAGAATTTCGACCTCTTAGGTTTTTCAACTTACCGAATCCCTTGCATTATTACAGTTTAGGTTTAGAAATGTGGCTATTTTCAGCATTTTGTGTTCACATTACCCTCCAACAAAACCGATACAGCGTCGTTGTGAGCTACTTTGTTGAAGAATTCTAGGTGGATGATTGCTTGCATGCATAGATGGGTGATGTTTTTTGACTGACTTGGTCAATTTCAGAGTAGTATTGTACATTAATTCACAAAATTTGGAGTAATTACTACTCGCTGGAACGCTCGAAATGTCATACCAGAACCCCAACACCAACCAAACTCTGCACAGCACATTTAGTCAAGCCGCCAAATGCGACTGGGGAATAACCCCTGGTATACGCCAGCTTCAACCCACTCCAGTCTCGGATAGTGGTCATTGCGCATCTAATATTAGGTTACTCCGGTGATTCATGCAAGCTCGCTCCGAGAAGTCGCGCTGTAGAGCTCAGCAGGAGGAGCAGGTGCTGCGAGCTCTTGCTTAAGCTGTTCCGAGACCGGCTCATCATGGGGGATGGGCGTCATTCTCTTTCGTCTTTTTAAGAAAAAGAATGCAGCTGCCCCGATCAAGGCGAGTCCTCCAAGTGCAGCACCGACACCGATTCCAGCCTGCGCACCTGTTGACAGACCCTCGCTTGATGATGAATTATCAGAGGAACCATTGGTGCTGGTCGCGGCAGCAACAGATCCGGATTCTGTGATTTCCGAGGACGATGATAGGTCGGTGGATTGGTGCATGAGTTGGAAAAGAGGTGCATAAATGGTCATTGATGCCAACACAGATTTTGTAGTCTTGCCTGACACTGTCTCGGTCACCGTTGCCGGCATAGAATGATAACTGAAGCCATTGCTCGTCCCAGATGAGCATTGAACTGTGGGATAGGATCCGTCCGATGCTATTCTGTAGCAAGTTTGCGCAATGTTGACTCCAGAATTATATAAGCATCGGAAACCCCTACACGATGTTAGGTCGAGTTCATGATATGGTGTGGAAATACTTTGCTACTCACGTTGGGCAACATCCAACTGCTGTCTCTCCCTTTGTCAATGGGAATTGGAAATCAGCCCCCCCGTCCACGCTTGCAGTTGCGAGACATTTGGTCTCATATCCTTGAGGGCATGAAAGACCCGGAGAGTAGAAACCCCATCCATTTAGTGCCACACCGGTTGAGATGGACTCGCCATTGCTGTCGCGCGTTGGCCAGCAATCTGGATTGTCCTGGACTCCTTGGTTGTTGTGAGAGTTATCGCCGCATGCTTGAGCTTGCCAGCCTTCGGTACATGTCCTGCAACGAGGTACTACAACTTGGCAGCTGCTCGGATATTTGAATTCGGTTGTGAGCGGTCCGAGATTTGATCGTGTCGTGGTCATGATGGCGGCGCGGGGAAGCTTCGTGGTGCGACGGGGAGCCGTGGGAGAAGGCAGAGTCAAGGCTGGTGGTGAATGGTGTCTGGCGGCAGCCCTGCCTGAAATACCGAGTACAAAGAGGAGAAATGCTGTCGACAAGGGACAACAAAAGTGGCCTGGCATCGACCGGACAAGGAAAGATTAGCTCCGCTGGGCATCTTGATTCTCAATTGGCCGCAGCAATCGACGCGAGGAACCATTTTAGGATCTTCCGCTTATGCCAAGGGGCAAAAAAGTGGAAATGATGAAATTATGTCGTGGTGAACCTGACCCTGGCAGGCTGGCACAGGACCAAGGGGAAACACGTTGCCCATCAATAGCATCTCGATCATTACACAAGGATTCGGTTGCTCCTATTCCCCAAAATGGCGACACGGCCTAAACCTGTTATTAAACCTGTTATTAAACCTGTTATTAAACCTGTTATTAAACCTGTTATTAAACCTGTTATTAAACCTGTTATTAAACCTGTTTTTAAACCTGTTTTCTGCTGCAACGAAGAATGAACATCTCAATCCTGGTGCGCCCTTGTGTTGATCCAACGGATGCTATTTTAGCGTTATTAGCGGCGCTGGCCGGTGGGACATGGGCTACCAGCCCTTCCAGCCCTTCCAGCCCTTCCAGCCCCTGCCGGAGTCAGCCCGCCCCCCTTGCCGTGGCGGAGTCGTCGCAATTTGTGCAGCAATGCGAACCAATCACACGACAGCTCAGCTGGCAGAGCTGAAAGAATCGGAGGACTAAGCCTTGCAGTGGAGCATAAATTGGGGGGTCAAGGTGGAAGGATTGAGCACTTGGCCGAGCTAAGAGGGCTGGGTAAGGTGTGCCCACTGTCCGTGGAGTGTCCAGGCACCATTGTTTCTTGTTGGCAGGTAAGAGATTGGGCAGTACGTAAAAGAAGAGGCTCGTGCAACTGAGTCCACGTGGGCGCAAATTTATTCGGGAAGGCTTCCATACATTGCGTTCAACAGGGGTAGACGTCAAGAAAGTAGTCCAATGATTCTTTATTGCTTCATTTTTGAATCCAAGCTGCTAAGGCCCTGATCAGCGAAAATTATTGAATTATGCAATGGACCGCCCCAGATATATTTAGTAGTATAGCTTAGTGCGATTTGAATCTCATACTGTCCTAACCCCGGCCTTGACCTATTCTTCTTCTATTGAATAGTCTTACCGCCTTTAGCCCTACTATTTAAAGAAATATATATTATTTTTATAGTTATGCTTATAATATTATTAAATTAAGATTAAATAAGGCTTTATTATATATATAGAGATATCTTAGTATTTATTAATTATTAGTTATTAGTTATTATATTTTTATATTATTTATAAATTATTAATTTTATTAATTTATAGGGATTACTAAAAGAGCTAAATCTAAAGAATTAAAGATAATAAAAGGGATTTATTTTTTTATTTTTAGCTTATTTTCTTAAGGCTTAGTATAAAGGCTATTTTTAAAGTAAGAAAATAATTATTATTTAGGAAATATTAAAAGGCTTTATTTTAATATTTAAAGAATATTATTTTAATAATAAATAGAAAATAAAAACCTTAGAAAGTAAGCTTTAAACTCTTTAGGATATTTAAAGGATATTCTAGGTAATAAATATCTTTAGATTAATATATAATAAATATACTAAAAAGCTATTATTAAGTATAAATAATTAGATTTTTATTATTAAAAAATAAGGCCTTATTATAAAAAAAGTTATTAAAAATAAGCTTTATATTAATATTAATAAAGATATAATAATTAATATATAAAAAAAGATATTTATAAATAATATTCTTATTAAATTAATAATTATTAATATATTTAATAAGATTATATTTTATTACTTTTTATAAATATAAGCTATAAAATCTAATCTAAAAAATAAGAAAATTAATAATAAGAATAATAAACTTAATAATAATAATAAAGTTATTTTTATTTATATCTAGGAAAATTATATTATTTCTTTATTAAGAATACCTCTTTAGTTTTTATTAAGAATAATTAAAAATAATAATCTTATTATAATACTCTTAGTTTCTTAGACTTAATTATTATTAATATTAATATAAAAGTAAAAGTAGGATTCTTTAAGCTAATTTATTCTAAATTTAAGCTTTATATTAAGCTTAAGAGGGAAAAGAGTAAAAACTAATACTATTTTATTTAATAATTTAAAGGAGCTATTTCTAAAGACTAGGACTTATTAGGTTATTAATATTATTTATTCTAAGGGTATAAAAGATCTAAAGATAGTTATATAGAATTATATTAAGAAAATAGAGGGCTAGGAAATAGATATTTAGCTTTAGATTATTAACTAGCTAAATAAGAAGCCTTTAAATACTATAACTTAGATATTATTAACCTTAAAAAAGCTTAAAAGGGTATAGGTTAAGAGGAAATTTAGTATAAGGCTATAGAGCTAAGGGCCTATTAGTAAGGCTATTAGTAGGATTATTAGTAGGGTTATTAGTAAGGTTATAGTAGGTATAAGTATTATTATAGTAGAAATTAACTAAAGTTTAATAATTTTAATCTTTATATTATTATATAAGATTTTGTTTTAGTATATAAATTATACCTAAAAAAAAATTTATATAAAAATATATTATTATAATTATATTTACTTTTTACTAAGGTATTACTATAGCTATTAATAGTTATACTAAAAAGCTATACTAAAGCTATACTAATTTCTTACCCTTATAACTACTTATCTTATAATTTTACAATCTTATAACTTTATTATATTATAGCTATAGCTTTTATATTTTTCTTCTCTAATAATATTAATTTTTCTCCCTTTATTATTACTCTAATAGCTTATATTATTATTAATAATATTAATAGGCTTTTATAGATAATAATTTATATACTATTTACTATATCTCTCTTAGCTATAGTATAAAAGCTCTATTATTTTTATTATATAATAAATCCCTTTTAATAAGTAATCTATAAATTAAACTAATAATAATATTTATTATTCTAAATTATATTCTATTAAAATCTCCTATAACTAGTCTATTACTAAATCCTATATTTACTAGCCTATCTAGAAAAATATAATTCTATCTATCTATTCTTTAGCTATTATTAGTACTTAGTACTATTAGGTAGTAAATAATAATCTCTCTTCTTCTCTTATTATCCTAGGTTTTATACCCCCTATTAAAATAAAGTTATATAGCTTAATTATAATATAAATAATTAATATTTAGTTTAAATATAAAAACTTAAAAAAGCTAAACTAAATAATTTTCTACTTATATTTATAATAACTAAATATATATTTAATAATAATATATAACTAAGTATATTATAAATTATATAATTCCTTTAAATTATTTAATATCTTACTAATATCTCTTTAGTTATTTAGATAATAAAGAACCTAAAAATATAAAATAAAAATCCCCTTATATAAGCTAAATCCTATATTAATCAAATAAAATTACTTATTAGGTATATTAAAGTCTATATATAATATATACTTAATTAACAAGGAATTATAAATAAAGCTCTTTATACCTACTAATATATATATAAAGTAATCCTTAAAATTAATAACTCTAAATATATTTTAGGATATTATATTTTACCTTAAGAAAAAGTACTTTTAGTAATTAATAGGAATAAAGGTAGGTATATAAGTACTATTAATAGTACTTATAGCCCTATTAAATTACTAAAAATCTTTATTAAACTTTACCTAAGGAGATAGGCTAATAAGCCTTAGCTATTAAATAAAATAAGTATATAAATATTATATTAGATTAATAAGCTAATAAAATACTAATAAGATTATACTTTAGCTAATATTAAACTTATATATAGTATTTCTTTAAGGATTATTAAATATAAATATCTATAAAAATATTATTATTTTTTGCTTAAGGTATATATAATAGTATATATAATTATTATTATTAATTATAATATTAACTTAAAGCTAATAATAAAATTAATAAAAAATAGCCTTTTCTATCTAAAAAAGACTTTAGAATATAATATTATAAGAATTATATAATCAGGGTATATATAGATAGGTAATTCTAATAATATATATTAAATAAAGACTTTTACTTAATAAGTACTTATTAAGTGCTTATTATAAGCTCCTTTATTTTCTTATCTTATTACTTATTAAAAATAATAAGTAAAATTAAATAAAAAGCTTAGGCTCCTATCTTCTTATAATTATCCCCCTTTCTAAATATTTAGTCTCTAAGTATTTATAGTATCTTTAGGTTTAATAAGCTTTATTATCTAATAAAATCTTTATATAAATTTTATATTATATTATTATAATATATATATACTTATTAAGTACCTTATTTATATTATACCTTATTATAATATAATTAGAATATATCTTACTAAGTATTCTCTAAGTATTTATTATTCTTTCTTTAGATATTATATATAATAATATTTCTTATTTTTAGTAATATTTATACTTTTTTATATTCTAATTATTTTAGTATACTATTTTTATTTTAATAATAAGTATATAACTAGCTAAGAAGATAATAAGCTTTCTTACTTTTATTATATCTTATAAAAATATAATAATCCTATCCTAACTTATATTACTAGTTCTTATAATAATTATTATATATACTATAAAATATTTAGCTAATCTTATAATACTATAAATAATCTTATTATACCTTATAAATATTCTACTAATATTCTAATTAGATTCCTAATAAGCTTATTACCTTTACTATCTAATATTAGAATTTCTTAGCTAATAAAAATAATCTTACTTTTCTAATTAATTTATAATAATAATATATTACTTAGGTATTTAAGGAAACCTTTAATATTTAATATTAAATAAGAGATAGTATTAAGGCTTTTATAGGGGGCTAATAAGTACTTATTAAGTACCTTACCTAGCTTTAGCTCTAGAAGGCTATTATTACCTAGGAGCCTATTATACTTAATTTCTAAGTTTATATATATATTTTATAAGTACCTTTATAACTTTCTTATTATATATATTTTATAGATTATTATTAATATTTTAATATATTAATTTCTAAATATAAATACTAAGGATCTTTACTAATAATTAGCTATTATTATCCTATTATATATATATAATAATACTCTTACTTATAGTCTTTTAGCTATACTTAATCTTCTATAATATATTACCTTTATTCTTATTTATAATATTAAAAAAGAATATCCTTATTAAATTTAAAATAATCTAATTTACTAAAATACTTACTAAACTCTTTAAATATAAAAATAGCCTTACTTTCTTATATATTATTAGGTACTTTAATTATCCTCCTTTAGGCTATAATATTACTTTTACTCCTAAAAAGTATTTAATATTTACTTATTTTCCTAGGTTTATAAAGAAATATTATATTAATCCCTTGCCTATTAAATCTATTCCTAATAATAAAGATAATAGTTAAGTAATAAGTAAAAGTTTATTAAATATAGAGCTAAAGCTTATTTATTTTTCTTTTCCTTTATTCTAGTAAAAGTTATATTATAAACCTAATTAAAAGGCTTTTTATACTTATTATATACTTATTATATTAGCTATTTTACTAATACCTATAACTCCTAGTATACCCTAAAAGTCCTAAGCTCTTATAGCTCCTAAGGTACTTATAAGCACTCCCTAGAAATATAATTATAATTACTTTCTAGGTAATACTTAGAAGATTTATACTAAATAAAAGTAATTAGCTATAATATATTTATTTATTTAGGGTTTAAATTATAATTATTAGATTATATAGTAATTATTTATTTTAATTAGTAATTATTTAATAAAATTCTATTATTATAGCTATTATCTTAGTATATATTTAGCTTATATTCTATAGTCTAATTAATTATTTTAATTATCCTATTTCTTATATATATATTTTTATTATTTTTAATATTTAATAATAATATATTAAGTATTCTTTAAGTATTTACTAGGCTCTTATATATTATATTTTACTAGCTAGCCTATTTATTTTACTTAATAGAGTTTATTATTACCCTTATCTTTATATATTACTATATCTTCTACTTTCTATTTATCTTTCTTTTTCTTAAGCTCTAGTAATAATAGTAGGTATTTACTAAGTACCTTTTTAGGCTTTATCTAGGGCTTTAATAGTATAACTAAGAAGATATTATATATATATCTATATTACTCTAGGAAATATACTTTATATACTTAGGCCCTAATTTTATTAGTAATAATTACCTTAATAAACCTAGGTATTAGCTTTTTATATTTAAAATAGAAGTTCCTAGTAAATAGTTTAATAACTTATTACTATTAATAACTCTATAAAATATAATAATAATTATAATATCTTACTTAGCTCTTAATAGCTTATTATTAATATTAATATACCTCTTTATATACTTAGTAAAATACCTTTAGATATTTAATAATCCCTTAAACTTTAGTATATATATATTCTAAGGTATAGTTTATTACTCTAGGGTAATACCTATAGAGTGCTTATATTAGGAATATACTAATAGTATTATAATAGCTATTATTATATATAAGTTATACTTCTAATAATTATATTATTTAATAGAATAGTATTTACTTAGTATATAATTATAAATATTATCCTAATATTTAGTTAATTCTCTTTATTTGCTTATTAGTTTATAGGTAATAAGTAATAAATAATCTATAGATAATTACCTATTTTCTTATAAATTCTATTTAAAACTTACTAGTAAATAGTTTATTTTTATTACTTATAATACCTTTAGGTATTCTAAATTTATATTTTATATATTTATATAATCATTATACTATTTATATTATAATTAATATCTTTTTTATAAATATAAAGATAGTATACTTTATTATATAATAAACTATAACTAGGATTATATTATATTCCTCTCTATCTACTCTAGTACTATTTAATAGCTTTATAATAAAATTAATACTAATTTCTTAGAATAGGTATAATAGTATAGGTAATAATTATAGCTTTTTATAGTATTTATACCTTAGTATATATATACTTTAGTAAGATTAATAATTCTAAGTATATTTTTTTATATCTTAGGAAATTTAATTTTAATAGAATTTATATATAATTAGTTTAAGGGTCTTAATAGCTCCTATATAACTTACTCTTAGATTATTATAATATTAGCAAAGGATCTTTAGCTTTATTATCTATTAATTTAATATTATTAATCTTCCTTTATAAAAAAGGATTTTTTAATTATTTAAATAATATTATATTATATACCTAATTATTTTATAAGCCTTTTTTATTTTTTATTAATATTATAGGTCTTTAGCTTATAATCTTTAAATTAAGTTTTTAAGCTTATAAAAGAATTAAAAGAGAAATATTATTTTACCTTTTATTAATTTTTTAATAATTAGGCATAGAATATATTATTTTAATATAATAATCCTAGCTCTAGATAAATCCTTATAGCTTTCTAAAGTAACTATATCTTATTAAATATTCTCTAGCTATTATATAATTATATCTTTAGCTAATTAAGCTTTAATAATAATTATAAAAATAAATATTAAGCTTTATTTTAAATTAAAGGGTTTTAATATTCTAAGCTAATCTAAAAATAAGGATTCTTCTAAGTATTCTTAGGTCTAGCCTATTAAGCTAGCTTTTACTATTTATATATATACCTAGGTAGTATTACCTTTCCCTAGGCTATTAGTAACTATTTAGTATATACTTAGTAAGAGTATTTATATTAATTATAGCTTTTATATTAAGATAAATAGAATATTTTTATATAAGACTTTGCCTATTATATAATCTAGTTTCCTAGATAGCCTATTAATAGGATTTATTTTACCTAGTTTATATTTAATATTAAAATCAAAAGATACTAATTAATATATTTAATAGGTAAGCCTTTTTTAAAGGTTTTTTATAAAGACTATAATAATTCCTATTAAAGCTATATAGTTTATTAGTAATATAAACTTATTTATTAATCTTAAGAGGTAATAGCTCTAATATTCTATATTTTTAATAATAATAAGAAGTTCTTATTAGCTTATAGCTTAATATTACTTAGTTTTTATAAGCTTTTATAATTAATAAGTAATTAATTATTATTAATTTTTATATAATTAGATTATAATTCTTAATATAGCTTTTACTAATATATTTATTTTTACTTATAATTTTAACCTAGGATCCTAATACTATAGAATAGTTACTAAGTAGAATGCTTTTTTTAGCTAGTTAAATATATTAGCTATCTCTAGAAGCTATTTAAATACTCCTATTTTCCTATTACTCTAGCTATCTTTTAGTAGGGCTATAATAGGTTTTATAATCTTAGAATAATAGCTAATAAACTTATAATAAAAGTTATAGAATCCTAGGAAGATTTATATATCTTAAAAGCTCTTAAGTAGTTTTTATTTTATAATTTTTTTAATTTATTCTAGCTTTATTTAAATATCCTCTTAAATAATAATATAACCTAGGAATTCTACCTCCTATTAATAAAAACTATATTTAGATAATTTAATATATAATTATACTTTATATAATTATTATAGGATTTCTTAGATATTTTTTATATATTACTTTTTAGTTTAAAAGTAAATAATAATATTATCTAAGTATATAATATAATAAGTATTTAATAGGCTAATTAGTATTTAGTAAATATATACTTAGAAAGTAGCTAAGGTATTAGTAAATCTAAATAATATAATTATATACTTAAAGTAATTATATTTAATATAAAAAGTAATCTTTTAGTAATTACTAGGTTTAATTTAAATCTTATAATAAATATTCCTAAGATTAATCTTAGTAATTTATTTTATTTTTATTAATTAATCTAAAAGATTTTTAATAAATAATAATAAATAGTAATTCTTAATAATTATAATATTTAAGCCCTAGTAATCTATATAAAATCTTAAAATATTATTCTTTTTTAATATAAATAGGACTAATACTTTAGCTTTATTTATAAAAAGCTTTATATAACTATTTATAATATTCTTTATAATATATTCTTAGATTACTTTCTATTATATCCTATTAATAGGATAAATAGGGCTATATAGGGGTTTCTTTCCTTTAATTAAGTTAATTATATATTTTATACTTTCTAGAAGGGGTAGTTCTTTTATAGTTATCTTATTAAAAGTAATAGCTATATTCTAGAGTTTAGGGGATATAATTATTACCTCTTAGAGTTCTTTTTTTTTATTTAATTATTAGCTACTTATTTAGTAATAATATACTATAAATATATATTATTTATATTTATTCCCTAGTCTATATTACCTTTTTTATAAAGGCTTTTAGCTTTATAATTAAGATTAATATATAGCTTTAGGTATAAATATAAATATTAATTATTATTTCTTCTTTATCTATAAAATTATTAGATAGTAAGAGATTATTAGTATTCTATAGTTAGAATATCTTAGTAAATATTTACTAGATCTTCCTAGGGAATTCTTATAAATATATTAAGAAGAAGATTAGGTAATATATTTACCCTAGTAAAGATTTCTTCTTATTAAATATAATTAAGATTAATACCTTTTAATTATTAGTAGATTATAATCCTAATTATTTTATTAGTTTAAATCTAATAATATTAACTTAGGTATAAATATCTATATTTATTTATATAATATATTTATTATAAACTTATAATATAATTACCTATTCTTTTATAATATCTCTAATAAGGACTATTTATAGGTTTAGTATAAAGGGATTAAACTAGTTTCTTATATTTATTTATTTTCTAAGGAGTCTAAGTTCTTATTATTAGCTTAAATAGCTTAAAAATATACTAATTTTAAGTACTTTATATTCTTTTTTAATATAATATACTTACCTAAGTAATAATTTACTTAAAAATAATTATAATATTTAATAGAAATATTCCCTTAGTCCTAAGAATATACTAAGAATATTTATATCTTTAACTTATATTCTATAAAGGGGATATATCTTATATTTAATACTAAGGTTAAGTAATCAAGGTATAAAAGTGATTTTATGTCCCCCTAAGGAGAGGAACCGCTTAATAAGGTATAAGGATACTAGGATATAGTGCTACTATGGCTAAATATAGCATAAGACCTACTTAGTTAAATAAGAGATTTTAGTAAATATTTAAGAAATACTTACTAAATTAAAGTCTATATAATATAATAAGATCTATTTAACTACCTTTCTATTTACCCTAATTAATAATCCTTATAATTCTTTAACTTCTATACTTACCTAGGTAATTAGTATAAATAGTAAGGCAAAAGAATAATAGATAATTACAATAAATCCCCCCTAAATATATACTAAGCTAGTAATTTATATAATATACCCCTAGGGATATATCTCCTATTAAAATAGCCTAATATAATAAAAGACTAATTAGCCTTAATAGCTAAGCTCTTAATATTAATTAATAAATAGGTAAAGACTAAGTAATATAAATATATACCTACTAATTATATCCTAGATATAGAAAATAGGCTATATAGCCTAAGACCCTTTTCTAGGGAAAGATTAGAATAAGAGGCTCCTAAGAGAATAGCTATATTATATAGAGAAGTAGGGTATAGTAAGTACTTACTATCCCCTTAATATAAAAAAGGTATAATAAAAAGAAAAGGATTTTAGATTTTATTATAAGTTATAATATAATAATAGTTAGCTTAAATAGAATTCCTCTAAAAGCTAATAAACTAATTATATTAAGTACCTAGAAAGGATTAGAATAAGCCCTTAACCTATAATTATACTACCCTTTAAAATAGTATAATAAGTATATAAATTAATAACTAGATCTATATAATAGAGTTAGGGAATAGTCTATAAAGGGGCTACTTAGATCTATAGAAAATTAAGTAGGCTATAATAAGATTCTCTTACTATCTTTAAATTTAATAAAGAAATTATATTATAAGCCTTAATAACCCTTTATAATAAGACTTTCTAGATTTTATTTATAAGAAATATATTAACTTAGAATCCTAGGAAATATAATTATAAGATAATTTTTTTATTTTATAATAATTTAATAAGTAGTTATTAATAGATTATTTTAATATATAGAATATTATCTATATATCTCTTAGTATATAAGACTTAGAAGATAAGGTTAATTTAGCCTATTAATATTATTATAAGCTAAATAGGGACTTAAAGAAGGAAATAAGATAACTATAAATCTTACTATAGAAAGTAAAGGAAATAGCTTATAAGATAAAGAGATTATAGCCTTATATATATAATAATATTAAATAGTTAAGGAATAGTTAGAATAAGAGGCTATACTTAAAGACTATATAAAAGGGATCTAAAAAGCCTTAAACCTTTTCCTAATACTAAGACTATTTATAAGCCTAGTATTTATATAATTAAGGGACTAAGGGAAGACCTTAGAATAAAGGGCCTTAGAATATTCCTATATTTAATTTTAATTAGTAATAAATATTTAAAGAAGGCCTAGCTAGGAATTATCTTATCCTATAATACTTTAATAATAATAAGCAAGATTAGCCTACCCCTTAGAATAACTACTTCTAGTAAATAATAAAATAATCCCTAATTAAGCTAATATACCTAAAAGTATAAATATAAGCTATTAATATTAGGATTAAAGAATTAGATTTCTTAGGAAATAAGAAGGTATAAAGGCTAAGCTTAGTACTTTAATATTAAATCTTATAATAGTTCTTATTAGGAATATTATTAAAAGTAAAATAATTATTCTTTAAGTACTTAAAGAGAAGGTAATCTAAATAAATATAAATATATATATATAAGTAGATCTAATTAGTATAAAATTAGTAAAAAAGCTAGGCCTTAAGAAAGTAATTAATTAGAAGGTATTAAGTCTTATTAGCTATAATAGGACTATAAAGCCCTTAGGGTAAGTCTATTAGTTAATCTTCTTCCTAATTAATTTTAAAGGGTTTCTATAGAAGATTTAGTAAGTATTTATTAAAGCTATTAGACCTAAGAGAATTAGTAATCTTTTATTATCTACTAAATTTATAAGTAAAGAAGATATTATTATTAATACTAAGGCCTACTCCTAGAGCTATAAACCTATCTTTATTATAAATATAAAAGGATTTATAAGGGAGCTAATAAAGAACTAAAAGTAAGCTTAAATTATATATATTTATAGTATATTTATACTAAATAAGTAGCTAATAGCTATTCTAAATAAGAAAGTTAAAGAAGGGGAAGTAATACTATCTATAGATCTTAAGGACTATAAATAAGCTTTTAGTAAGGAAGCTATAGAGAAGCTATTTATATTAAAAGAAGTAAAATATAGTATTAATCTTTAGAAAGGAAAGAAGCTACCTTATAGGCTAATTTACTTATTTAATAGTAAATAATAGGAAGTCTTATAAGATTATATTATAGAGAATATAGTAAATAGGTAGATAGAAGCTTTTGTAAGTAAAGTAGGAGCCTTAGTCCTTTTTATATCTAAGAAAAATAGTATATTAAGGCTATATATTAATTATAGGGGGCTAAATATAATAACTATTAAAAACTATTATCTTTTATTATTAATTAGTAATTTATTAGATTAGTTAATAAGAGTAAAGTAGATTACTAAAATAGACTTTTAAGATATTTATTATTATATTAGTATTAAATCTACTAATTATTAGAAGATTGCTTTTTATATATAATATAGCTACTTTTAATATATAGTAATACTATTTAGACTTATAAATATACCTATAACTTTCTAAGTATATATTTATTATATATTTATTAGATTATTAGATATATATTATATTATATACTTAGATAATATTATTATCTACTCTTAAAACTAAGATTAATATATAAAAAATATAAAAGAGGTTCTATAATAGCTATAAGCTATTTAATTATATACTAAATTATTTAAGTATATATTTTACTAAAAGAAAGTTAAGTTCCTTAGATATATTATTACTTAAGAAAAGATTAAAATAAACTTAAGTTAAATTTAAGTAATTACTAAATAATTAATACTAAAGAGCTTTAAAAAAGTATAAGTCTTTTTAGGGTTTTATAATTTTTATAAGAAATTTATTTCTAAATATTTAAAGATTATAAAGCCTATTATAATCCTACTAAAAGGGAGTAAGAAAGGCTATAAGATAGGAGAATTTAATTAGCCCTTAAAAGCATAAAAAGCCCTAAAAATACTTTAATATACCTTTTACTTTATAATTATTCTCTAATATTAGAACCTATAATTACTTATATATATAGAGATAGATATATTAGCTAAAGCTATTTTAAATATATTATCCTAATTATAAGTAGACTAATAGTAATTAGTTACTTATTAGTTATAAAAGCTTATAAATATAGAGTAATATTAGGCTATAGGCTAATAAGAGCTTCTTACTATTATAAAGAGCTTAAAGTACTAGAGCTATTACCTATTAAAATTATTAGATAAGTTTATACTACTTATAAACTATACTATTTTAATAGAAGTAATAATAGCCTTAATATAGGACCTTTAGGGAAGGCTTATTTACTAGGTATATAGGCTTATACCTTTTGATTTTAATATTAAATATAGGCCAAGGAAAACTAACCTAGCTAATAGGCTCTCTAGAAGACTAGACTATATACTAGGAGAAATAATCTATTATAATATATTGCTTATATTAGCAAAGAAGTTAATATTAATTAATAAGCTATTACTAGATATATAGCAAATAATTATTAGCCTTAAAGGGGAGCATAAGATTATCTAGGTATATATATAAGCTATTAGAGTAAGCTTAAAAAGGGTTTTTTTATTCCTAGATTAGTATTAGGCCTTTAGACCTCCTAATCTAATATAATATATAGTATATATTTCTATAATTATAATATAAACTAGAAAAGTAATAGACCTTACTAATAAGTACTTAGAGAATATTTTATAAAAAGTAGCTATAAAGAACTATAAGGACTTATTTAGAGCTAGGGTTATTAGTCTAGACTAGTATATCCTATATCCTATTATAAAAGAACTTATATAAGGTAAAATAATATTTCTCTTATAACCTTTATATAAATTGGAAGATATGGTTTAAGGACTATAGGCCAAAGACTAGTATTATTAATAATAGGCAGCGAAGGCTTATAAAGTAGCCAGCAAATAGGGGAAATATTACCTTAATAAATAAAGCACCCTTTTCTATAAAGGAAGATTAATTATTCCTAACTAATATATAATAAAGGAAGAAATCCTTAGAAGATACTATAATAACCTAAGATTAGGATATATAGAAATATATAAGATATTTAAGCTAATTAGCTATAAATTCTATTAAAAAGGTATAGCTAATAATATTAAAGATTATACTATAAGATATTAAGTATACTAAGGTAAATATTTACTAAGGCATAGGCTATATAAATAGTTATAATTATTTTCTTTACCTATATATTTATTTTAAGAAATTAGTATAGATTTTATTATAAGATTACTAAGTAGTGCTTAAGTAGATAGCAAAGAATATAATATAATTTTAATTATTATATATTAAATAATTAAATATGTCTTATTTTTATTTATAAAGAAAATACTTAATATAGCCTAATTAATATAAATTCTTTATAAGAAAATTAAGTATAAGTTTAGAATACTAGAAGGTATTATAAGTAATAAAGATAAATTAATTATTAATAAGTTTTAGGTAGAACTTATAAAGAAATAAGTAATTACTTATTAACTATCTATTATATATTATCCTTAGATAAATAAATAAATAGAAAGAACTTATTAAATATTTAAAAAATATTTCTAAGTATATATAAGAGGCTTATTAAACTATTAGATAGCCTAATTACTAAAAGTAAAGTTTATATATAATAATAATATATATAGTATTATTAGAGTTTCTTTAATATAAGCACTTTATAAGTATTATCTAAGGATTATTATCTATATCCTTATATACCTTAAAATAAAAATATAAAAAGTAAATAAGTATTTAATAATTTTTTACTAAGTATAAAAATAAATATAAGAATATTAATAATCTATAGTAAAAGTATAAGCTAAATATTATACTTAATATTACTAAACTAAGGAATATTAATAAAAAGATATTATTAGATTATTTATTAAATATTTTTACTTTAAAAATAGGAAATTAATATTATAATTTATTAAAATAGCTATTAAAAAAAGAATAAGAAAATAAATATATAAAATATATTTATTAGAATAATATTAATAAATATATAATATATTCTTAGTCTTTTTATTAGAATTATAGCTATTTTTATAGTAAGTACTTAATAAAGGCTTAGCTATTTTTCTAGAACTAGAAAAAAAAAAAGATAAATAGAAGGTAGAAGAGATAGTAAACTATAAAGAGGATAAAGAATAGATATTTTATTAAGTTAAGTAGATAGGCTAGCTAGTTAAATATAACACCTAGGAGCCTATTAAGCACTTATAGAACACTCTATAAGTAATCCAATAATACTATAAATAATATAAATATATATATAAGAAATAAGATAATAATATAAAATAAAAAGAAAGAAAGTATAGTAAATAGTATAGCAAATAGCTAGCAAGATAGTTACTAACTAATATACCTATAGGTATAAATACACAAGAAACCCTAAAGTAAATAATCTATATAGGTATTTAATAAAGGCTTAATAAATAGTTAGCTAAGATATAATACTATAATAATAATTATAACCATAACCCTATTTATTATAACTATAGCTAATAGGCACCAGAGGATTATTAATAAGCTTATTATTAGACTTTAACTTAGAGCTAAAGGTAAAGGGTAATTCCCCTATAGACTTTCCTATAGACTTCTTCTTATAAATATAGTATAAGAATATACTAACTACTCCCTGCTAAATAGGAGGTTTTTTAGTATATTTAATAGTATAAATAGGGCTATAATAGCCTATAATAGTAGCTAAAGCTTATAAGACCTTATACTCTTATATAATAATAAACTAAGATAATATACTCTTCTTAATATTCTAGATATAAGTAAACTTAGCCTAACCTAGAATACTTAGTAAGTACTTAATAAATATAGTAATATTATTATTATAGGTATAAAAAGGGATAGTAAAGGCTAAGTAAAGGTATAAATCTTTAGTATTAATAGAAATAAGATTATATTATAAGTAAATTAATAAAATGCTTATTAAATATATAATAAAGAATACCTATTTAAACTTAGAAGTTTAATATTATTAATTTATATTAGGTAATAGTCTTTTATAGTATATATAAGGATAATTATTTATTAGATATTCTATAAATACCTATTATACTTTTAATATTATTCTTAGTATAATACTAGGAATTAAAAGTAATATATATAGCTTAGTTAAAGTATTAATAGCTAATACTTATTAAAGGCTTAGGGGTATTATTATTATTATTATTATTATATTTATTATTATTATATATACTTAATTTAGTTAAGAAGTTCTAGTACTAGACTATAGTACTAATAAGCTCCTAGGGAATCTGCCTAAGTTAGTAATAAATATACAAAGAATATTTAGCAATAAGTATATATTATACCATAAGATTGGTTAGCCTTTTTATAATAAATATAATAAGTAATAATAGACCCTTAGTAATAAATAAGAAAGAGATTATTATATTTCTATATAATATAATAGAAGTATAATATATTGCCTAATAGCTACTTAATAAATATTTAGCTAGTAAATTGTTTATAGTATATAAGTATAATAGAAAGTTAAAAGAAAAGTAATATTATAAGAAGGTTTAAAGAGTATTTAATAAAGAAATAAAGAAAAAGGTAATAATATAGAGAGAAAATTATATATATATATAAAAATAATAAGATAGAATATTATTATCTATAGAAAGAAATATAAATAATTATAGAATAAGTATAAGTAATTATTATATTATAATATAGGTCTTATTAAAAGTAGGATTATTATAATAATTATCTATTAAATATATATTATATAAATAGAATAATAAATATATTAATAAAAATAATAATACTATATATTAATAGATAAATATATATATTAATATATCCTAAGAATAGAATTATAAGTAAGTACTTAGGAACTAAGTGCTAGAGAGAGGGGGATAATTATAAAGATACTAGGATATGGTGCCACTGTGGCTAAATATGGCGTAAGACCTATTTAGTTAAATAAGAGATTTCGGTGAGTATTCGAGGAATACTTACTAAGTTAAAGTCTATATAATACAATAAGATCTATTTAACCACCTTTCTATCTACCCTGGTTAATAACCCTTACATAAGGTAGTAATACTAAGGAGTATATTAAACCTTTAGACTTTTAAATCCTATAGTATAATTACCCTTATACCTATAATTACCTTAGAAGCCTAAAGGTAATATAAGATAAAAACTATAAAGCTTTTTTTAATAGAAATAAAATATAATAAAAAGATAGCTTTTCTAATAGCTAGAATTAGTATATTTTAATATACCTATAAATATACCTATAAATAATATTAATTAAAATATTATTCTAATATTACCTTATTTATAAAGGTAATATCCCTCCTAAATCTGACTTTATATATAGATATATATATTAAGAGATCTAGGCTATTAGTATTTAATTTATTATAGTAAATAAATACTACCTTAATAAAGAAATCTACCCTTTATAATATTAAAGTATTATATATTCTAAGAATAAAATTAAGCTTATCCTTTAGAAGTATAAGCTACTTAAGAAAAAAGGCCTTAATAATAATAATATTAAATTTATTATTTAATAATAAGATATACTAAAGTTAATATTAAACTATTAATTATTTATAAAAAAAAGACTTAGCCTAAATAACTCTTAAAAGAGATTTATAGAGAATATAAA
>PGGA01000014.1:1814451-1842364 GCA_004380915.1 Calonectria pseudonaviculata
AAAGTTAATATTAAACTATTAATTATTTATAAAAAAAAAGACTTAGCCTAAATAACTCTTAAAAGAGATTTATAGAGAATATAAATAATAATAATAAATAGCTTAATAATTTAATATAAATAATTAAATTTAAAATAAAATGAATATAAAACAAAGGAACTAATAAAGGAAGAAAGATCCTACTAGAATCTATAAATTACTATAGGATTATAATATAATAAAAATATAATAAGAAGGTTAAGTAATTTATCTTAGATAGTAATTTATCCCTAGGCCTCTTATAGGAGTTCCTTATATAAATAGACTTTTATTATTCTTCTTAGTAAAACTTAAATCTAGGTCTTTTCTAGTATTTATTTTATAAGTATTTACTACCTTATTTTATATATAGCTATTACCTTTCTATTTCTTAGGCTATATCTCTTACTTTAGTTAGGCTAATCTTAAGTTAATTTAAATTATTCTTTAGATACCTATTTAGGCTAAAGTAATATTAATAGGCTAGATTAGGTTATATTATAATTTCCTTAGTTCCTAAGAAGGTATATATTACTATTTATATTTAAAAATAATCTATTAGAATTTACTTTCTATATTACTAGAGATTTAATAATTTATTTCTTAGGTCCTATTCTTAGTAATCTATATTAATATACCTTCTATATATATAGTCTATTAGGTCTTGCTATTCTAGCCTAAGAATACTTTCTATATAATTATATTATTAGGTTTAGTTTATATAGGAAAGTTTAATTAATACTTACTTAATTTTCTATTTATTTATATAGCTCAGTCTTAATTAATTCCCTAATTTAATAGCTTATATCTAATTATTAATTTCTATACTAATAATATTCTTTTTTAGGTAGCTATAATTATAAATTAGGGGTTTATCTTAGTTCTTTCTTAAGTTTACTAGGTATTTTATAAGTTATTATATTATTTATATCTAGCCCTATATTAGTTAGTCTAATAATACTTTTAATCTTATTTCTTTTATATTATCCCTTAGTTTAAAGTATATAGGGCTTTCTTATAGCTTATAGCTATTATTACTTTTAATATATACCCTAGAATTAGGGGTCCTAATATAGTATTATAATTCTAAGGATTCCTTTAATATAAGGTTTTAGTTTTATTAGGTAATCTCTAACTAATTATTTAATAGATAATATTTATATATATATATTTTTAGCTTTTATTATAATTAGCCTATTAATAGTAAAATAATTTTATACCTTTTTATTAATAAATAATTATTAATATAATATTATATTATTTATAATTATATAATATATTAGAAAGTAATTATTCCTATTAATATATTAAAATATAATATTATTTATTATATATATACTAATTACTTAAGTAAATATAAAAATAAAAGAATTATAAGGATTATATAATTAGAGTATATATAGATAGGTAATTCTAATAATATATATTAAATAAAGACTTTTACTTAATAAGTATTTATTAAGTACTTATTATAAGCTCCTTTATTTTCTTATTTTATTACTTATTAGAAATAATAGGTAAGGTTAGATAAGAAGCTTAGGCTCCTATCTTCTTATAAATATTAAGAGAACTAAGAAGCTATTTATATAAAGCCCTAGCTATTATAGGATAATATTTATAATAAAGACCTTATTATATAATAAGTAAGGTTTATTACTAAAATATAACCTAACCTAAAGCTAATATAACTAAAGCCCTAGCTAGATTATATTCCTTATTATTATAAATAATTAATTATATAATAAAGTCTATTCTAAGCCTAACTATTTTAATTAATAATATATTAATATATAAGGTAAATAGATAATTATTATTTCTACTAAATATATTATATCTAATAAAAATAATAACTTTTCTACTATTTTCTCTTAGTAATTATTCTAATAATAATTTAACCTATACTCCCTACCAATATAATACCTTAAGATATAGAAAGAAAGCTAATTCTATAGGATTTATATAAATAAGATAGTCTATACTTCCTTATACACAGAAATATCAATACGGAAGAGGGAATGCAATATCTTAGCACCCAATTATGCAAAACTATTCACTGATAATTTTCGCCGATCAAGGCCTAAATATTGTGTCGATATTATGTATTTATTATTATCGATTCTGTCCAGACCTCTTTTTTTTTGGATCTTTTTTTTATTATGAAAATTCCAACGTGCACTCTTTGCCTTTCCTTAACCCTTGCCATCCACACTATTGACAATGTGATTTTTTACCACAACAATAATAAGGGTTTCCGCCATTAGCATGGATGAAAATTGAATTCGCCTCATTGTTCACTCATTGCATCCCAAACATACGCCATGACCTCATCCGCCATTCTAATCGATGCTTTCACATTGGTATTTATTATTCAAACGTAACAAGACCAACCAAAATTGTTTTCAAGATTGATTGTATCTACGCGCAAGCCTCCCTTGTGGCCTATGCGCGCTCTTGGGAATCCACGATTGAGCTTACTAAAAATAAATTTGTGCAAGTGAATAGATAATTGAACTTATTTTAATACCCGTATATTAAATTAGACGTGTTTCCCTAGCTAATAGACAATTGACAGGCTAGAGCTACATTACAAAGTATGATTTTCACTTGCCCCCCAATCATTCATTCAACGGATAACACCCCGATTATTGCCTTATTTTGACTATGTATTTACAGAGCTAGTTTGTCACTATGTAACACTACCCAATTGGTGCCTAACATATGCGCTTATTTTACTTACTAGAGATTAATTCCAAGTTTTAAAGAAATCTTAGAAAATTTTGAAACGAGTATACAATGACCGATATTGATCCATCAAAAAGAAATTTAGTTTGTCAAACATGTTGGGATACAGTCTTCTCAACCAAAGCATGGCGGCTTATGCTGGCCGAAGGGACACCCTCTAATGATACTAGCGCAACAAAAGGTCACATCTACACTACGACCTGGGCGGCAATCAAGAAGTACTCTGCAACATGTAATTGGTGTAGATTACTACCTCAGCGAACGGTTAATGGAGAGGCACAAGTGTCCATCAGATACTATAAGGATACCAGGTGCACGCCAAAAGGGGACAAATATCTCACCGTAGTGGCGAAAGATTTGAAAGATGGCAGTACTTTCTCAACAAAAGATCTCCTTCTATATACAACAAAGGGTATGCTCCTCATTAAGTTATACAGTCGAATTATTAATGAACTTGGTCAATAGATAACCGAGCCGCGAAAGTGATCAAGGCTCGAGACCGCATCATAGACCTTTCCGCGGATAAAAGTTTCAGTTTGGCCAAGGCCTGCATCGAGACATGTTTCCGAGAACACAAGGAAAATTGTCCTCCGCTACAAAGCAGCTCTACTTTACCAGATCGGTTAATTGACTGCGCTAATACAAGCAACCCAAAAATTGTTCTGACTGGCAGGATGGCTCACGCCTCATATGTTACATTGAGCTACGTTTGGGGCGGACCTCAACCCATGTTGACGACCAAAAATGTCAACGAATATATGACAAAGGGTTTGAAGATGGCAGAATTTCCTCCGACTATTCGCGATGCCGTTACTGTCACCAATATGATTGGGCAGCGCTATTTGTGGATCGACGCACTCTGCATCCTTCAAGACTCAGTCGACGACAAGAATGTCCAGCTTGGAAAGATGCACGCTATTTATAAAAACTCGTATCTTACAATCAACGCCGCTAGCTCAAGCAGCACGTACAATGGCTTTTTGCATCAGTCGCGGCCACAGAGAGAACCTCTCACTACGATCCCATTTCCTTGCACGGATGGAACAGTCGGCTCCGTGTTTGTTGCATATGAATTCTTTCCTAGTAGCGAAGGACCCCATCAATCGTACTGGGATGAGCTTGAGCCGATCACCAGTAGGGGATGGTGTTATCAAGAGAAAATTCTTCCAGCGAGAAGTTTGGTGTATGCATCCGATACGCTAAAATACTATTGCCAGACGGAGACAGTTAATATTGGTGGAGCATTGTGTGAAGAAAGCACAGGAATGCGTTTGCCATATGGCACATACCAACTTGCTGGAACGGAGTGTCAGCCTGATGCAGTTCAACTCCGCCAATCTTGGCTTGCAGCTCTGTTTCAATATACCATGCGCAGTCTCACAGTCTCCTCTGACAAACTGCCAGCCTTTGCCGCAGTAGCAGAGCAATTTAGTATTTTGAATAAGGATCAATACCTTGCTGGCTTGTGGCGAAATACGCTGCTTCTTGACCTACTATGGGTAGCCGAGGACAAGTCCAAGAGACCAGAAGCATATAGAGCACCGTCTTGGTCATGGGCATCAGTGGATGGATTGGTCAGTGGCGAGTGGCGACTGGATACATTAGCACATCCAGAGAATACAGACGATGCCAGAAATCTTAGGCGTGTGACTATCGTCGGTTGTCAAGTTAAAGTTCTGAGTGAACTGACGCCATTTGGAGAAGTCACTGGAGGGATTTTAACTATGGGGGGACTGCTGTTCAAAGTTCACTACAATGAGGCAACTTCTGACAGGAGGCTGACTATTAGCTCTGGTGGCGAGTTGAAAGAGATTGGATCTATTTTCGCGAGATCTGATGCGGTTGAAGATTGGGGGGATAAGGTTTATGCCATTCCTATCTTGTGGAATGCTTGTGGCCAGTTTATGTTTGGCTTGGTTGTAGTGCCAGATGATAACAAGTCATTGGTATACCGGAGAGTAGCTAGATTTTGGAGAAACCAGTCCTCGGTTGATTTGAGATGGATGGATTCACTAGCGAGGCAGAAGATTCAGATTGTATGATCTGGTCCTGCGTACAGGATGATGGCAAGATGGTCAACACGGCATCGGAGCAATTATTGTGGCTATAATCCGGTCGCATATTAAGATTTTTTTCAAGACCTTTAAAGAGCTTTGCATGATAGAAATGCGATTAAACCTGAGCCATGGTTAAAAAATTACGCTTTTCGTTTAGTCCAGGCCATCAACTGAGCGCATGCCAAGCTTATCAAGCCCTTTCATCTCCCATACAAATTCCATCATTGTAGATTAACATTGCTCTGCGTAAGAAAAGCCTCGGTGCAATTAACAATGGGCCCCGAGCCAAAGAACAAGTTAGGAAGGTAATGATCCATATCGCTATTGTATTAGTCTCCGACTATCATTAGTAGGCTAGAGGTGTGCGAAATTTGATCCCCTACCCCCTATAGCCGTTGAGATCCAACAAGTTTGGAGTTGATTATCGGAAAGGCGTCTTTTGATACTCGCAATCCTACCGAGTCAACCCCTAAGTAAACAGCTAATCTGAGTCCAATTAGCTCCGCTGTGTCTAAGTGAAACCTCCTAATACTCAACATTAAAAATGGGGAATTATTAAGGAAGCAAGTCTCGATTCAAATTCTCAGGGACCTACCCTGGTCTGAATTTAAACATGAGCTGCAGGATCGGCAAAGACCATCAAGTCTTGGCCGAAACCATCGGGTACGAGCAACCGAAGCCGCTAACAGAACCATTAGGGCTAAAACGCCGTCATTACCACAAAATACCGCACAATAAACATCGAAAAACCTCGCACGCGTAATCAATATTGAGATGAGCGTGCACTGGTCAACGGTTTTGGCAGCACTCATTCGAGGACTCCCGAAAATAGACTCTTTTTGAGGCACTGTTGAGGCCCTGCAGGGTGGCCCGAATCTGTCCAGTAGAACTATTGATACTGTACAGTTATGCCCTTGAACGCAGTAGTGCCACCGCCCCGCACACAATTCCTCCGTGTTTAGCCAACCCTTTTTTTGCCGATTTCATGTCGTTTTTGTGAGATCAGATCACTGACCCTAGTTCTACAGGATCCGAAGCATCGTAGTGCATATAAGTTCCCCCATAGCCTAATTCAATATTTTGAGCCCAGGAGCGCATCATGGCGTCTATTGATGGTGATTCTAGGGGCACAGGAAGATAAGATGCCATATGCGGTGCTGCATAATTCTCCAATGGCGCATCGATCGGTGCAAATCGTTCCGAGCCTGAAGAGAGTAGAGGATTCATCTGGGTGTCTAGGTAGGGGTCAAAAGCCCACTGATCGTGCGGTTGCGGTTCTGGGGCGAGTGTCATACTAGAAGTTCCATTGGGAATTGCTGCAAGTTCATAATTTGCTGACGGTTGTGGGTTATAAGGTTCCTCAGTTGTTTGAAGGAACCCATCTGCTGGGGGTCCTGCATCCTCATCTTCAGGCAAGTTTCCTAGAGTTCCTGGGGACTGAGACCCGCCCGAACTGCAGGCCCAGTTGTCCCCAAAACCCGCTGGAAACTCTCCATAGACTTCATCCTTGACAGCCATAAGCTGAGCCATGGCCTCGGTGACGGGTTTGGGTTCAGTGGGCGACACTTCTGTCCCCCAAATCTGCGAGCGCAAGGCGTTGACCTCTGATGTCAGCCGACTGTTCTCTAACAGCAGCTCCTGCATGTCTTGTGCAGCGGATATGCACACATCGCGCTGCTGCTGGAAATGTTGAACGCTTGTAGTAAGGATGAGTACTTTGGAAAGGCGGCGCGCAGGAGCCAAGGCTGGAACCAAACGTGCCAAGTCCTTTAAGTATGCCACAGTGGTTAGCACTGAGGTAATTCGAGACGCAGGATTACAGGGTATAAGATGCCTACTATAATGGTTTCATTGAGAGCTCCTCGGCGCTTCTTCTCAATGGCTAGATTGCGGGCTGTGACGTCGGGCGGCAAAGGGCGTTGGCGGAGCGCTCTCCGACCATTTCCATTGTTCGTGCTGGCCCTTTCAGACATTGTGTGAGACTCGAAGAACCGAAATGACGTCTCAGATGTTGTGAGAAGTCTGGCTCTCACTGTAGGACACGTAAGTGGTTGATAGGTAGAGAAAAATCCCCTCATGGCACCATAGTATCGAGCTCAGATGGACAAGCCTACCCCACACAGTAAGGTTCCAACCTGGCTATTCCCAATGCAGATTGGATGTTAAACAATGGACTGAACATGGCGCGGGTAACAAATGGAGATGTGCCTAGTGGCGTGTATTAGGTCAAAGACGCGACTAAGATAAGTTCCACAGGGTTTCGCAATCACGCGACCCAATGACTGCATCATGGGTGTTGTAGTCATCAATAAAGAAGTTAGCTCTGGTATACCGGGCTCGAAAACGTCATCCAAGACGCAACATGGGTAATTCACTTGTGTATAATTAAGCAGGATTGATTCACGCAAACCTGTCTTGGGGCATTGTCGCAAACGAGGCGGTGACATTCGAGCCAGAAGTGAAATCAATTCTATCAACTTCAATCCAAAAAGGATTCTGCAAAAATTTAGTTCATTTAACTGTTCGTGGAGCACCGAAAGATTGTTATGCCGCCATCGACGAGAAAATCAGCCCCGGTGATATAGTTTCCCGCCTTGCTTACCAGAAGAATTATTGTTCCTGTCAGCTCCTCTGGCTGGTCCATTCGGCCGAAAGGAAGTCTATTTTCTAAATTTTGTCTTAACCCTTCAAGTACGGGACCCTCGTTCAAAATAGTGTCCAAGTAGCCAGGGCTGATGCTGTTGACTTTGATGTCATACCTCATCCACTCGGCTGCTATGAAACTTTTCATGGAGACAATGGCGGCTTTTGAGGCATTGTAATGAATTTGCGGCTGGGGAAAGTTTACCCAGTGCCCCGAAATGCTGGCCATGAGAATGATACTGCCACTTCTTCCACGTTTTTCCATGGATTTCGCCGCAGCCTGAGATGCCAGCCAGGCCTCTGAGGTATTGACCTCGAACATTTTCTCCCATTCCTGCGGGCTGATATCCAAGCCTTGTAGCCCGTGTTCAAGCAAGGCTCGGCAGGCGACTGAGCCGATGCCACCGGCACCCCCGGTGATGATGGCGTTGCCTGTGACGCCGAACCGGTTTTTGGCTCTTTCCTCCGACGAGACGCCAACAGAGGGTGACTTTGGTGGCGCCGTCATGGATGTGGCCGAGCCATCGCTCAGCTGCATCAAGGAAGGGAGGCGAGATGTAAGTTGATCTCGGGCGGTGGACTTGTCTGAAGGCTGGGCCGGCTCAAATGTGGCTGTGGCTGGATGAGATATGCGCAGCAAATGAGTAGAATTTAATCTTTAATCAAGAAACCTATTTATTGGTACGCGCCGCCAAGTAATAAGTAACAAACGTTGCCCACACCATCGACATGTGCCCGACGGCGATCGGCTGCACTTGGTTAGCGGCTTATTTGACTGTACAGTAAATTATCAATAGAGCGGAGAATATCTGCACGATTATAACCATATGATGAAACAGCAGTTCCTGGAAGCTGGATCCAGAGTAAATGCACTGAAAATTGACCGAGAGCAAGCGTGCAGTCTTGCGTTGCTTGGTTGTGCTGTTCCGATCGCCCTGCGTTTTACTTTATGCCCGCTCACGCCTACTTGCCACGCCAAGCCGACGAAGCAGGGCGCTAACTAATGCATAAACTGCGCAGTAACTTGAGCAGGCCCACACACTAACTACAGACTGGCGTGGTCAGCGCTGAAAGATTGGCTCACGAAGTCGCGGCCTAGAGACGGTGCGGACATGGCCCTTCGCTGCTCTATGGGGGCGGCGACAACATCATACAGCCTGTACAGTAACACGGGAAGATGTGCACAAATCGCAACCAATAAAACTGCGGAGCAATATCACATGCGATTCGAAGAAATAAGCGAGCACTGGAACATTGCATTCCGAGTCGCCAATCCACCGTAGAGTGCTATTCCACGCACCTGTATAATGCACAATAAAAATCTCCAACTCCGTTTTCTCAAACAGGTCAAATCAATTCATCACAACGTCCAAAATACTCACAGTGACAATAGGAAGCCTTGCTCATCCACTGACATGGTTCGACAAACTTCAATGGTGGCGTAAATCCACCAATAGCAGTCTATTCATAGGCCTACGATACCCAAAAGGCGGTTTGCTCAAGGCCTTGGCTACGTTCGTGAACTATAAAGGATCGGAATCTCAAAGGATATCATTTGCATCAAGATTTCATGCACTGGCCCTGCACTAAACGCAAGTATAATCCTTCTGGAAGAGGGAATTCGCACCCTTGCGACGTCCTTGTTTTCTCTTGCCCAGGCTATAGTAGCTAGCCAGGCGAGATTCTTATCCATTAGTCCTTATTATAACTGTATGTTGATGCGGCTTTTACTACACAACTCGATTGTTTAATACCCCATACAGTGCTCTGGTATCATAGCGATGCAAGTCTATGGCCCGACGTTGAGGATCCGGTCCTTGAGCACCCCATGACATCAAGGATCATCCACATTCTTGTGACATATAGGCGTCTTTATAAGGAGACAGGAGAAGAGCACCCAATTCTTAAGCCTGCGAGGTATATCATTAATTAAATCTACCTGACAAATAGCCACATTACAGACTATTAACTTCATTAGTTTCAAATCTGCACGAGAGGCCATGGCAATGGGAGAGCTGGGCTATGAACACGCAACTATACCGGAAGATATTCACTAGCAGCTAGCCTTGCTATATCCGCGCTCTAATGCACTGCCTGGAGATGATAATCCCAAGTCCAATGATATCCCACAGCGGCTTGCTCACCTAGCCAAGATCGGCCCAATATCTGGCGACAGCTAGGATGGAAAGTTGGCACCAACAAGCATTGACTACCTGACAAACCAAGGTAAATCCATGGCAGACGCTATTCAAGCTGACACAAGTACAAAGAAAGGCCTCTTCGAAGCCCTTGAGGCAATCAAGGCCAATGAGCTACAGAGCAAAGTTGAGATAGAGGTGTTGAGACAACTTTAAGCGGTTTCTATAACTAGATATTATTCCTGAAAAGGCAGGCAGTAGGCAATATTTCAAATTTGGCATGTTAAACCCATTAAATCACTTGAAATGCAAACCACAGTCATTTGTTTCAAGATGTTAATTCAGCTCTACTAAAAATCGCATTTCAATCAACTTCTATTGAATGAATGAGACCGGAATCTATTCTAAGCCATATTGTTCCTGTTTCACAAGCAGCATGATTAGTCGCAAAGCCAACGGCAGTTTATCTAAGTATGATACAAAAAGGAAAAAAAAACCAAAGCTGCAATTTCCCGTGCTTTGTGTTGTTCAAATAACAGTCTTGTCTCCCAATTATGCACTATTCTCACTTTTCCACTCCTTAAAGTCCCGAACGGGTAGTTCAAGCTTGAACATCTCGTCAATCTCTGCAACACTTTTTCCCTTCATCTCTGGTAATTGAAACCAGCAAAGCACAACTGCTATTAAGCAAAGGCCAACGTATACCCAACCGGTCTTGGCTCCAAGGTTGCCTGCATCTGGGTTGAATATGTAGGGAAGAACAAACCCAGTGACAACAGAAGTCCCTTGCTGGGCCACTCCTCCAATTGCCTGAGTCTTTGCTCGCAGTCTCAGAGAGCTAGTTTCGCCCATAATTGCGTAGCCTGCTGGCCAGCAACCCATTCCGCATACCATGATGATAGCAATCATGGCACCAGCCGTAAAATAAGCAACGCCAACCCCCTTCCAAAATCCAGAGATACCGACTACAGTCCACAAAACGGTGGAGATGACCAGGGAGACGAGAGTAGAGGGCCGTCTCCCGGCGCGCGACATGATCCAAATGCCAACACCATTGGCTGCAATGCCGGCAACGATGCCACCAATCAATATGATGAGACTTGTTCGGGATGCCATGCCAATTGTCTGCAGAAAGTAGCTAGACTTTGCGATGAGATCCAAGCCAAACATGGCTGGGAAAAGATTGGCCATGACAACAATCCATGTTCTCCTCCGGTTTGTGCCAACGAGGCAGGCCTTGAATGTTGCAGATGCCACAAGGGCTTTTTCCTCGGCAATGCTGTTACGAATCTTGGCCAATACCTCATGATGATTGGTTCGGGGTGCATAAAGCCTCTTGGCAGCCTTTATCGCCAGCCCACCTTGTCCCTTTTCTTCCAGATAGGCAGGGCTCTCGGGCATGATAATCGATAGGGCCAACGGAGCCAGGGCAAAGATGAATTGAGAACCAAACGCTCCGAGGTAGCCCGCATTTCCCTTGACGTCATTTACCAAGTAAACGACAATTGATCCGATGAGCTGTCCCACCAAGTTGCCGGTTGGGACCAATGCCATGATCGAACCTCTGAGGGCAACGGGCGCCGTCTCCGACATGTAGGTCATGGCTGTCATTTTAAGGATGCCGACCGAGAACCCCTGGATTGTCTTTCCGACAAAGAACATGGCTCGTCTCGATTCTATGGCGGGTGGTAGATAGGAGACAAAGATGATGACTACGCCAATGACAGATATGATGCTTCCGGCCAATAGAGTCATTCTGCGACCGGCGCGATCTTGGAACCAGCCGGCAAAGACAGACCCGAGAGCCATGCCTAACGGGGTGGCGGCAAGCCACAGCGACAGCCATTGTGAGGGGATAATCAGTTTGTCCTTGTACCGCTCGCCGTAGTCCTCCTGGAACGGCTCGACGCCATTGATGGAGCCGACAACAACGAGATCGTAACCCCACCCCACCACCACGATTGTGAGGCCCAGACAATAGGCTACGACCTTGGGGTACTGGCGGATAGCCTGCCCCAGGGTGAGCGTGGTTTTGTCAGCTCCAGTCATGGGCATGTTGCTATGCACGTCCTGTAGTGGTTCGGTAGAATTTTGTCTCGGTTCTCTGGAAAAGATTGAGGAGCGTGTGTCTCCTAATTCAATGTATTCGAGGTTGGCCCGCTCGACAGTTGCCGTGCTATGATTGGAGAAGAAGCCCATGTTCGTTGAGAAAGACAGGGGTTGACTAATAATGGGAAATGACCCAAGGTAGTATCGGGCCGCAAGGATTTTCACTTTGTGATTAGCTCTAGAGAAAAGTCACGATTGAATCGTAATGGATAAACTTGGATTTCTTGAATTTCCATGATTGTAGAAGCATTGTGGTTAATATAAAGTCTAGAAATGAAAGAAACAGGCAACAACCGTCTCATTTGGGTTGTTTCCACGATAGTCGTCACCCACTATAAGCGTCGCAGCTGCAAGGGTTGGTGGCTGAGGCCTGCGGCTATGCCATGCTATTCTTGAACCTGCAGGGAAACGACCCAATAAGGGCGCAAAGCGCTTTTCGCACGAATAGCCGCTGCGTAAGGGCACCCGCAATCTGGGCGGGGGTTGACATTGAGATGAGCCAATCAACTTGTAAATCGAAGTTCGGCTCAAAACGCGCGCTGGTTGACTGGCGTGATCCAAGCAGCTGAACTGCCGAGCCACAAATATTATGCATAAAAACATACCCATAGGTCCAGTTCTGCCGTCATTCGCGATGATATTAGTCGAGATTATGGATGCTCGACGCATTTGTCAAGTCTTTTTTACAAGGCTGAATGGAAACTCAAACTCAAACGAGCCCCAGACGCCGATCATGAGGATTCCACCTTTGCGATTAGGAGAGTTGTCGAAAGAGCAATATTTTGTGCACTCTGCTTGACGGTAGCACCCTGGCTTGATCAGAATACAAATCGGGGCGCAGACTTGCCCTTGCTCGCTGAATTGTTTGGATCCAATTTCTGTCAATCCCAGTGTGGTGCCAAAGCCGCTTTTCGGCTTTTCGAGCGAAATGCGGCCTTGGCCTGAGCTAGCTGAGACGCCACTGCCCTCGAATTCACAAAAACATCTCTTCCCAGGAAATCATCACGTCTTTGTCGGATCGGAATTTTTCTAGCCACATACAGGGTCTTGACGCTTGGTTCCGCTCTCCACTCCAACTAAGCACGATGGATATAACTAACAACGGTCACAGAGCAGTTCCTCAACCCTCCACTACACCAAAGTACCAATCAGAAGCTTCTCTGTCAGCCCATTACTCAGCCTGCCTTGCAATTTTGCGACCAAATGGCTACCAACAAAATAAACGAAGAAGAACTTGTCTCGCGGCCACTCTGTCGCATTGTAACGCCCGTGGGTATGCTTGGGTATGGGTTTGACCAAGCTGTCACTGCGCAGGAACTCGCAAAACTTGTACCCACCGGCATTCCCACTGCAATCATCTTGGACTCGGGCTCAACCGACAGCGGCCCCGAAAAACTGGCTCTCGGGAACATGAGCTGTCCGCAATCGGCATATTCCAAAGACTTGTCCAAATTGCTAAGCCTTGTCCATACCTTTCGTGTTCCATTAATTGTTGGGTCTGCGGGCGGCGATGGAACTGACGAGCATCTGAGACTAATGGAAGAGATTATTGAGGAGATTGCATCCCAAGAGGACAATAAGTTCAACGCCATACGCACACCCACCCCACCTTCGTATCTAACATAAACTCAGGGATTACAATATCAAGGCCGTGTCCATTTTTTCTGGCATCCCAAAGAATGTGGTTCTGGACAGGCTAAAAGCTGGTCGTGTCAGTGGCTGCGGGTCTTTTGTCCCGCCTTTGGAGCTGGCAGACCTAGAAGCATGCCCTCAAGTAGTTGCCCAAATGGGCCCGGAACCCTTCATTGATGCCATGGAATCATACCCCGATTTTAACGTCATCATCGGGGGCCGGGCAAATGATCCAGCGCCTTATGCGGCATACTGCTCATACCAGTTAAAGAAACAGCACCCAGAACTAAGTCTGGATGATGTGCGGGAGCGGTACGGAGGGTTTCTCCATATGGGCAAAATCATGGAATGCGGCGGTCTATGTTCGGAGCCCAAATCTCCTGGTGCGGTTGCTACTGTTTATGCAACTGGCGTCTTTGAGGTCCGTCCAACGGCACCAAGCTCTCGTTGCACAACATTCTCTGTCGCCGCCCATGCGCTGTACGAGAATGCTAGACCAGATATACTGAGCGGACCAGGAGGTGCCTTGTATCTTGGTGAGACCAAATATGAGCAGCTTGAAGATGGACGATCGGTCCGAGTCAGCGGGTCCAAATTTCGACCGTCCATAGCCTATGGGTTGCCGTATCATTTAAAATTGGAAGGCGCTCGCGTGGTTGGATATCGTTCAATGTTTATGGGAAGCGTCAGAGATCGTGAGACTGTTCCATCCTTATTCTTGGCACATCCGGTGTACTGTAGCCCACGCTAACATTTCATTTAGACATTTTGATCGATCAAATCGACAACCTATTACCACGAGTAAAAGCATACGTAAAAGAACAGCACTCGGACGTCACCAGTGAATGGGAACTAGATTTTCACCTTTACGGGAAAGGGCAGAGCACGCCGGATGGTCCTGGAGAGCTATTCGTTATTTGCGAGGTCCTTGCTGCGACGCAAAATCTTGCAAAGGCGATGGCGTCCAAAGCCCGAGTTGCCATGATTGTGAGGATTTCCAACAATTAAATGCTACAAGTCTTCTAACATTCTTTTCTTAGCACGGGCTGTATCCAGGCATGAAGGCCACCGCCGGAAACTTTGCCTTTGGTATCGGCGGGCTGATGGAGGTTGAGCTGGGACCCTGTGCCAAATTCGTGGTGTACCATCTCATGGAGCTTGAGCCTGGAGAAGAGCGGCTTGCACTAGAAAGCAGTATCTCAGGTGGCGGGTTGATCCGGTCCAGTGTCTCTACCTTTGGAAAAGCGCAGCCCGTCACATCCACTGAAGAGTTTAGGTCAGGCATCGCCCTTCTACAGGAAACACTTCCGAAACCCAATCTAAAAGGAGCTATATACGTTGCGCAAGGTCAGGGTCGGGATACTCCCAACGGTGCACCTAAGACACTTTCAGACCTGGCCCATGTTCTCCGATCGAAAAACGCCGGTCCATTCGACATCAGCATCGACATCATCTTCTCATCAAAGACGGTATATTCAGCTGTTAAAAATTCTGGTATCCTCTCTCCCGAGCATGTCGCAAAAGCTTTGAGGGTTTCACAGGAAGACATTGTGTGGTCAGGTTTCTTCGAACCCGCCCTTGCTTTCAAGGTCACGATCCCCAGAGTTAGAGCTGGCAAGAAGACATCAGCTGGAGGTTTCATGGAGAATGACGTCCACGGCTCACAACAACACATTGGCCTCGCAACGCTTAAGATTCCAGAAGCATTGGCTCGCGAGCTTGCAGTGACACCATAGGCCCATGTTGATAATTTGATGATTATTGCAGCCGCCTGTGGGACCATCATCGAGTCATTCAACCACCCGGGTGAAGAATTTTCTCGGGCTTTACATCGTAGAACCTTTGGTCATCAAAGCGTAAGTAGTTGGTATTATATTATGCTAATACAATATTCACAACTCAGTTCCCAAAAATATGTACCTATGTCAGCTGTTCCCTGTCTCCTTGAATAGCTGTTTGTTTCTTATCACGTTGGTCGTTCGCTAATTGAGGCAGAAACGCGCCGGTGCACTAAAGATTCTATCAAAGAGACAGTTCTTGGGTAGAATACATTGAATCGAGATCCAGCATATTCATAATTGGGTCCTCCCAAAACTCTTTAAGGAAACCAAAGTAAGAATGTGTGTAGTCAAATGCAGACAGGGTATCTTGTTGCGGTCCCTGGTCCTGAGCCTGGATCGATTGTAGTTGATCTTCGGGGGTCCGATTTTCTACAAGCTCAGTTGGCCTACCGCGAGCCTCGTCGGCAATTCTTAATGCGTTCACCATGATGGACACGCCCATTCTATGTGTCAAGCGCAACTTTGCGGGGTCAGAGCTACCCGGTGGCAGTCGTGCAAGAATTTCGAACATTTTTGCTGCCCTTGCGTATTCATCAAGAGGATTTAACGAACAGGCCCTAAAAATGTCTTGGGATAACGAAATATGAGTCACGGCTGATTGCCGTTCGTCTTGAGACGCCTCCGCGTTGAGATGGGAAAAGGTAATGAGGAATATCGTCGCAAACGCAAGGCCACGGTAGTAGTTTTTCGGCATACATCTTTGTCTCTGAGCAGATATACGGGTCTCCCCAGTATCCGAAGTGCCTCCGCTTTTTGGAATGGCTGCGATGTTTATCAGCCTCAACGCCGCCGCAAGACCATTCTGTAACAGCACCTCTCGGGACGAGCTGGTGGGAGACAACTTGGTAATTGCAAGGGCGTAAAAGTGAAGTTTTGCCACCAAGATGCTAAACTCAATCCTTCTAGAGCCGTGACCGTTGTCTTCAAAAGCTGACTTTAAGGGATCAAATTCATTATTTATGAGTCGAATCAAAGAGGTAGTCATGGTGTCAGTACTGCTTTGGAGCAAGATGTTGGTGAACTTTGCCACGATGAGGTGAATTCTGACTTGGGTTGCAATTTGAACCGGTACTGTCTTTTTACTAAGAAAGCTCTTGATAGTTGCAAAGTCGGGGTCCGAGATGATTGGCGGTTGGAGACCCAGATGAAGGCTTATACTGTTGAAAATCAGTTGGACCGCACCAATTCCGGCGCTTGAGAGGATACACACGATGTGCTCACATAGAAACAGCCAAGCCAAGTGTTTATTCTGGCCCGACCTGCCCCCGGCAGCACACCGACGGTGCGGGAGGTTGGAAGCGGCTGTTCCCGGTCCAATCCCATGTACCGCGCTGCTTGAATTGCGATCCCACAGTACACCCAACTGCTATCTTTAACCTGGCTGTCAACTGGAAGTGGCCATGCACATAGTAGGACCAACGCCTGGATTTTGTGCAGAGGCAACGGAGCATTCATTGCCTCTTCTTTGAGAAGTCTTGTGTAGGGGCCATACAGGCGGGGATATAGCTCGATATATGGGTCTTCGGGTAAATGAGACGACACTATGATGAGAATTGTCCAAAACAAAACGGGTTGGGACCGATAGATGTGATGTAGTACAATTGGCTCTACAAGTGGGAGTTGATGGTGAAATAACTCGATAAAACTGGCCATCATGAGCGGTCAGGAACGGCGCCGAGGGGGGCAAAGCGTACTTTTCAAAAGCATCAACAACCAGAGAAGTCTCCACTATTAAGTCATCTAACGAGATCATCTCATCGCCCAACTCGAGGTTATTCTCGGGCAGGGCTTCTGGGACATGCTCAGTTGCATAGCTAACGTCAGTCTCTGGTTGAGATGAGGAGCCGACAGTGTCTCCTTCTCGCATGTTGCGCAATTCTTGAATCTCCCTGCTCATGGCCTCGAGGCGCCTACGATACGCGTCAGTAGAGTTTGCTGGAAATGGGTGCGGCGACGCTACTTTCTAGCGGGCGTTCTTTGAAACGCCGCGTCTATTGTACAGAAGAGCTGCCGAGCTTTGCATCTTGAGCAAGGGTTGGGGAAGTTGTCTTTCGAATCGCAACGAAGCTATAGTTGAAAAGTTGGCAATCGGTTCTTGGGCAGCAATTCGCAGCTGATCGAAATACCTTGGCCTGCTTACACTCGGTGCATGTCCTTACGGACCGCGACTTGGAAGCGGGAGTTCGAGGCTCCTTGGACATGGCGCTAGACTTGCTAACGACACCGGAGCTATACGGAATTACAACATTGGCATAATTAGTCCCGCAGCATGCATTCACCCCGCATGTCCAGCTCAGGCGGATTACGTCTGACGCGCTATTCACGACATGGCTCAGCTCACTGCCTGCCGCTCGGGTTCGGCGACACTTTTATACGGCCTGACCACAAGCCGGGTTTAGCTAAGTATGCAGTCTGTTTTCTGATTGGTCACGTGGGGTTCTATTTGCCCAATGAATTTATGCCGACTCGGGACCGAGGACGGTTATAATGCTTAAGCCCGACTTAAAGTCTTGTCCAGAGAAATATAAATTGAGAGCGTTGGCTTTTAGACGAGCAGGACGTGAATAATTCGTTGCCAAGAAAAACCAAAACTGGATCACCATTCAAAAGACAAAAACATATTCTCGTCCTTGTGTTACCTCAGAAAACAATATACCATGTCTACTCTCGCGGAAATCTTCAATGCTGCCGACCAATCAACACCTGGCTATTATAAGCCTGAACAAACATCACTTCTCCTTTTGGATTTCCACTCTCTCTTTGTTGAAAAGGTGGGAGGTCCAAATGCTCCAGCAGCTCTCAGAGTTGCGGCAGAGATGAGAACCTGGGCCAAATCCCAGGGCATTGCCGTCATCCACGGCCTCATTAATATAGACGCCACCCCATTTCCAACCTGCAAAGATTCTGGAAGATTAACAGAGATTCTATCCGCCATGAAACTCGGTGGTGGAGAAGAATCCCCTGTGTTAGCAGAGGGAGGGGCTGATGATGAGGCTACGTTTACGAGGGTGCCTGGACATATATCCGCTTTCAAGTCCCCCGGCCTTTTGGAATATTTGCAAGAAAAGGGCATCAAATCACTAATTCTCACCGGCTTGAGCACCTCTGGTTGTGTGTTAAGGACTTGCATCACGGCAACTGATGCTGAATTTGTCGTCTCTGTCATTACTGACGGATGCGCTGATCGGGACCAGGAGGTCCATGATACCATCATTGGTAAGCTGCTTCCTAGCAGAGGCTATGTCACTACTGGAACAGAGTTTCGAGAGGAATATGATAAGCTGGCGGGGGCTAGGAATTAGGGGCGAATAGGGATGTAAATTCTTCTGACAGACGCAGATGTAGGGTAGCAATTGGTACGAAAGGCCACAGTGCTCTTGCACAGAAGAACACCTTGCTTGCTTGATGTATTGTTGTTGACAGAAGGAAGCAGGTAAATAAATTTTAGACAAGAAGAATTTTTATGTTGTTTGTAAGGCATTGCTAACCGAGAACATAAGTGCATTGTAGCATAATCAAAGATGGTTGAGTCAACAACTGCTCATTCATCACCTCAGTCAGGACAGGCAGGAATGTGATAACTGGGCTTGAGTGATCATGCCGAAGTCTAAAAGTAGTGCGTCTGTATGTATATATATATATGTCATTTATTCCACACATACAATGGATGAATGGCCTATCATTTTCTGTTTAAAAAATGTAGAGAGAAAATGGGGTCTGCCAGGTTTGATTGTTAGTTAGCCTGGGGGGGCTTATAATTACTGCGCAGAGAGTAAGTATACTTTTGGAGGAAATTTAAGGCAAAAAAGGTGATTTGTCTATCACTGACGTCATCAATGTCTCATTTGAGCAAGGCGCGGGCACAAAAAATGTGATTTATGAACAAAAAGATGGTGCCCCCGGCCAGGATCGAACTGGCGACCTTGGCATGTCATCAAGTTATTTCTTAATACATAAGTACCAAGCGGTAACCACTCCGCCACGGGGGCGCTGGCAAAATCTTGAATTAGGTGCATATATGATGGTTAGGTCCCGGCCGCAGGGAATCGCAGGCTGTTTGGGATGTGCACCTGAAAGTGACCAGTGAAAGCGCTTTTGGGGGAGTGCGTGCACTTTAATACGCCAAAATTCTCCGTAATGGGTACTATTAATTTCGGCCTTAGTGATGGATATAGCGCGCTACCGGGGAGCTCACAGTGGAACCTCAGTCTAATTTAGTGAGTAACCTTGATCCCGGCGTGTCCGGCAAACACGAGACTTCGCGTATTTGTGGAGTACTTCTGGTTAGATGCGATCAAATTTGAGTCTACATGTATGAAGTTTGTGTAAATTCATCGTCTAGCGCTGAAATCATTGCCGCTATCTCACTGACGTCTTTGCAGGATGGTGGGACGGTGGCTTTCTAACGGGCTACGACAATACATCAGTGCTAAAGGAAAGAAATGAATGCATGATATTGACACATTTGGTCTATGGAATGTGTAAAAAGATATAGCAACTTGGGACCTCACATTACAACTTGATCATATGGGTCCCATACGGATGGTGAGCATTGAAGTTCACACTTCGTAGATGATATGTCGAATTTTCCCTAAAAGTAAATCCCCAAGAAAACCAACCTAACCAGTTTGGTGATGTTTATGTTTGATAGTGTTAATTGATTCTCTCTCAAAGTGACGATGTCGCTGATTTTGGCGCTGTTGGTGAATTTCTGGCCTCAAGTCTCACTGAGCAGTGTCCTACGATTTGGAAATCTTAATCTGCTGCTAAGTAGAGCTAACTGTAACACAAATCTCCCCGAGTTACAGAAATCTCTATGTCTCTTGACATTTGAGAAAAAGGCACAGGCCACATAGACCAATAGAACACAGCAACCTAAGCCCTTCTTTAGAAGCAGGATCTGAGAAGGGAGGAAAGCAAGGTCAAACTTTTGCTCTATATTGCCCCTACCTTACCACTCTACCATATCGTGTTGCCTTACTTACACTAACTTATGAACTTCCCATATCTAAGGCTTCCCATGCTATGGGTTCGCCCCGTTATTATGCTGATGACATCTAGCAGAAGGATTCTGATAGAAGGCCCACTCCTAAGATTTGACACCCCTCCCTAGGATTCATCGCCGTATTTCTGCCACTAATAGCGTATGTTGCTGAAAAAAAGAATCCTGTCCGGTTTATTGGATTTGCATTCCACCCTGTGATTATGGGTATATAAGACGATCAGAAACTCGTCAATAGCTCCTACGCGACCGAATTTTCCATCGCCTTCATCAAACCCCAACACACCCACAATGCGGGGCTACTTTTTTGCGCCCATGGCTCTTTTTGCCATGGCCAGCGGTGTCAAGGCTATCGACTGGTCTGCTCCCGCTGATCTCCTTGAAAACCCGCTGTACGGAGCCCCGGCGAATAATTTCGACTGTCGCAGCGAGGCGTACCCCAACCCGGTTATCCTTCTACATGGTCTTTCTGCAAACCGCGAAATCGATCTGAACCAACTGGCTTCGAACCTGACTGAGGCCGGTTACTGCGTTTATGGAAAGACATACGGGGCCCATGCCATTCCCAGCTGGATTGGTGGTCTTAGGTCCATGCGAGACAGTGCCAAGGAGATTGCTGACTTCATCAAGGAGGTCAAGGAAAAGACGGAGGCGAATAAGGTAGACCTTGTTGGTCATAGTGAGGGCGGTGTTATGGCTCTTTATGTTCCCATGACCCAGGAAGGGATTCCTGAGATCGTTGATCACAATGTGGCCCTGGGACCTGCTGCCCATGGTGCCAAGTACTTTGGATTCACGGACCTCTGGTACCTTGGCGGTTCCGCTACCCGCACACTTGCCTCGATGGCTCTCAACGTTTTGGGATGCCCTGCATGCGATGACATGGCCACCGATGGAGACATTTACATCGATTTTAAAAATTCCGACCGGATTGTCCAGCCTGGAAATAAAGCGAGCATCATCATGTCCAATTTGGATACGCTGGTAGAGCCTAAAGTCAGCAGAGTGGATGAAGATGGTGTCAGGAATATTATTGTGCAGGACATTTGCCCCGAAGACCCCGTCGGTCATGCCGGTCTGGCATGGGATCATACTGTTTGGGGATTGATCATTAATGAGTTGACCGAGGATTACAACCGACCAATTACTTGCGCCAAGGGCCTTATTGTTTAGATCCGAACAGGGCTTTCAGAAAGCTGGCAACTAAACTGGCGTGATTTAGATAGAAGAGATGGGACGAATTATCTTCCAGCTAATTCTCGGATTAAACCTGACTATTGTGTCATAATGTTGAAATTATGGAATCAATTTGAGGCCTTGGATAATGGCGCCATCGGTTGAATAATATGGATGGGCCATTGCACAATTGTATTTCGTGACAGACGAAACTACAAAAATTAAACATTAAAAAGTGCAGTTCACATCATCCGAGCCCGGCAATCCGGGACCAACCAGCACGCACAACATCTTGTCAGCTGGTTTCCCAAACTGCGAAGAATTGTGCAATAACCGTGCCTGGTCGTGGCTCCTTACTCCTTGCCCACCAATCTGGTGCAATCGCATCTTGGAATGGATGACACGGGGCCAGCCCGTTCTTCTGGCGAGGCGCGTATCCCTTTGCCCCCTCGCGTCGAGCCCTGCATTTCCCCAGCCGATGAGGCGTCGCCAAAGAACAAACCAAAGATCCACGGGACACGAACGGGATGTCGCACTTGCAATGCAGGTGGGTGAGTTGTGATGCTGTGATTGGGTGGAGAGATAACACACCATTGGGCTGCCGTAGGTGAAAAGTGACGAGACAAAGCCCGTCTGCTCTTAATGTCGCCGGGGGAAGCGGTCCTGTGAATTGCCTGGGCCTGACGTGACGACAAGAGAGCAAGAGTCTTGCGAAGACCTAACGCGACAGCTTGCGACGCCTGCAAGGATAAAAGGCTCAAATGGGAAGGGCTAATTCTTGGAACAATCTCTTCTGCTAGCCCAGAATTACGACCAGAACCGTGGAAATGTTACCTCTGCATGGCTGTTGGGCGCTGGCTGCACAAGGCGAGTGTTCTAAATGGCGTGATCGATTTGCTCTCCTCTCCTCTATTCTATTCTTTCCCGCTTGTGTTTTTGGTGGGCGGGTACTAAAAGCTGGTCGGTATGGCTTCCACACAGTCGATGAGAAGGCGTATCATATCCAGCTTTCTTGTGACCAGGCCACATTTCTAAGCAATGAAGCCGTTGTGACCGAGCACCTCTACCCCAACCGTACAAACCCTGACAACTCCACCGTTGCCAGCTTTGACCGTGCGCCTCTTGATATGTCGGCAAACCTCATTCGGATCGCTGCCGCTCGTCGTCATGCGTTTCACTTTGCCTTTCGCGCCTCACATTGGGAGGAGACGCCTGAGGCGTTGGCAACAGAGCTAACAACCCTCGAGGCTGACATGGAAGAGGAGGTCATTGCGAACCTGCTAAAGAGATTTCACTTCAACGCAGACAACATGTTTCTTCACAGTTACCGACTAACCATATTCATTCTACTGCACGTTTTGCGCCACAGCCTATTCATCATTATTAGTCGAGCCGCCCTCTATGTTTTTCTGCGCGACCCAGCCAAGGTTGATCTCATTCATCAGGTGCGACAGAAAAGAATTTCGCATGCCTTGCCGATTGCTGATCTCTTCTCAGAAGGACTAAAAGCTGACCTGAACTTCGATCCACATCTTAAAGTGCAAGCCTATGTTGCTCTAGGAAGTACGACTCCCGTTTAATCTTCTTATTTGACTTCGGAGCAACACTAATCATGGCAGTTCTTTTTTCTGGACCACGCAGACTAGCATATACTGACCCGTCTATTGATCCCAAAGCTCCCGAGTTAATGGCGGCCATCCCTCTCCTTCTTGCAGCTATTCGGAATATTGTAGAGCGGTCCAAGATTGCCAGGCAGATGGTGAGTATCCTGCATTATGCAAGTAAGTATTTATTAAAAGTGGATAGCATATCGAGACAGTCCATCGACTTCTGCGATACGATTGCGCAGACCTGCTAGTGCAGTCTGACTTCTCATCTTTTCTCAGGCCATCTATTTTCTTTCTGGGTCTGGGCCCTGGTGTTAACCGATCTGCTCAATAGCGAATACCAATTGATTGGCCAGGATCCCGCCGAGTACGATTTCCACGACTTTCTATGGGCCAAGCTTGAAAGAGTATGTAGGGGAGCCTCATCTTCAGCAAACGTTGGGCATGACGGGGCATTGCTCGAGTACCAAGTTGGCGGGGAAACGGCAGCTCCGTCAGCTGCGCCTTAGCCACGGTTGGACGCGATGGACATCCTTGTGCGACCAGTTGCGGCCGAATCTCCTTCTAATCAACCCTACGAGGCTCTTAATTTACCAGGAACTCAGAATGTGGATGGGTCTGGCTTAGCATACCCTGGGCAGCCGTGGTGGGGATTCGCCGAGCCTGGGAATGCCAATGCACATGAAAATTATCCAGTAGATTGGTCCTGGTGGACCTGACTTTTGGGCGAGTCTGGAAACCCAGTAGATCAAACTGGAGACCCCACGACCTTTTGGAGACAGTTATAGGTCTTAGTTCTATTCACTACATAAAAAAAGATCCAAATGATGATTTGAAAATTACTGAGACGCTGGCGTTTGTACGTTATGGTGGTTCGAGTTAACATGATATGCCACAAGTCTTGCGATACCTCGTAACGTGTCGTCTAGATATAACAATCTAATGTATAATTCATTGTAATGGATTACATAAGTAAATAAATGAAATACTATCTAAGCTTATGCTTATTGTGTAACTTTATTACTAGAAGTTTAAGGATTATTTATTGCTTTATTTTGTGGTGCTATTTAGATCCGTATAGCAAGATCACTGATTGGTGAGGTGCTCATTATCAGTGCAGCAATTGAGGTTAGAACGTAATGCACAAATACCATGTCGTTTATAATTTACTAGGAGAAGGGTTCAGAATTGATTCTGATTAGTTCATACATTGGAACCATTTGCGTTGCCAGCATGATCATGGTCGTCCGATTTAGGCTCTTTGTCCTCATTTTCATTGACCTCGCGCTCAGCGCTCAAACTGGAAATCTCGGTTGGAAGAAAGGGGTTAAATGGGACTTCAAATATTTCTCCAATTTCTCCAAGGGCCAAGCCCTATGCCAACAGTCAATATTTGTTTGATGCATCGTCACATTGGATCTCACCTTGGTTTCTGGGAGGAAGAAGAAATTAACGGCAAAAGCCACAGCGGAAACACCGCCAAAGACATATCCAACCTTGAAGTGGATATCTTTAAGCATGTATGGGATTGGATAGTTGGCAACAAATTCCCATATCATGTCCGAAGAGGCGCCCAGTGATTGTGTTTTCTCTCAAACAATAGCATTAGGAAGCTCGGTACCAAGAAGGTAAGGGATAGAGGCACCGCCCATCTAATTATCATCGCATCAGTGAGTCGCGTCATAAATATCAGCGCAAGAAAAATTTGAGCCTTACATTGTAATGCAATTAAAACAGTATAATGCAGCTACCTTATCGTATTTTTGTTGTATTGTGATCTCATAGTAATTTGTAGATTCTAGAATCTCTATTTCCTTATATATATAAGGACACAGGCGTCGACCGACTGTACGCCGTGCCTTATATACTAATATATAGTGCAATTCCCGCATAATATACAAGAATTAGTTAATCTTTTAGTCTATTAGGGAAATATAATATACTACTTATATTCTTATAATTATTTTTATATATTATGGATCTTCTGGCTATATAAAGGCTATAGGTTTAAACCCTAGGTTTATAATTATATTAGGCTTATATTGGGCTTATAAGGCTATTATATATAGTTATTATTATAATTAGTCTTAGGGATTAATATTAATTATATATTTCTAGGTATTATATTAGTTTATTTCCTTACTAGTTAAAGTATATAAGATTAGTAATTACTTGCTTAAGGCTAATAGTAATCTTAAGTAAGATTATTAGGACTAATAAGGGATAATATAGCTTAGGATATACTATTAGTAGAAGGGGAGTAATTATAAGGATATAGATATTAATTAATTATATATTATACTTTATATATTAATATATAATATAATTCCTATATAATATATAAGAATTAATTAATCTTTTAGTTTATTAGGGAAATATAATATACTATTTATATTCTTATAATATATTATTTTATATTATTAAGCTAACTTTCATATATTTTTAAATCCTCTAAGAACTTCTCTTTATAAGAACTTAGGCTGGTTTTAAATTGTATATTAAGATACTTTAATATTGGCTTTATTAGCCTTTATTATTATTTAATAAAATTAATATTATTATAATAAAGATCCTTTCTTTAGAGTAGCTTAAGCTCCTATAGAATAAGCTTAATTTTAGTCCTAGTAGCTAGATTATTACTTAGGTATAGTTTATTGTTACATAGTGCTATTTAGGTATATCTAGCAGTGGAAGGGAGTATTAAAAGAGCCTTGTTTTTTCTATGAATAGGGGTTTATATATTATAGGTTAAGAATATAATAGAGTAAGGCTTTATTATAGGGCTATTATAATTAATTATATAATAGCCTATTATAATATATTCCCTATTTAATAATAATAATAATAGCCTTATTAAATACTCTAAATACCCTTAAATAATACTTTTTAAATATAAATAATTAATAAATAGAATATTTATTTATTATAAATATAAATTAAAGCTAAGATTTTATTTTATTTTATTTCTAAAGCTCTATAAATATCTTCTTTTACTTTATTAATAATTTAGATATCTTTATTTCTTATTATTAATACTATTAATTTCTTTTTTTTTTTTTTTTTTTTTTTTTATTATATTTTTAAACTTTTTTTTTTTTTTTTTATTTTTTTTTTTTTTTTTTTTTTTTTTTTATATTATAATATAAAACCTTCTTTTTTTATTTATAATATTTTAATATATTATTTTATAGCTTATTAATACTTTAAATAGCTTATTATTACTTATTATATTATTATTATAAAAGCCCCTAAGCCTAATAAAGCTAATTTACCTATACCTATCCCTTATCTATATATAAATTATCCTTTTAAGTATTTTTAGAAGAATTATTTATTAATTTATAAGTATTAGAAATATCTTCCTTTATACTATCCTAGCCTTTACCCCTTACCCCTTACTAATAATCTAAAGGCTTATTACTAGGCTAATACTTTATAATAAGCTACTATAGATAGTACCTTAGCTATTATTATTATTACTTAGGAAGTAATATACTCCCTCTTCTTAGCTTATAATATACTTTACTTTATAAAGGTATTATTTAATTCTTTTTATAAAAACTATTTATAATTAGCTATTATTAGAAAAAATAATCTAAAGTCTTACTATTAAATTCTTAGGTATTTTAAGTATTAATTATTTATTTTATAAATAATTATATTTATATTTCTTAATATATAGTTTTATTTTTATTAATTAATTACTTAGTTATTAATATATTATTTAATTATTATATTTTTATTTTTTTTATTTATTATTTTATTAAAGCTTTTAATAATAATAATAAATAAATAAATAAATAAGTATTAAATTAATTATTCTTTTTATTATATTAACTATATAAGTAAATAACTAATTAGGTAAAAAAGTTCTTATATTTATACCTTAAACTATTAAATAAGCTTAACTTAGTAAAATAGTTAATTTAATAGTAGTTTAGGCTAATTAGCTTATAGCTTTAGTATACTTAGTTTAAAAGTTTAATTAATTTAATAAATTCTTTATAAGCTAGATTTATAGGCTTTTATACCTTAAATAAAACTATATTTTCCCTTATTTATTTAGCTATTCTAATTTTATAATATTATTTATATTAAATATAGCTTTAAATTACTTAAAGTATTACCTTAAAAGTGCTTTTATTAATTTATTAGCTAATATACTTACTATAGGTAAGTAAAATATCTTAAAAGAGCTCTTTTAATACTCTTAGTATAACTAAAGGTTTATAATATCTATATAGTATAGTTTAATAATGATTTTTATATTATCCTTAATTATTAAATAGATAATTTAAATATTATTATAATAAATATTCTAATTTAACTTAAAATTAAAGCTTATTTCCTTAAAAAGGTATTTTAGACCTATAGTTTTCTTTACTATATATTCTAAAGTAAATAATTTAGCTTTAATTATTAATATTATAATTATAGCTTATTATATTACTTTTTATATAGTTAGATTACTAAATAAACTAATTAAATAGCCTTATAATAACTTTCTTATATTAGTATTATTAGTAAAAAAAGTATTATTAGTAATTATTATTACTTTTATTTTAGTACTTAAATTATACTAAATTATAAGTCCCTATATAAGATATAAATAGTAAATAGCTTAGTCTATTACTTATTAATAAAATTTACTTAGATTAATAAAAAACTAAGATAATATAAATACTATAAAGGCAATATCTAATTATATTATTATTACTATATATAATAATAAACTAACTTTTCCTTAATAGATTTTTATTTCCTAAGTAATAGCCTAATTAGTTCTCTTTTAAAACTATATAGCTAGAATTAGTATAATTAGATATATATTTATAGTATCTAAATTATAATAAGCTATTATTTTCTTAATATATAAATTATAATTTAAATAGATCTTATATTTTATATAATCCCTAATAATTTTAATACTAAGAAACTATTATATATT
>PGGA01000015.1:0-15376 GCA_004380915.1 Calonectria pseudonaviculata
AACCCTAACCCTAACCCTAACCCTAACCCTAACCCTAACCCTAACCCTAACCCTAACCCTAACCCTAACCCTAACCCTAACCCTAACCCTAACCCATAGCACCGCTGCAAGGGTTCTTTATATCGTACAAGACGGTAAAGATACCATTTCAGTCCCATCATATTAAAGATCTGGTTGATATATCACACTCTGTCAGCCAGGAGAAGGTCTTTGGGAGTTACTTGGATAACACCGTGCAGGTGAGATCAAGGTTAGCCTCATTACGCAACGAGGACCCTCAGTTTAGACTGTGGTCGAGACACCTGGGATGCAACATCTCGTCCACTGACGAATCACTTCTAAACTGCAATACCTCCGGCCAAGTAACATTTGGTAGTTTGGGAAGTGTATTAGACCCTTTCTGGACTCAACTACCAACCAGTTTCAAAACTGGAATCTATCGCCAGTTTGCGCCCCGCTTCAATGTCACAACCTAAGTTGAAAATATGACATCGGACAACTTTCCAGCTGATTGCGCGAAGACACCCGGGGCATTATTTTTACATTATGAAAACAACACGCAGTACCATCAATATAAGGTGGATATTTGCATGCCGGGCAACGTATTAAAAGCACCGTGGAAAATTACACGATCAAGGCAGGACTTCAGTGAGGAGCTATTCCTCAAAATTCACCTTGAAGACTATCCCAGCATTCCATATATACCTGGCACATATACCCCAAGGGTTACTCTAAGCACCACACTTGGCTATTTTGAGCTGCCAAACTATATGCGCGATGGAAAACCTGGCGATCTACTTGATGATGATCCTATTGGGAGCTGCGCTAAAGATTGCCCCGAGCAATTTTCCAACCTCTACGGAACACACTATGATAATCGTCTTAGCGATATTGAAAACACCAATTTGCCTCTTAATTCACTCAGAAATGCGTCGGAAATCTTAAAATCTCAGCCGAGCAAAGGTCCTCTACTGACCACTGTCCTAGCATTGTTCGGTCTGGGATCATATCTGGATATTGACCATACTGTTGCAAAAGTCTTTACTAACCAAAGTAATGACAGATGGAAAGGATGTATAGATATTATTCCATTTGCCAACCTCTTATCTGTGACATATGACTGCGTCGACGGCTTTGACGCAAGGAGCCTTTCGTATATCGTTTCCGATTATCTTTGGCTTTTTGTCGCACATACGCAAGGCCGGTCTCCAACAAAACAAAAACTTGAGAACACTTTCAACACAGCTGCCTATATAGCCATCGAAGAATGGGTTTTAAACTCGGTAGGATTCTCAGGTCGATCCTCCAGTCTAAGCTGGGACATGGGAGTTGACTTACGAATTCCGGCAATACCTCTGGGTGGCATTATTCTGGTTTCTGCATTGCTATTTCTCCACCTAGGGTGCTTGATCGCTTTATCTATCTATAGCTCTTGGACACCATGTTGGACAAATCAACTGGATTCTTTTGCTATGATGCGTATCGGCGCGTCAAAGGCAAGCCGGTTTCCTTTATGGCTAGCCCATAACCCTAGTAAGATAAAGGATCTAGATGAATTACCTGGCTGGATTGCAGAGGGTGCGACTAAGGAAGACTGTATATTAACAGATGTATATGAGTTAAAGCTTGGAGGAGAGGTGTCCTTGCAAAGAGGAACAAAATACTGTTCTTTTTCTAATAAGGTAGGAAAGAAATAAGATAAATAGTATTAGGTTAATATTATTACCTAGTAATCCAATTTAGTTTAGCGAAAATAACCTTATAATTTTAAGTGGACTTAGAAGCTTTTATATTCCGCTGAGGAACAGCTTATCAAGGTAGTAACACCAATTAAAAAAGCCTTATATTTCTATTTATCTAGTTTTCGCACTATAATACACAGTTTCAATTCCAAGTTTAACCTTATAGCTAAGAACTGGATCTACCCTTGCAATTAATACATATTTGTGAGAAATCTCGTAACCAAGGAAATTCTACTGCAAACAACTACACCATAAAATATTATACCAAACAGACATCAGTATTGCGATCTTGATTGGTAAGCCCTGGCGTTAATACCACCTGCTTTGTCCAGTGTCTCTTGACAGAGGCGAAGGAATACCGCGCCCAACTCCTCACCATGTAGTGGTATCAAACTGAAGAAAAGCGATGCAGTGATGCGGAAGAGAGTCTTGCGGTGCAAGCGGAAGGAATAAGTCTTCTCCAGAAATGAGAAAAAGTGCTCTTGCAAATCGTTGAGGAGATCTCTATCCGATTCGTCCAACAGTGGTTGTTCGTCCTCGAGAGCTCCGGTAAGGTCATGATGGTTGGCACTCATGAAGAGGATATGATCATAACCACATAGAGACTGCAGGACCTTGGCAAGATCGTAATGAATATCGCCCTCGGATGTAAGTGTGTTGCGAAGCTGACAGCGCACGTCGATGAAGCTGACGGTTCTATCGTCGTTGGAGAGAATGGCGTTGCTGAATACAGGATCACCATGGATGACGCTGGCGTGCATTGCCCTTTCTTCAGCCTCGTACGTGTCAAGGAACTCGTTGATGCGGGCAAATAAAGACCCCGCAAGCGGGCCTAGCGCATCGTATCGATCCCGCTTACTGTAATAACGACTGCGCAGTTTGGCACCGTAGTTGGCATAAATATTGGTGTGATTGGATTTAGGCGAATGTTGGTCGAACTTCTCAGCAAGAGGAGAGGGAATCTCCAGTGTAGGTTCGTCTATGCTTTGGCTGGTATGAATGCTGTGGAGACCTTCCAAGAAGGTAGTCAGACGGCCTTGGGTAATGGAGCGACCAACAAGGAGATGGGAAAATGTACGTCCTCGACGATTTTCCATTGTGATGCTGTACGTAGAGGTAGCTGGGATGTAATCGACGTTGTACACCATGGGAAAAATGGAGGCGATTTTGGGTGGCATATGAGAATAGAAGAAGAGTTCACCGAGGATGTTTTCCGACTTGCTGGATTTGATGACTTTGTCGCCAATGACCTGAACTGTGTTGAAATGGCGAGCAGCCATCATGCCAGCCTTCTTGGTATCCTCGGGGATGCCAGCCTCCTCGCCGCCAAGCAAGAATGAGCCGTCAGGTTCATCCAACATCCAGCCAAGCTCCCGCATCGTATCCATGTTGGCATTTACAGCCAGGTCGTCAACGTACACATCGGCATAAGGCTTTCCAAAGTGAACCTCATGATATGGAATGGAGTACTGAGCCAGCTGGTTAAACGTAACCATGCCAATATCGGCCAGCACCTTTCCGGTGTCGCCATTGTGAGTTTTCATTCGTCTCGCCGTTTGCTATTAATAAGTGAGAAAGTCAACATTGCAAGTGATTAGGCCTGGGCTTACAATTATAATGTAATGACCGGCCTTGTGAAGTTGCTGCACCAGTCGGATATTCTTGTCAATCGGAGGGCAGGTTGAATAATCGCCAGTGATCGCAGGAACTCCAACCAAGGTCATGTCGAGGTCGAAACAAAAGCGACGGGTCTTCAATTTGGCAGACATGTATGAATTGTCATTTTTTAGTATCTTTAAGAGATCTCGCAGCTGCTCGGGAGTTCCCACGACACTAAAGTCCTTGTTCTTGATGTGCATGCCGATGCAGGGGATATCATGACGAATCATCAGTCCAATGACCTGTGATGTATAATATTCTCCCACCTCAGCGCCATCCGGGTGCTTGACATCGAGATTTTCAGCAGTCAAAGCCTTTAGTTGAGCGGCCGAAGGAAAGACATAGGCCCCGGTGTTGGCTTTGGTGTCAATTGCCTTCTTTTCTTGAATGTCTACGATTCGTTGGAGGCCGTCTCTATTCCCAAGTTAGATCAAATTTGTAGATGTTGCTAGTGGAATCAATCACTTTTCTTCAGTCTTTATATATGAAAAGATGGGCTTGTTGCCTTCATCTATGAAGTAAAAGCAGCCTCCATGGCCCTTGGGCATGCTTCGGATTTGGCCTAGGACATCTGCCCAGTAAATAGTATCGCAATCGAGAGATACAGTTCTTCGCCGAAGCTGCTGCTTGTTCATACTTTGCGTAACGATATATAGCTGGGAAAAGCGCATGTAAGAAAAACGGATTTGTTTGTGGCAGCGCATCGAATAACTTTAACTTACGGTCTCACTAGCGCCTTTGGTCTGGTGTCGCAGTTGCAGAAGCCTTAAGTCGATTTTTGGAAAAGATTTGCTAACCAATTGACCGATTCGAAACTCTTTGTCGACATCTTCGTTGATGGCAATCCATAGCGTGTCTTGGGGTCGTAGGCTAAGGTTATCGATGAGCCAAAGAAGCATGGGTCGCCCCACAATGTTAATCAATGGCTTCGGGAATCGATAACCTTGCTTTGCAAAGCGTGATCCAATGCCACCGATTGGGATAATGACATTGATAGGCTCGCTATCAACGTGGGCAGCGCTCCCAGCGGTAATTTCGGCTGTGCCGTTCACGGGGATGATAATTCTTGTGGGCATGGTCCTCGAAATGACATCTACAACTTTGAAGTGAAAGAATGAACTGATGTATTGCTGCGATATTCCAAGATGAAGTCGATAGAAACTAGGGCTATGCTGTCAGTTAAAAGCGTTAATGGATACCACAAAGGGGCTTTAGATAAGTAAAACCTCTGAGGCCAACATCTTAACGATTGAAGGAGATACCCCTTGTTTCTCTAAGTTCGTGTTGGTGATAGGAGAGCAATATTGCCCTGTGAACGATCCATCCCTACATATGGAGATAATTTCACGATGGAATGTCTAGATTGTACCCTCTGCACTAAATTCTGAAACCCTATCAATTTAAATCCTGCACTTATCTGGCCACCACTGGCCTGGAATTTTGCGCGTGTCAGCCCCTTAAACGCCTAGCGAGAAGTTCAGCAGGACCACATGTACGATTAATTGGATAAGAGTCAGATATGCTATCTGATATTAGGAATGAGGGGGAGCAGTTGAGAGCGTTTGTCAATTTGCCCCTGAAACATTTGTGAATACTGTGTGAGATATGTCTCAATTACAACATTCGTTAGGTTAAACGTAGTAAGGCGCACCAGGGATGAAATAAGCCGACATAACTCCGATTTGAATTAAATTTACGTGGTGTGGGGAGGCTGCACAAGGGGCGAATGCAAAATGAACCAAGGGATGCTCCTTGTAATTGACGAAGTGGCATCCCTTAAGGGGCCACAAATCGCTACCCTGCCGATTTTTGACAAGAACAGAATTAACGATGTTCGGGAACGAATTGTGTATATTGTATCACAGGAAACTCCTGTCGAATTGTGTTTTCGATAGATATCAGGGTTAAAGCTAGGTAGGTACTCTGTGGGTTCTATCTGTATCTTTCCGTAGAGAAACAGCATGCCCCTGAATATGGGTGTCATCAAGGTGGATACAGTAGGGAAGACTATCGCTAGTCTAGCGAGGTTGCACATTCCTTCACCAACCAGGTAAAGTGAATTATTGATACTTAGGTATGACCCTGACACTTGACAAGTTTCAGGGCGACCCTCCCAGTAAAGTATTGTTAAAATAACTGTGATATAAGCTGTTTACGCCTGTTGTGAATTCCAGGAATTCCTCATCTTTACCACCTCTTACACCACACGCCCCACCAACTGGTCTGCTAACGAAAAGGACACCTTGGATGGCCAAGTCACTCGTTCTGCGTTTCAAAGCAAAAGAATTATAGGAAAGGTGCAAGACCCCCACAGAATACAGAAGGCTAGAAATCATCTATCCCCCGGTTTTCCGAGGCATTATCACCATCAATTGTCAATACTCGGTCCCAATATGATTCCAACCCGAACGGACGACGCCCAATCGGCCCATAGAGATGAGACCGGTTCACCAGGTATTCTACGGCGACCTTGGATATTGGCCGCCAATCGAAGCCTAGCTCATCGAGCTGCGTACATTGCGGCTTTGAGTCTTGTGGCAATTCAGGTTAGCATCGGTATCATCATGAAGGCAGCACAAACAGAAGGCACATACTCCTTCTCAACATCGGGTTCCGTTGCAATCTCCGAATTCTTCAAAATGCTCCTCTCCACCGGGCTATTCTACAGAGAATGCAAGCTCCGTGCCTCACAGGGTGTAAAGCCTGTGAGCGGTGTCACCAACACCGAGTACAGGTCGCTTCCTGTAGCAGAAGAGCCATTTCTACAAAGAACAATAACCGACGACGAAACTTCGGGAGAGGAGTTGCGGAAAAGCGATGATAGATCTAGTATCAGTATCGATCTTGACGAGGCTGATCCATTACACATTCCGTTCGGCCCTAAATTGTTCTGGAGTTATATTCGTGGTGAGGTCACAAGAGATGTGCGATATGGCTTTTGCAACCTGGCACTATTCTATGTTCTGATAAACACATCAGTACGTAGCTTCCAAATCTGATATGAAAATAGGTATACTTACTCCATATAGATTTTTATAAGCTACAAACTGGCGGACCCGGGCACGATTCAGCTGACCAAGTCTGGCGTTACATTGATCACGGCATTGGTGATGATTGCTACCCTTGATGCCCGTATTTCTAAAATTCAATGGATGGCAATTATTATGCAGGTATGATTAGGTATAATAAATGATTGAATAGTGGATGGAGCTGACATTTTGCAGATCAGTGGCTTGGTTGTCACTCAATATCAGCCAGATACCGGGTCAACATATCCGATCACCACCTACTTAATTCTCATTTTCCAGGTTTTCCTGGGTGCTACATCTGGGGTCTATAACCAGGCACTAATTGAGGCCGACAACGCTAGTCTACATGCGGGAAACATGATTTTGTATGCTGCAGGATCTAGCATCAGCCTGATTTGCCACTTCGTTATCAAACTTCTGAAAGACGATGAGCCGGGATTCTTCGTGGGGTACAATAGTCTCAGCGCGATACTGGTAATTGTCAGCAATGTGTTCATTGGCTTAGCTATTACTGCCGTGTACAAGTGTTAGAACCTTCCTCCCAGCTCTGGTGTTATTACTAATACTCTTCAGATGCCGACGCCGTCGTGAAATGTTTCGCGACCGCTTTTGCGACTGGGATTCTGTTATACGTCACCCCAATGCTTTTCCATACGCCATTGAGTGCCATCGTGCTTCCAGGAACAGTCACTGTCTTTGTAGCTACCTGGCTTTACATGGAGAACCCGGCTCCGAAAAACACGACTAAATTGGAATCCAATAGCAAGAAGCGAGGGCTCATAGCCGGACTTTCAGTCCTATCCAAAAGGTTCAGCGGGATATTTTTTGGTACCACCGCGGTTTTGACCATTACCATTGTTGCTACTTTAAGCATGTTGCAAACCACCATGCCAGACTTCGCGAAAACCGTGTCCAAGACTCCCTCGACTTCAAACGTCCAAGCTAATAAGACTATTGTAACCTCGCCCTTCAAGGACACTTTGGGCCTGGTGAGATGGAACTCACCCCATCCAGAAAGACTTCCCTTGGTTATGAAATACAAGCCCTTCTTCAAGGAACTGCACATCTCAATGCCAGAATCATTGACAGCTGAGGGTCTGGACACGGAATTCCACAATCTGACTCATGATCAGAATACAGACACGTTTCATATATACAACCAGGTATCAAGGACGATGAGGGTCCTCTTGAACGAATACCCCGACATTGACGGCCTTTTATACTTTCACTTTGACGCCTGGATCGATCCTCTGGCTTGGAATGATATGAACCACGACCACATCCACTTCCCTTTGGTCCCAACTCCTGCTGGAGATACGCAGACAGGCCCCGATTTTCGATGCATGAATGATCCCAAAGACTACGAGTGGTGGGGATGGGGCAATGATAAAATTCATCTCCAAGCTATGGCTGCAGAGGAGCAGCTGGACAGCCTGGAGGTTGGTTACGATGTTAAGACAGACGAATGGTGTGTTGGCTGGTCCGACATATACTACATCCCCCGACGCTATTTTGCTGATTACATCTTCCTGGCTGATATTTTTATCCATTTTGGTGTTTGGCACGAAGTGGCTATTCCGACCATGATGCGAATCATCGACGACAGTCGTCGCGTTAACCCACATGTACCAATTATGGAACATATTAGCGATTGCTGGGGCGATTGCTGCCGTAGCAATCCAACATTGAGAGAGGTATTGACGTATCGCTGTGGCCATCGTCTTCCGTATGAAAATCAGGAAGTCACGAATGGATTTTATGACAAGATCGATAATCAAACAAAAATACTGGGTCACTCCCTGAATGGTACTTGGATGCCTGGCATGGAGTCTTTTTTCAAGCCGCTGAAGAATATCACTATCACTATTCAAGAAGACAGCAAGGAAGATGAAGATGGCAAAGACAAGGATAACAAGAACGAAATGGATGACAAAGGAAAAAAGGGTGAAAAAGAAGGCAAAGGAGAAAGTAGCCACTAGGAAAGGTGTTGAAATAAAAGCACGAGGGCTTGTTATATTATGCATACTACACACTGCGGATTTAATGGTGGGATATATAATTAACATAGATTAGAGTACTGTTTATTAGGATTAGGGTGGAGGTGGAACCGTAAGACTTTGTTGTTTTTAATTATGTAAGATAGAAATTGTAAAATAATTTATAGTAAACTTCCTATAATATTATACCAAGTATAATTCAAACAAAACATAACGAAAATAAATTATATATATATATATATAATTATCCATTTGTATTTTAATTATTCTCATCTACAAAGTTGATTGTTCTATTGGTCAGGGCGAAAAGAGACCATCAGATCTTAAAATTATTACTTAGAAGTAACTCAAGGCTTATCTACGCAAAAGGGAGCTCAATACCCCGGCGGACATTGCCTTCCATATCTTTAAACTACCTATTAGCATTATAGGGCTTAACCACCCGCCAACCTCTCCAAGGTTAGTCATAAAACCCTAATATAGCCATAAAACTCTAATATAGTAAATTATATATTAACCTTACTAACTATACTATAAAAACTATATCTAAATTAAGAAATTTTAAGTAAAGTCTATATAATAATAAGATATCTTATATTTAATATAATTCTAAGTATTATTTAAAGGTAAAAAATATATTAGTAAAAACTTAAATTAAATTAGTATAAAATATATTTATAGTAAGATATCTAAATATATTTTATTATATATAAAATAAGGTAAAAGCTATTAAAATATTATCTTTATATAGAGCTTTAATAGCCTAATTTAATATAATTAAATTAATAATTTAATATATTATTACTTTTTCTTTATTATCTATTATTCCTAGGTACTCTAATAATTACCCTATATATCTATTAGCTAATAAAAATACTATCCTTACTATCTATATTATATAGCTAAAAACATCTAACTTTCTAACTTAAAAATACTAAATTAAAAAAATTATAAAGAATCTCCTTTATTAAAGAGGTATTAAAGAATCTTATTTATTAAAGATATAATATTCCTATTTTTATAAATATTACCTAAAACTTTAAAAGACCTTTCTTAAGGCTATAAATAAGATATATAAATTATTTAAATTATTTAATATAAAAAATATTAATACCTTCTTTTCTAATCTTTAGAATATTATTTCTAAGTATAATATTAGTACCATAGAGTATTAGAATAAGGATAAATATAGTTACTATTTAAAAGTCTATGTTAGTATAATATAACTAAGTCCCCACTCTAATACAACCCTAACTACCCCTTTAATTTATAACCTATATAATTTTTTATAATAATATCTATTTTATATATATTTAATACTAAAATATCTAGGAATTATAAATATAATAATATTATAACCTAGTTAAACCTAACCTTACTTAAAATAACTATATAATAAGATCCCTAACCTAGTATACACCCTATTCCTACACTTTAAACACTATATACTTAAAGTAACCTATCCTATAATTAGAACTAACCAATAAAAATAACTATATATATATTAAATAAGCCTTATTTAACTTAGCCTAAGAAATACCTTAAGTACCTTTAAATTAAATATATTTAAAGTATATAAAGAGAATACCTAAAAAATAAGTATATAAATAGATTAGCCCTTTTTAATAAGAAAGAAACTAATTAGCTTTTAATATAATTTAATTATTTTAATTATTTATTAATTATTATTAAATATAATACTTTTACTTATAAATTAATTCTTATTATTATTTATTAATTTAATATATTTAATCTTTTTATTAATAATAAATCTTAATTAATTTTAATTAATTTATCTAATTAAGAAATAATTAGATTATTATATATTAAAAGCTCTTATTTAGAAGATTATTTATATTAATTTCTAAGTAATATTAATAATATCTAATCTTAAGACTAAATTTATTAAGATTACTTCTTTAAATAATATAAAGCTTATTATTAAGCTTTAATAAATAAAAAATAAAATTATTAAACTTTAAAAATAATTAAAAAATAAAAAAAATAATAAAAAAAAAAAGACCTTTTTATTATTAACCTTTAAAAAGGATATTAAAGAAATCCTTTGGCCTCTTTTGCTTAAACTATTTTATAGTAAAATAATAAATATTATCTTCTTTATTATTAAGATAAAAGCCTATTTTTAATTTTTTCTTATTAAATTCTTAGACCCTAAAGGATAAGTTTTATTTATTAAAACTTTATTTTATAAAAATATAAATATATAGTTTAAAGCTATTATAAGAGATTTCCTTAAGTATAAAGAAAATAAGAAAAATAAAGAAATCTAAGTTATTTTCTAAAATTAAAAAAACTTTAAAAAAATATTAAAAAATAATTTTAGAATTATTAATAATAAATAATAAGTAATAAATAAGCTTTATAAATTAAAATAAATTAAATTATATAATTAATATTTTACTAAGTTTAAATAAATTATTATATATATTAATTAGAAGAATCTTTTCTTTATAAAATTATATTATTAAGGATTTAAAAAAGAAATTAAAAATAAACTTTATAAAAAAGATTATTTTAATTAATTTATTAAATATATTATAATTATTATTAAAATTAATAAAAATTAATATTATTAATAATAAAAATATACTTAGAAAGTATATATCTAATAAACTTAAGATATATAAAGGAGTAAGCTATAAAAATAATAAAATATTATTTATAATATATATTTTAGGCCTATAAAACTTAGTATAGCTTAGAAATAAGATTAATTATAAATTATTTATTATAATTATAATAAGAAAGAATATAAATCTTTTAAATATAAATAATCTAAGAAAAATAAACCTAGTTATTATAATAAGCTATAATAATTTAATATAATTATTAGATAAGCTAAGGTAAGAACCCCTTTAAAACCCTTAAAAATAATAAATATATCCTTAGAAAATAATAACCTAGTATAGACTTTTATATTTAAAAAATACCCTAAAGGAATAATAAATATAATTTTTACTTATATTAGTAAGAAACTAATAAAAGAAAAATTATTTATTTAAATAAAAGAACTTATTATTAATAATACCTTTATTTAGTTATTTATTTAAATAAAAACTAATAAATATATTAAGAAAATATAAAAGGAATTAGAAACTATAAAAGCTAATATTCTTATAGTATAGATTAAGAGAGTAAAAGAAATAGGCCTTAAGGTAGATTATATATAAATTACTTATTAAGAATCCCTATAATAGTAAATAACTAAGAAATAAGATAAGAAAGGAGAATAATACTAGGATATACTATAAAAAGAATAGACCTAGTAAGTATAAAAATCTATAATTCCTTAGAAAGCTTATATTTTTACTTATTTTATTTAAATTAAGGATTAGCTAGACCTAAAGACTTATTTATATTTTTATAATAATAAATATCTTAAAATAAATTATTCTAAATACTTAAAAAAATTTTAGATTTTATATTACTAATATAACTATAAAATATACCTTATTCTTATTAACTAAGAAATATTTTCTTATATAATAAAAAGATAAAGTTATTTATAGTATATATAAATATACCTAGGATTCCTTAGATATTATTAAATAGATTTTAAGATAATAATATACTAAGATTATAGGTAAATAAGGGAAATTCTATAATAAACTTATTTATAAAGAATATAATAATCCTAATTATAATCCTTATATTATAAATAAAGCTAAAGATTAATATTAACTTAAGAATTTAGAGTTAAAAAACTAGTAATATTTTCTATTTTAGAGTTATAGGTAAGGCCTAAGTAAATACTTAAAGAGTTAATATAGTTACTCTAAAAGGCTCTATATAAAACTAATTCTAAAGAATTAATATAATAATAATTAGAAATATAAATTTAATTTAAGGGAATATAGGTATTTATAATAATAAATAGTAAAGCTAAAAATAATTATTTTAATTCTAGGTTAATTAATTAATTATAATTACTATAGTAAGTAAAATCTAATCCTTATATTATTATTAATTTAGAAGGATCTAAATTTATATATAATAATAAATAGATAGATTATAAGGCTAATTACCTTAAAGTCTTTATTATAGGAAAAAATAGAGATATTTCTTTTAATATTATTAATACTAAGAACTATAATTTAATTCTAGGGTATCTATAGCTATATTAATATAATCTAAATATCTATTAATATATTAGCTAGGTATAAATACTCCCTAAATATAATATAATTAATAATATTTATAATAAATATAATAAATAAAAATCTTAAATTTCTAGTCCTAACTAAGTAAAAATATTATATAATAATATAATAAAAATACTAATACCTAAAGAAATTAAATATAAATATTTAATAGATTAAAAGAGATATTAATAAAAAACTATTATCTATCTCTATATATAATTCCAAAATATAAATAAAAACCTTAAAAAAATAAAAAAGGTTATAATACTAAATAGACTATATAAAATACTATTATAATACTAAATCTATAAAAAACTCTTTACTAAAGAACTTAAGATTAGCTTACCTAAATATAGCTAATAGGACTATAAGATAATCCTTAAAAAAGAATCAAGTATTTAATTCTACCTAATTTATAATTTAAATTAAATAAAGCTTAATATCCTTAAGAAATATATTAAAGATATACTTAAGAAAGACTATATATATATTTTTATATCTAAAGCTAGATATCCTATTTTATTTATACCTAAGAAAAATAATAAACTATATTTTTATATAGACTATTAATAGCTTAATAGTATTACTAATAAAGATTAAATCCTATTATTATTAATTAATAAAATAAAGGATTAATTATATAAAATAAATATCTTTATTATACTTAATCTAAAAGAAGCCTATAATCTTATTTATATAAAAGAAAAAGATAAATAGAAAATTATTTTCTAAATTAAGTTTAGATTATATAAATATCTTATTATACTTTTTAGACTTATAAATATATTTATCTTATTCTAATAAATAATTAATAATATATTAAAAAAATATCTTAATATCTTTATTATTTATTACTTAAATAATATTCTAATTTTCTTAAAAAATAAAAAAGAATATATAAAATATATTTATAAGGTCTTAAAAGTACTTAAAAATATTAAATTACTTATTAAACCTAAAAAAAGTAAGTTTTATATATAAGAAATTGAATTTTTAGGATATATTATCTTATTTAATAAAATTTATATAGATTCTAAGAAAATTATTACTATTAAGAATTAGCCTAAATAGAGAAATTTAAAAAAATATAATCCTTTCTTAATTTTACTAATTACTATTAATAATTTATTAAGAAGTTTAGTAAAATTACTATCCTTTTTATTAAATTTACTAAAAAAGGAAAATTTTTCTATATAAAGAGATAATTAAAACTAGCTTTTAACTAAATCTAAGATATAATATTAATTAAATCTATTCTTATTATATTTAATTTTATAAAACTAATTAAGCTAGAAATAAACTCCTTAGATTTTGCCCTAGGAGCCTAGATTAGATAATAAAATAAATAAGAAATACTTTACCCTATTATATTCTATTTATATAAGCTATATAATACTAAACTAAATTATCCTATTTATAATAAGAAGTTCCTAGTAATTATTAATACCTTTAAAAAATTTAAATATTACCTTTTAAGCAATATATATAAAATTATAATATATATTAATTATAAGAATATCTTATACTTTATTATTATCTAAAAGCTAAGTAAAAAATAATTATATTATATAAAATATCTATTTAAATTTAATTACTAAATTATTTATATTAAAGAAATAAAAAATAATTAAACTAATATAATTAACTAATATACTAATTATAATACTAAGAAAGTATAAATAATAAAATAATTATTCTACCTTAACCTAAAGAATTACCTAAAATAAAAACTAATTAATAAAATAATCTCTAAAACTAAGAAAATACTAAGTACTATAATTTATAAAGAACTAATTATTTTAGGTTTTATTTTTACTTAAGTAAAATAAGAAAATTTATTAATTAAAAGGATTAAAGATTATAATAAAGTACTTCTAGAGAAAAATAGAACTATAAAAATATAAATACCTAAAGAATAATAAAATAAATTACTCTAAGATATTTATAAATACCCTTTATATAAATATAAAGAAATTAATAAAACCCTTAAATAAGTTAAATAGATATTTTTTTTAATAAAATAAAAAAGAAAATTAAAAAAGTTATAAAATAATATAATTTATACTATAAAATATAATATATTAAGTATAAACTTTATAAAGAATTATAATTACTACTAATAATATAATAACTATAGAAATCTATTATAATAGACTTTATTATTAAATTATTACTTTCTATAGACCTTACTATAAGTACCTATTATAATAATATCCTAGTAATTATTAATTAATTTACTAAAATAGCTTACTATATTCCTTTTTAAAAAGCTATTAATATTAAGTAATTTATTTATATTTTCTTTTAATATATTATTATAATATATAGATTACTAATAAAGATTATTATAGATAAAGGAATAATATTTATATTTAAATTTTAATAAAGTCTTATATTATTTATAGGATTAAACTATAAACTTATTATTATATTTAGACTATAAGTAAATAATTAAATAAAAAGATAAAACTAAGAACTTAAAGTATATTTATAATATTATATAAACTATAAATAAATAAACTAAATAAAGAAATTACTTATTATAATACTTATATATAATACTTTATATTACTTTATAATTAAAACTACTCTTATTACTATTAACTTTAGATTTAATCCTAATACCTACTAATCCTTACTAAATAATATTCTAAATATTAAAGCTATTTTAAAATCTAATTAATTAAAAAAACTATATAAAGAAATAAAAATAAAACTTAAATTTATATATAATATTATAAAATAATATTATAATCTTAAAAGGCTAAAGGGATTATTCTTTTTAA
>PGGA01000015.1:15386-41831 GCA_004380915.1 Calonectria pseudonaviculata
ATATAAAGAAATAAAAATAAAACTTAAATTTATATATAATATTATAAAATAATATTATAATCTTAAAAGGCTAAAGGGATTATTCTTTTTAAAGGAAAATATAATATACTTAATAATAAAAAATCTAAAAATAAAATAATAAAATAAAATATTTAATTATAAATAAATTAGATTATTTAAAATTATTAAGAAAATCTTAGAAAATAATTATAAACTTAATTTACTAAATAAAATTAGGCTTTATTTAGTTTTTTATATTTTATTATTTAAATCTATAGAAAATATAATTAAAATATAAATAAAATTATATATTAAACTAAAAGTAAAATCTAAAGAATAAGAATTTATAATAAAAAAAATCCTAGAATAATAAAAAAATAATAAATATTTTAAAGTAAAATAAAAAAAATATAATAAAAATAAAAATATATAGAAACTACTAAAATACCTTATATACTACTTAAAGATACTTAAGGTATTTCTTTAAAAATAATATTAAAAAACTTACTAAAATTAATAATATTTTAATTAATAATTTTATTATCTTTTAATAATTAAATCTCTAATAAAGCTAATATCTTTACTATTTAATAATTAGATTCTTTTAACCTCTCTAATTTATCTAAATCCTTATATCTCCTATAAATTATCTTTTTAGCCTTTTTATATAAATATTTTTCTTATTTATAAAGATATTATAAATAAGCTAAAGCTTTAGCTAAATTAGCCTTTATTTTTTTCTTTTTTATTTTTAAATAATCCTTTTTATAGAATACTTAATTAACTAAGAAAAGAATATTAAAATAAGTATTATAAAATCTTATTAAGATATTTTATATTTATAAGCTTATATAAAAATATTATTAAAATTATAATATAAATATTATTTCTTTATATAATATTTATATTTTTAATTATCCTTTATTATAATATAAAATACTTTTTTTATATAAAAATAAATAAAATAATAAGATATTTTAAAATTAAACTTTATAATAATCTAAGTAATAGCCTTATAATTAGCCTTTAATAATTTAAAATATATAATAAATTTTATAATTTTATATATAATATTAATATAAAGGAATTATTTTTTATAAGTTTAAGCTTAGGTAATATACTAAGATAGGAAAGAAGCCTAATAGCTTAGCCTTAAAAATAAGACTAATAAAGGGAAAATATTATATTATAATCTAATTAAATCTAATCCTACTTAAAGTAATTATATAATAAGATCCTTAACCTAATATATACCTTATTCCTATACTTTAAATATTATATACTTAAAATAAGTTACTTTATAATTAGAACTAATTAATAAAAATAACTATATATATATTAAAGAAGCCTTATTTAATTTAGCCTAAGGAATACCTTAAATACCTTTAAATTAAATATATTTAAAGTATATAAGGAGAATACTTAGAAAATAAGTATATAAATAGATTAGCTCTTTCCCTTAAGAAAGAAACTAATTAGCTTTTAATATAATTTAGTTATTTTAATTACCTATTAATTATTACTAGATATAATACTTTTATTTATAGATTAATTCTTATTATTGCTTATTAATCTAATATACTTAACCTTTTTACTAATAATAAACCTTAACTAACTCTAATTAGTTTACCTAGTTAGGAAACGACCGGACTGTTATAGTTAGGTTTAATAGAGTTTACTATTTTTAATATTAAAAGGGTATTAAGATTATAATATTAAATAAAGTTAATTATTCTATTAGTTAGGGTAAAAAGAGATTAATATTATAATTATTTAAATACTAATTATATCTATTCCTAGAAAAACCTAGTTAAGCCTCCTGCTTATATTTTAATTAAATATAAATAATTTACTATTACTTTTATAATTATTTATAAAGTAAGCTTTAAAAGATATAATATTATATTAGGTTTTAAAAAAAGTAATATTTAGCTAATTAATATAATACCTATAATTAACTATATTATTACTAAATAATAGTAATAGTAAAATATTATTTACTTATTTATTTTAGAGAGGCTATCCTTAGAAACTCACTTTAAAAATACTTAAATATAAATTAATTATATCTATTAAAAATATTAATATATAATAAGCTTACCTACTTTAAATACTATTACTAATATTAATAAGATTATTATAAAAGCTATAATAATATATTAATAATATAAGATATTTTCAAAAGACTAGCTTAGCTAAATATAAAAATATAATAAAAAGAAAAGATCTAGCTACTATATAAGGCCTATAAGTAAGTTTATTATAAATATAAGCCTTCCTAATATTTAAGCTTAATAAAAAGCTTCCTTAGAGGTAATAATAAAAAAAGAGTAATATATATAATTATAATTAACTAAAAGCCTTATTTTAAAGAAAATAAATACCTTTAAAATAATATAAAGAGTAATAAAAGCCCTTCTAAGAAATATATTATTATCTAAATAAACCTTTAATTAATAGCTTATTAAGAGTAATAATAAAAACTAATATTTATTTCTAAAGATAATTTAAAAAAAATATAATAATTATCTTAGCTAAAAACCTATTTTATTTTTTTATAAAGCCTAAAAATAAGCTATATAAGCCCTAAGACTAATTATTATAATAAATTAAAATATTTAACTTAATAATAATAATAAGATTTAATTTATAAGTATAAAAATCTTTTAAAATAATAATATTAATAATATTAAGCTCTATAAACTTAAGGAACTTAATTATAAGGTAATTTCTACCCTAGAAATATTACTAAGAATAATATTATTATTATTTATATTACCCCTTAAATCCCCTAATAATATAAATAATAATAATATTATAATATTATATTTATTTACTAAAAGACTAAAAAAGAATAATTATAAAAGAGTTATAAGAGCTCTAAAGCAAATATATAATTAATAGGCAAAAAAAGTAATTAATAAGAATATATAATTAATAAAATTAAGTATAATAGCTAAAAATAGACCCCTTAACCTAGGTAGCTTAATTAAGCCTAAAAATATAATTTCTATAGTTTTTATTAATATATTTATTTTTAGTAATTCTTTAGCTTTTAAAATATAGTATTTTTCTATTTTAAGACTAAGAAATAACTATAAATAGAAGCCTAAAAGCTTATAATTAAAAAACAATTCATTTTGCAGCTTATTTAAGCCTCGGTCTATTATATCAGATTAACATAGCCATATCGGGGTTTTATAACCAACCTCAGAGAGGTTAGCAGGCAGTCAAGCCCTACAACGCTAACGGGTAATATAGTCACTTAAAAAGGAAGCCTCTTAACTGGGCCTTAAATCATGAATTAAGACAAATCTGGATTGGTCCTTAGTATTGCAACCAGCGGGCCTTTATCACCTAGTCCGGTGTTGCCACCGGACTAACTATTCGCCGAAAATGATCCCTGCTTCCCCTGTACCAACATTCACACTCATCATCCCTAACACAATATGCAGTTAATTTGACATATATTCACAGGGTCTTTCGGGCCTTACTCGATAAGACTTCTTCTATAACGGTAGTCCCGGTAGATAATTAGCCATTACAATACATTTCGAGAACGTGCATTTGAATGCCAGGCTATTGCTTCATTGCTCTTTCTTCCTTCCGAGTGATGATTATTCCTGGCGGTTTTAATCCTGAAGCCCTAATTGGTTCTACTTCCAGCCAGTGGGCCAGGTCCTTGATGTGATTACCGTGGTCCAGTTGTGGCCATAACTCTGAGGCATCAAGTAATATTGGTACTTGCTTCTCAGATACCCCACCCCAGTTACGAATATGATATGATCTTTAAAGATCTGGTTCTTCAAGGCACAGGGGTATCTGGGTCATGGCTTTAGTATCGTGATAAATCAGATCATATTCAAATCTCCAGATATTCTAGTCCCGCAGAAATAAACACCCCCAGTCTAATTACTTGTCTATCAAAAACCGTTAACTTTCCAAAAATCTGCAATTACTTAATTTTTAGTCGCTGACTTTGAGGACATAGCGTCCCACAATCTTGTTCTCCTTCATCATATCAAAAACCTCAGGAAGATCTTCCAAATTAGCCAACTTGAAAGGAGCCTTGACCGTGCCCTCACTAAAGAATTGGATCGCTTCTTGAGCATCCTGTCTGTTACCCACGTAGGAGCCCTTGATGTTGATGCATCTCACCACGGCGTCAAATACAGGTACTTGGTAGTTTCCACCAGCAGGCATGCCAATACACACAATCGTGCCGTTGGATCGGACGTATTGGATTGCTTGCTGGAATGGCCTGTCGGATGCGGCGAGTAGAAGAACGGCGTGAGGTCCCAAGCCCTCGGATGTCGCGGCCTTGACGTCTGCGATGATGTTTCGGGAGGTGGTAAAGTCAATGTATGTCTTTGCTCCGAGTTCTATGCAGGCCTCCCGCTTGGCATCGCCGCCATCAATTGCAATAGGTTGCAGTCCCATTGCCTTGGCATACTGGATGGCAAGGTTACCCAAACCACCGCCGGCGCCGACAATGGCAACTGACTGGCCAGCAAATGCACCTGAAGCCTTGAGACCCTTGTAGACAGTCAGACCGGCGCACAGAATGGGCGCGACGGCGGCCAAATCACACTCCTTGGGAATGCGGGCAACATGCGCAGCCTTGGCCACGGCATACTGCTGAAAGGAACCATCCACGGTATATCCGGACAGTTGGGCGCGATTGCAGAGCGGCTCCAGAGACTGGATACAGAAGGAACACTCGAGACAAGACGAGTTGAGCCACTTGATGCCAGCGTGGTCACCAATTTCAATATCATTCACGTATTCTCCCTTGGCAACCACAACACCTGCACCCTCGTGGCCGCCAATAACGGGCGTCTTTCGATCAAGAGGCCAATCACCATTGAGAGCGTGCAGATCGGTATGGCAGACACCAGTGTATTTGACGTTGATGAGGACTTCGTCCGGGCCTGGTGTTTTGACGGGAATCTTTTTGTATTTCACAACTGGAGCAATTGTTAGCAAGTTGGCCGAGCGTGCGCAGTATTGTGACACTTACCACCAGTCTCCTCAATGACTTGAGCCCATTGCTCAGTGGGGATTTCGAATTCGGGCATGGTAATGGTTGTGTGCGGTTGTATTCGTTGTAATTAAACGATGCTTGATGCTGAGAACGGATGGTGATGTTTCCCGGACCCGTACAAACTTATATACTCTCCTAGCTCGGTGTGTCTCTCCACGCTCACGTCACTCACCTGGTGATGTATTCGGCCCATTAGGCCCATAATTCCACTCCGGCGGAGGCCGAGGGTGGATCCCAGAGATATCAATCCTTGCCCTTAGAGGACGGAACACGCAACTTCAAGGGGCTGGAAGGACCGATAAGGTCGTGGTCCATGTGATTTTGAGCCTCATGTTTGAAGCTCGCCACCCCAAGTAGCTTTATTCTGATGCGTGATTTGAACTCGGTTTCGGCGAACAATGATTCTTCGTCTTCTGTCCCACTGTTCTGCGGTGTCGGCTCCGCACTCGCGGCGCTCGATGCGTCATTATGGTGCAAGTCCGAATCTAATTGCTGAAATCTAGTTCGGGCCTGCTTTCATGTCACCGTCTTTTGCGTCTTCTTTGCCATTCTTTCCAGGGAGCTACTTGCGTCCCCTGTGCTTTCATTCGCCTGTTATTTTTAAGTCACGCATCAGGCTGCACGGGCTTGTTGTCACTGTTGGTGAGACCCGATCAACCCCTGGTTTGATCTGGCGCAGTCGCCCCACAACCAAGCTGACTAGCCACTCTCGTACGTGAATGTTGTATTGTATTTCTGGTGGCTATGGCGCTTAGAACTTAATCTAGGCAATTATTGCTAGTTGTGATGGCCATGGGCGACGCCGAAACCTTTATCTCTTCATTTCGTGGCGATGTCTAGGGTTCTTATCCATGTTGCTGCTAGTCTCTTGTGCATGATCTGATTATCTCCCGCCGCCAATTTAGGGTTCCCCACCATCGCTACCTGGGACCTGTTGTGGCTGGGTTGATTTTGACCAGATCTGGAGGAATTAAAGACCGCTATCAGTGATAATAGGTATGCTTAATGGTCCGCCGAGTCAGAAATTGGAACATGGTGATTTGACGGCCTTGAAAGCCTCTCTTTATGTGCTATACACATGAATTTTGCGTAAATATAGAGTAATCCAGGCATGGTGACGTCGTCGAAAGGTGGGGTGATCATATTTGAGTGTGTCATTATGACATCGTCTTAGGCAGCGCAACTTGTGGGCCGAATTCATGAAATTATTTCTTTTACTATATAACATCTTTACTTCTGCAATACCAGTGCCCCCAAGTCTTGCAGTAAATGGCCTGAATTCACGTTCATGAAATTACCGTCTATTCAATTCTCGCAGAGCAAGTTCATGTGAGAGAGGTTGTATTTATTTAGACACCATCTTCGATTGGCCTGACGCGGAAGTCCCCTGTAACTAGTGATTTATCTTCATCAGTCGCTTGACGAAACGATCTCATGACACCGCCATTACCATTTGTCCAGACGGTGAGAATAAAATTGCCCTGTATTGTCTCCTGTCATACCGAAAACGCCCCAGCCTTCCCCATTGACGAGAGGGGAAGAAAACTGGCCGTTGAATGAGCCTTTAGGTGCGGTCTGAACGTCAGGGAGAGCAAATGCAAAGGGAAATGAGGCGGCCGCCAAAGAAACGCTCCATTGGAACACCGGTGATTTAGTCTACAAATTGCTCACACAATTGAGGGGAAGAAAAAGTTGGTACATCATCATCTTGAGCAGCCACGAAGGTGGGAAGAAATATCGCGGTGAATGCCAGGCAGTGGGGGTTGATGTAGGGGCGGTGACGCATGCACCAGCCTTCGTATGTCTGGCAAAACAGGGCCATGGCTGTGGTCTGAATATAACCAAAGTATTGCTAGAATGGGTTTTATTTTCGTGTGAATGAAATCTAAGATGTCACTTGTCAGGAATTCATGGATGAAATGAATTATATCGCTGGGTTAAATACCCAGGCATCTAATGAAAGAGCAAACTTCATCTAGGTAGCCAGGATGTCTCGCCGTACGAATCGAGATATTCAGGCCGCACAAGTTGGCATCATCACGAACAAGGAAAAGTCCAGCCCCGACCTTAAGGATACTCACATTGGCAACATATCGATGAAGCCTATTGGGAATTCAAGAGGGTGCAGTAATAGGATACGACACAAGCAAAGTCCCTTGGCGTCTCAAATTACCCTAACCTACAACAGCTCCATTTCTGGAATCCATTATACCATGTCATTCCACGTCAGAGAGCGGATGCAACTTAGGGATATAGATCTCCTAGAGGTTTTGACACCGATGGCAACCTAAGCACGAGGTTTTTCCTCTAACAGATCGTTGTATTGTAGCCAGATAGCAGATAGAACAATACAAAGAAATCGAAATACCATGTCATGTCAGATTTGGTATAGCCCATGCTAAAAATCGCGATCGAGTGGAAACATATGTACACCCAGCCAATGAAGACCCTACAATAGGAACAAGGACCTGTGTTACTGAATTTGGTTGCCATTTTTAGATACATGAGTGGTTTCATGCTGTTAGCGGTACTGTTGACTCTTAATTATGTGAGGTTCTCAAGATCGGCTGGTTTATCGATTCAATTCCTCTTTTCTTCCCTAACCCTGCGTGAGTAGTCGAATCAGTGATGAAGGTCTCTCGGCTCCTACGGTATGGAAATATTTATTCCTATATGTTTGGTTGACCACCTGATAATCACATTACGTCCAGCGACTCTTTGTCCATCACCACTCCCCCTTTCCCAATCTTATCGGCGGATTCGAAACTTCCATGATGTCTCAAATCATTCATATTGTTGAGATCAAATACATAAAGAGCGGTACATTTAAAATAAACAAATATTAGCCCAAAAATCAAGGAAACATCACCCTAAAAGGATATGGGCTCAAGTCTGTACGTCAGATCCCGGGGCGTCGTATCACTATATGAAGAGGGAAAAGAAAACGACACCAGAAGGAAATACACCAACGTAAATTGAATAGATACTTCACTGCTGTAACTTCTCACACGGTAAGAGCTTAGACGATGAAGAAAAGGAATCATTTCCCAGGGTGTTTTAGTAGTATAATGGTTAACAATCTCTGGGAAAGGTTCTTGAAATGGCACAACTGAGACCATGGCGCTTCTCTGTGGCCGGGCTGCGTCTGTTACTTACTGAGCAACTGACTTCATTGTATAATCTTATCATCAATGCAAATACAATAATATTTACTAAGCCGGTGTTGAATGTGCGTGTAGTTGCCACGCATGGCTCGGAGTTGAACTGATGTAGGCATTTTATGCCATCAAATAGTCAGATGGCGCTTTACATGCGCCAATACCTTGTGCTACAACCAAACGCCACTTTCCCCTGTGTATAATGAGCAATATAGAGGAATATAGAGCGTTAATACTTTTCCCGACTCATCATAGTCGAAGATTTGCAAAATAGCAGCAACTGCATCGTCTCGGCTATACACAGTGCACATATTGGTATTAAGCTCCTCACTCCACTGTGTACAACTTTTTACATGATGTTACCTTCCGGATTAAGGGAAAGCCCGAGCCATAATGTATTTGGAAGTCCCTTTGTCCATGATAAGCCACATTTAGCAATTCACGGCCGAGTGCAAATGCAGCTCTTCCCAGCTTCCTAATTTGGGCCGTTTTATGTGGAGTATGGCATTTTGGATGGACAAAAGGACTTTAAAACGCCAAAACCAGGTGATTATTGGTCGGCGATACGAGGCAACGATTACCGGCACGAGGGAGTATTTAAGCATAATGAACTAAACTCATGGTCTGCACGTAAATTTGTAACTCAAACCGATCTTCTTCCTCCTCGAGCTTGGCTCTAGCAATGAACACGTTTCTTCTCTGGGCACTTATCGGACTCAGCTCCGTGACTTCGGGATGCCTTCTTCCTGGTGAAAGGGAGAATGACGGATTGAGGACGGTTGTCCGTCGTCAGTCAAGCACTGGAACACCAGTTGGCACCGGCGACAGATTCAGTGGTGGTTCGACAGCGCCCCGAGGACTAGGGACGCAGTCTACTACCTTCAGCAAGTTATTGAATGTCAACGAGATCAAGAGCGGTCTGCAAGGCCTCGCAAATACTTACGGGGTCAAAGTATTTGAGACTCCGTACAAGACCTACGAGGGAGCTACTGTCCTTGGAGCAAAGGTCGGGGGCACTGGGGGCGACTGCACCAACGCCTATCGCGTTTTCTTCAACGGAAACATCCATGCCCGAGAGCGAGGATCTATGGATAGCGTTCTTTACTTCATTTCTGATCTTTTGTACGCAAACAAGAACAATGTCGGCTTGACCTACGGTTCAAAGAGTTACACCAACGCACAAGTCAAGACTGCTCTTTCAGCCGGAATCGTCTTTATTCCACTGAGCAACCCAGATGGCGTGGCTTATGATCAGTCAACAAACTCTTGCTGGCGAAAGAACCGCAACCCCAACTCAGGTCAATCCGTCGGTGTAGATCTGAACCGCAATTTTGACTTCCTGTGGGACTTTCGCAACCTGTTTGCGTCCAGTGTTCAGTCAAGCGTCGGTTCAACTTCACCGAGCTCCGAGACATACCATGGAATTAACGCCTTCTCGGAGCCGGAGACCAAGAACATCAAGTGGATATTTGACACGTACTCCAAGGTCCGCTGGTTTGTTGACCTCCACTCCTACGCGGGTGATGTACTCTATAGCTGGGGCAGCGATGAGAACCAGTCTCAGTACCCTTACATGAACTTTCTCAACAGCTCCTATAACGGTGTCCGTGGCATCCTTTCCGACACACCAGGCTCCGGCAGAGGGTACGGCGAGTACACGCCAAAGGCAGAAGCTGATGTCAACCTCGCCGCAGCTCAGCGCATGACCTCTGCGATGACCGCAGGCGGTGGTAGGTCTTACACCGCTATGCAGGCCGCTGCTTTGTATCCTACATCGGGTGCTAGTGATGATTATGCCTACTCGCGACACTTTGCGGACACTAGCAAGAATCTTATCCATGGCTACACGGTGGAGTTTGGATTCGGTAATAACGCTGCATCTTGCCCATTCTATCCGAGCGTGTCTCAGTACAACTCCAATCTAAAGGCAACCAGTGCTGGTTTTATGGAGTTGCTATTGGCTGCTGTCGAGCTCGGGCTCGGGGATGCAACAACCTGTTAGGTTGGGGTTTTCCGTACAAAATCAAGGACATAGAATCATAGTAAATCCTATTCTTTATTCAGATTCGCAGTTCGAGTGCGGATATCAAGTGGATGTGAGTTTGAACCGAAGCAGGTTTTGAATTCAGGGGGTTTATGGTAGTAGGCGTAATTTTACAACCCTGTCGGGCTTCTAGCGGTGAAGTACTCACAGTTCGACAACGTCATCTGTTCATCTGTATAGTAAATCAACTGCGAGTCAATACTTCACGTAACGGTAACCCATCAGCGTTTTTGGGATATCTAGCCGTAGTCTACGTAGCCACTTAGAATCCCTAGGAATGTTTCCCGTATGAAGATATACCCAGAACACTTGGGATTAGTATCATACATATAAACTTAAAAGACACATTGCCTTTGTGGGAAATCGCCCAGCTCAAAATCAACCTACTACACGGTAGAGGGTAAACAGAGGTGCTTGCATACTTTTGTTATGGAAGAACGCCACCATGTATCAATATCATAGTTTAGTTAAGAAATAAATAGCAGGGAATTATTGTGAGGAAAATAAACGTTTAATTAATAACATAAAATATAATAATTTGGGTTTACTTTAAATATTTTATTTATTTCTATGTTGCTTAGGATAGGGATGTCGATTCTGCTACGACTGATATGTGGAATTGATGTCAAGCCTCTCTTCATATGCCATTATTTTGCAGCCATCAAGCTACTCTATTGTCTACGGTCGACAGCATATAGGGACCCAGTATATGGTTTGGATCGCCAACCATACAAAGAGATACAGAATTGAGTCTAATTAAAGTATTATTTCATTCATCTCTTCGTGGTCCTATCTAGTGTTCTTTTTATCGCATATTTTTTTGTTTGGTATCTGCATTTAATTCATCCCAGCCCATTGTTAACTCCATTTACTCCAAATTTGACTTGATTTTCCTCTCATCTCGTTCATGACGGTATCACGATGAGGTGACCCGGCACCCCAAACATAAATGGATGGCAATTGATCTCCATAGGTGCTCTTGTTGGCTTGCACCGCTAGCAGACAACTTCGCTGTCGATTGCCATGAGTTCCCAGATTCAGATCCACTATCGAGTCTGCATCTTTGCTATCAGAATTTTCTGCTCGTTGTGATAAGTGTGTGTTCTGACCAAATTTGTGGCCAAGGGTCGTCTCTAATATCCCAGCGCCTATTATTTAAATAGGCACCTTCAATGGCAGAACTGAGGACACCAACACAATGGTAGCTGCCCTAATCAATCTAGTCGACATGGAAATAGGGTCAAATTTGTTGCTGAACAAACTAACTGCTGATGACCCGGAGGCGGTAGAAGAGCTATCTTCGGCATTGAGGTAGGTCTTCGTGTTTGGTGTGGCGTTGTAATAATCTTCATTATACGTCGAGTTCAGTGAAACGGCCCCCATAACATCACCAGATTCCAAGCGTATGTGCGTGTCAATGGCAAAGTCCTGGAGTTTCTCTTGCGTTACCACAATTTGGCGTGCTTCACGGATCCAATCTCCGTAGCCAACGTAACCCGCAGTGAGCGGGTCGCTCGAGCCGAGTGCCATAATTTACGCCCATGAATATTCTTTGCCCTGTAATCTACTCGGTATGCTTAAGCAAAGGGAGCCCTGAGTCTGCTCGATTTCGGCAGAGACCGACGGATGATGTTCCGAGAAGTGGGAGACGCGTCACCGCAGTGGGTCATGTCTTGTGCCTAGCACCTGACAGGACGATGATGTATGCTGCCGAGACGGCGTCGTGAGATGTTTTTGTTGCTCTTCTCTCTTCCTCGCTTGCAGATGAGCTGGTATTCCTAGATTCTGTCAAAGTGTGGCGGAAGTCACCTATTTGATCCTTTAATTTAGAATATTCTTTGTGTTCGGGCTCCGTTAAAGGTATGTTCACGCTTGAAAATGCCGTCGTTGCTTAGGTTATAGTTGTGGTCGTGGTTTCCATATGTCGAAGTTGGGACAACGATCTGATCCTGGTAGATGGTGCTTTTTTTCGTAAAACATGTCATAGCCGTTGATTAGATCACCATTAAAGACGACCAATTCTGGTGTATCATCGTCGAGGACATCCTCAAGAACCTGGACAGACTTGTGATCTTGCGCGGGGCCTGTGCTCGACTAGTCTTGACCAAATCTAGTAAGATGAGAAGGAATGTGAAAAAAGTAGCGACAAGGCAGGCATACGTTGTCCAAAGTGAAGGTCTTCAAACACTGAGATTTGAAAAGTGCCATTGGAATCGAATTTCAAGGGTGCAAGCTTCGAATTGTCGACGCAAGGGGTGGCGGCTTGATGCGAGAGGCCTGCCAGGCAAACTACAAGAGCGGTAATCTTCAGCACGGTAAAATTCTGGCTGTATGATGAGCGACAGGCGATAGAAATGCTGACCTTCTAGCCTTGCCCGGATCCCGGCCCAGAGAATTCTATTACATATATGCCTGGTCGACGAAGAGACGAGATTGCTGGACTGGCAAGTGGTTACGATGGCACCGCGTGGAGACGACACAAACTACACATCGAAAAACGCCTGCTTCGCACTCAATTCAGGCGGAATGACGCAAGAGCCACCCGTCGGAAACGTGTTAGCCCAAAAAAAGTCATCTGCCTTTCATTATCCGCGGACTTCGGCTGTCTTGGCTCCATAACTAAGACGCTGTGTGGGGGGGTGGCTCGTCATCGGTCGCCCCTTGAAGAACAACAACGCGCAATCGGATCCACTTCATAGGCTGGTTCTGGCAATTCATCAACAATAGTCCGCCCAATGTGGCTTGTAATACAAGTATTCGTCGCCGTTGAAGCCACTAACGCGACCAACGGCTTGGCAAGCTCCCGTGCACAGATTGTGACACATCCCATATCTAGGCTTCCAAATGGGAGTCAAGAGTTGGAAAGTCAGCCCAGCGTATGAGCTCCGTCTGATGCCACCGAGAACTCGGTACAGGCCAACATTGTAGATTCCAAGTACATGGCTGGGTCGTTGACCAACGGTCCAGCATTGACCGTCGGTTCCTCAATTTCGCTACGCGCCACAACCCTCAAACAGCAGGCAAGCTGGACAGTTCACACCGGCCTTGGGAATAGTGCCTGCTTCTCACTCGAGTCTATAGATATCCCTGGTAGCTATATTAGACACTATGATTTTGGGCTATTACTACATGCCAACGATAGTACCAAGCAATTTCATGAAGATGCCACGTTCTGCCCACAGACGGCTCTCAACGGCCAAGGCAACTCGATTAGATCTTGGAGATATCCTGCCCGTTACTTTTGCCACTATAGTAACGTTCTCTCTACGCCGCGAGAAATGGTGGAGTTCACACATTAGACCTCACTCCTTCTTTCAATAATGACGTGGGCTGCGTTATCAGTGCCAGCTTTGCTTGAGCTTTGTCCTGAATCTTACCGACGAAACGGTCCATCGGGTGTCTTCCCAACAGAGTTCTATACCATTCAATTTCAATCTTTCACTCGTTCACTGTTGTCCCCACTCTGATACAGGAGACATGAAATACTATGCAGTTTAATTCCACCGAGGTTTCGAATCTCATGGTGGAGCCTGATAACGGCAATCGAAAACCCTGCTGCCTAAGTGAACTTCAAATGGTTGTGTCTATGTTGGTACACTTCGGTATTCTTTTCTGTGCCGCTTTTTATTGATCCTTATGGAGCAGGTGGGAATATTTTTTAGCTTCTATGACTCTTGCATCCTAGAATCAAGTATGACATTATTTCGAGATGCGTGATCTACATATGGTTTCATTTCCTAACCAACCCATACCAATAGTAGTTGTGTCAACTGATATCAATGATGAAAACGAACCGTAGATATATCATTCCAGGGCAAAACTAGTTAACCAGATTACAAACTCCTGCAAATAAAGCAGCGTGTAAAGTGTTAATGAAGGGTGGCGAACATTTCAAATACTAAAGTGGGAAAGACAATTTGTAATGAGATAAGGGAACAGTACTCAGGTCTCGCATCGATTCAATGCCAAAAGATTTTCTAGGGTGCGTACAAGTATACATGGAGGAATATCATGCTTGCCTGGCCTCCCAGACTTCGATTATCATGTCGTCGTGTCTCTTGGCGCTGTTGTTGAAGTTGTCGAAGGTGATGTCAGTTCCTCGAATACGACATCATCCACACCGAAGTCGAGCGTAACCTGCACCTGGGGATCGCAACGGAGTCTCAAGGTGAACAAAGGATCGGTATAGGGAACGCTGAAATCAGTGGTGTATGGTTGATAGGAACCCACTTTAGTCGGGTCAATGGGCAACGTCGCAAATGTTTGAAAGTTAAATAAAGCTTCCATATGGCATTCTTTGCCGCCAAAATTAGGAGTGGTGAATAAATTCCCTTTGAACGACAGACGAAACATTCCGTCTCTGTTGAGGTCATGGATGGTCTGATTCATGTCGTTACCGCCAACTGCGTAATCGTTGTTGACGGTATATTGACTTATTCAGTGACTGATGATTCATTCAGTGTATTCAGAATTAAGCTAGACTTACGCAAAATAATCTCCCGATGCCGTCTTTTGGCTGTTCTTCAAGAGCTGTACGGTTCTCACGAGCCAGACTGTGCGATCTGGGCCATCAAAATTTCCATTAAGGAGCAAGTTCGTTGGACTAGCAGTAGTGGAGGTGGAGGTGGTAGATATCTGCGAAGAAACCGATGTCTGAGTTCCGGTTGACGTCTCAGTTGTGGTAGTAAGCGCTGTCGTTGTGACAGAATGAGGGATGCATGAGCGAGCTGCCACAGTTGGCAGAAGCACCACGCTGAGGGCGGTGAAAAGAGAAATCCAGCGCATACCGGTAGGTGATCAGCGTAATGAAAAGAAAACAAGCTCTAGCGATAACAAGTTGCTGTGGGCGGTAAACGGGATATTGGTGTCTTGTGGTAAATCTGGCCACATTAATATGCATTCCTGGCTATGTTGATGCAGGGGGCATCTGAGACATAAATTCCTTCATATTGAATCTCTATAAGCCAAGGGCTGAATTGGATGTGGATTGGATTATCCCTATCTATAAAATACCCTCATACTGCTTTGGGCGCTGAACATGTTACGTATAATTGAAATTTTCAAACGTGGCACCGGCACTGTATCTTAATCTCATTTTAGAAAAATGCGTAATTTTGGGCTATGGGTTTTGTGAGACTTACGTTTTAGTTTACATAAACTTAGTAAACGAGTGGGATGAGACAAAACAGGGCATCTCATTGTAATAGGAAGCAATAGACAAAGAAATCTCGGCCCACTTGACATCCTTTTCAGGCTACCGATGAATACTGCACCCACAGTGCTTGAAATCTTCTCGCTGGTATGCCACCGTTGATAATTTCTTGGATTTCTAGATAATTTCTACCTTTTAGCTCCGAAAGAAAAATCTAGCTAGATGCACAAACGTAAGGAAAGGAATCGTGTAATTACCATCGCACGCTGTGTAATGAGCACCCTCCTTGTGGCCCAATTAGATATAAATGATTCTAAATGTACAAAAATAAAAATACCAATCCAAGTCGCGAGTGATTGCTATATATATTCTTCCAAATTATGCTTTTGTATCAAGATTTATAATTACGAATACCCAGATAAAAATACAAGTCGATTAGGCTCGGAGACAGTGAGGCGATATATATGACGTGTTATGATTTTGTAGTGTAGGTCAATTATCGGAAAGCTCGCTGCATGACATGATTTGTACTGCCGCTGTTCATATTTAGCGTACATTACTCTGCTCAATTATAGAAATCTCCCGTAAAGATATTCTCCACGCTCCATGGCAAGCAATAATATTCGCGAGTACGAAACTCTAATTTGAAAAAGGCCGGAGATGTGTTTTGGCTGATGGAATTAATGAAGCCAGGGCCCAGGCAGAGGGCCATGTCAAGTTACAACCGTATACCTTCCATGCCAGGGTTTGATTTGTGGCCCGCCCCTTCCGCTTTGACGGGACCTAGATCGTACCAGTCGACATCTGGCCGTAACGGTTTTGGGAAACGCACTGAATAATTAGTTCCGATCCATTGAGGTGGTCCGAAGCTGCCATCCCGAAGCGCCGTAGAGCGGTGGAGCACGGGTATGACAGTATTTTCATCAGGTTTTGCTCATCCTTGCAACGATCAAATGTTATACCAAGACCAACTCTGGTCGTGCATATCTCTGCCCTCTTCATATTTGCCCGTAGCATCCCTTGTCGAGGTAGTAATGTTGAGTAGTATCGAGCGAGCACTGTCGAGAGATTGGTTTAAAACGTAATACTAACGTTCCCCAGCATGTCGATGCTTAAACTAGCTAGCCTCATGAAAGTTGGCAAAGACTAGCGAATACCTCTCACGTATGGATAGGTAAAAGCTCGTGTTCTGTTCTTTGGTAATTGGCTAAACGAGACTAGTACTTTTGGTGCTGCGTCATGCACTTTTGAGTAACGAGCTTGCTTTTAATCAGGTGGCCCTCGAGACTCTAGTCCGTAAAAAGCAATTGCTCTGTCCCAATTCGCCGGGTCAGGAAATACGAGCAACATGGGTCCCGCCTCGTATCAAGAAAACAGCAGCCACGCTCCCCGGGCCAACCACACCTCATCCCGTCATCAAAACACCATATATTTCGCTCCACCTTCTCCCAAGGGTACTGACGCTGAAATCTCTTTGGTTGGTATTGTCAAGGCCTTGGGCAAAAGTGTAGGTGATGATGTGATAATGACCACCGCAGCACGTCGTCAAAGCTGTGCTACGACTACCGTCGAATCCGTAGGAATGAACGATATAAGATCGCTAGATAGGGATGAGATCTCCGGATACCCCCCCTCTTGATACGAATTTCGGCCTTGATGGTCACCACGACAAATAGAAATCTAGTCATTATCCTTAGCTAATATGTTCGCTATTGGGGGAAAACGCATGAGTTTATTCACTCATTCTGAGTCTTTAGATAATCACCAATACGATAAAGATCGCTCGCTTCGACAAGTTGTTGTGGACCAAATCCAATAGTTTGGAAGCCTCCCATCAATGGTGACCCCGAGTGGACCTAAAGATAACAGAAGGATGACTAATAAGAGCCGTGACTTATGATACCAATTTTTGGTGGTGATTTATTTTGGGCTTTGCAGAGGGGGCTGGGGGGTGGGGGTTCATTCAAAGCATTGGTAGTGATTGCACATAAGACTCAAGAGGCTGAATAGTGAATAGGATGGTCTCATCAAGGTAATTACTGTTGCATGGCAATCCAAAATCTCAATCTCTAGTCACTCAGTATATAGTCTCATGATGTCCAGTTCAGTCGAGTCACTATTGCAACTTCAAAGCCGAGTAACCCATAACCGCCTTCCGTGACAGCATTGAAATAATAGCCCAAGAACGACAAATCCAACAAGAACTCCTCTAACCAAGCTCTTGAGCTTCGTCAATTCATTACTGCCTTGAAGGCGCATAATGATCTGATTGAGATCCACACCCCTATAGACCCATGAGTATGCATACCGTGCGTTCCCCAGATGTCTCTTGGACAAACTGGTCTATTGCTCGCGCCATGGTCTGTGGCAAGCGTGAGATGACTGGTGTTGTAGAATTGGTCCAACACATCGGCCAAATCTGGGTTTAATGACGGGATAGAGGCGCAACCACATGTGCTGCAAAATGAGTAGATTCAGGTGATAGAAGTCAGGGGGAGCACAATAATTATGGTGGTACAGGTTGACATCTTCCTAGGTTCCAACGGCAACCAACACTCAATATTGATTCAGGGACGTAATAGCTTCTCCAGACAACAGACACAACAAACAGACTACCTAAAGTTATCTTTTCTATTCAACCACCACGAACATCATTGTACTATTAAATAATGAAACCTTCTACTCTAATTGATCTCCTTGCCTATCAGGCCCTTCAAATTCTGGCGCAGGACACCGCAACTGATCGTTGCGGAGGCCTTGGTGTCAACAACTCCACTGAGATTCCGCTTGGCCCCGGGGTTGATGCTGCCGATGTTCGCGAATGCCTCAACCATCCCACTTCAGTCGATTATAATGCCGAGAATCCCGGTAATGATACTCTGGAGAAAATATCATGTGTTAGTCATTCTCTACAAACAATCGAATGCAGTAAATCTGGATGTTGCGGAAGAAGTGGCCTGTCCATAATAATATTGACGAAGACAAGAGGGCAGTGGCAAATTAATGTAACGGGCTCGATTGGATGCAAATCTCTTCCATTAGCTCGAGAGTATTCTCATCTGTTGCAAGGTCGAACAAGGGTCTATGCCAACTAGGATAAAAGATCAAAGTCCCGAGCCTTTCCGGTCTCTTTTCCTCTCAAAGCTTGTTTTTGGATCGAAGAACAGACCGAAGCAGGGTCCCTCTGAAAGTTCTCGACAACCAACTTGTCAAATTGAAACTCGCCTACTCGTTTCCATCTTCAAAACATTCTCAGGTGTGTATCCCAGTGTTACGGATCGTTGCAAAAATAACACGTCATCGCAGAATCTCTCGATGTCCCCACCAATCAGGAACCTCTTCGGTGGCGGCGACAAAAAGCATAGGGCGCTTGGAACGTCCGCGATTGGGAGACATGGGGAGCAGGTCAATTAGGCGACACTAACGGAAGATTGCTCGGCTACAGCTGCAGGGCTCTTCAGTGGTAAGAAGCCCGGATCAACAACCATATTAGATTCTCCGTACATGTATTTACATGTGTGCGCAAGGATCATCTCGGTGCAATGCCCGCTGTGGGACCTCAGCCGGTTGGTCTGGCGTCTGGATTGGCCAAAACTACCCTGCACATCCAGACCACGGTCCAAAATGCACTTTGTTATGCAGTTGGTTCGACCATGTTCATCATACGACCAGGTGCAATTGCGTTTAATACCCTGAAGTGCATAAATAGTGTGTCGACTCGACCGGTGTGGCCAGAGTCCATGAATAATTTAATCTGTGGTACACACTCATGACCCACGGTTGTTACGACTACTACTTACACAATGGCCCAAGGCGATCCCGTTTCCATTATTGAGGCCGAGGAGGTTTGTTTTTTTCCCATCCCTGTGGAATATATCTGATTGTTTCTTCAGGACCCCGGTTTCGATGAGCAAGACTCTGCACTCGGAAGTGTATGGATGGATCAATATACCACAGCACCACGTTAGCTAAACCACATCCCAGGACACTACATCTTCCACTCAGAGTATTTCAAGCTCAATCATCGACTACCGGCGAGAGAACGGGAGGACGTACCATCGCTATAAAGATGGCAGTATGTGGCTCTGCTAGATTCTCATTAATTGATGTCGCGTTGACCCATGGCTCTTTCTCACAATATTCAGAATATAACCTCCCTAATGATGAACAAGAAAATGAGCGCCTCGGTAAGAATTCATAATCTAGTCATCATTATAGAAAAAATTGACAATTCCAAGATCTGCAGCACCATTTGTGCCTCCTAACATTCAACAACTCTCTTGGTCTTGCACCTGTAAATAGCCCCAAGTCCAAGGCAAAACGAGTCCTTGACTTGGGTACTGGTACAGGAATTTGGGCAATCGACTATGCCGACGAGCATCCCGAGGCTGAAGTAATGATCTTAATGGCCAAAAGATGTAATTGCTGCTAATAAATCACTTCATTCTAGGTCATTGGTGTGGATCTTTCGCCTATCCAGCCCAGCTTGTACGCTTCCCAGCGTCTTCTTAAGTTGACGTAATTTGCTAATACAAAAAAGCGTCCCCCCAAACGTTCGCTTTGTTATTGATGATATAGACGAACAATGGACGTACTCCGAGCCATTCGATTACATTCATAGCAGGATGATGAACTTCAGCGTGAAAAACTGGCCAGAATACCTTGGAAAGATCTACGAGTATGTCCCTCGCAACTCTGTCCATTTTGCCACTCATAATCAATAGGAATCTGGAGCCTGGCGGCTATGTAGAGATTCAAGAAATGACCATCATCGCTCGCTCTGACGATAATACTCTTACTGAGAAGCATGAGTTATCTAGGGGGCTTGATCTCCTCTACGATGCTTCAGTCAAAGCCGGCCGAGCATTTCAGAAAGTTGAAAATTTCAAAGGTTTGCTAGAGGACGCTGGATTTGTTGATATTGTAGATTCACGTTTCAAATGGCCCATGAATAGTTGGCCAAAGGATAAGAAACTAAAAGAACTTGGCACGTGGAATAATGAAAACATGGCCAATGCTCTTGAAGCTGCGACAATGGCACCATTTACAAGGATTCATGGATGGACAAGCGATGAGGTGTCTGTGTTCCTAGTTCAAGTCAGAAATGAACTCAATGACCGCAGAATTCATGGTTACTGGCCAATGTAAGTATTGTTAAGATGATTTTTCAACTTTGGGCTAATTTATGTATAGAATTTCCATTTATGGAAGGAAGCCAGAGGCTTGATATGTAAACAGCACATACCTCACATTCAAATTATATAGGTGGAATTCTGTATTGACTTCGTGAGGCTTGCAACTGTTCAACCTATGTACAATATAGATCTGCGAGTCCTGAAATATTTTGTGTCTATTGGCTAGGCAATGCCTAGAGTGACCAAAATATGTTGATTAGGCTATGGGCTTTATGGACCTTGCATGAAACTACTAAAAGCTAATATTTTATATCGTACCAACAGCAATGAAACTCGCGATTTGTCCAAACTCGATACATCTGTCCTGCCCTGCATTCCGACCGTCAATGCGCTCATTTATCATCCCCTCGGTGTGCCAGGATCCTCCTTCATATTCTAAAGGATCATTACCAACAATGACAATATGATAATCTGACTGAGTGAGCGACAGCGGGCGGCCTCCGGGGGTTGAAACATCAGATAATGAGGGAGATCCTTCGGAGGACTCGGTGTGAAAAGAGGATACGTCTGAGCTTTGATCTCTATCCTTAGTGAAATACCCTTGCCAAAAGTCAACAAGCTCCTTAGTCACCTCGTACGTAAGCTCTAGGTCCTCAGGGTTCAGGTGGATGTTTGCCAGTTTAACAATAACCTAGATACGTGAAGCACCGTTGAGAAATCCTGAAGTCTTGACATTTGACGGTGACAGCCTGAACTGATGTTTGCTCTTTCATTCAGGTTCCCGAAGGTCCATGGTGTGAGTCGATATGAGCCACTCCCATTCCCGCCGACCACGTTCTGTGTCTCTATAATCTTCTTCATTTTCCTCGTAAATATAGCGTGGTGGCTCATCATCCTCTATCGGACGGCGCGAAGGGTGGCAAGTCCAATTGAATAGGCAGATCTTTTTGGCGCAGCAGGTCATGTAAGCGTCCTTGGAGGTGATGTCGACAGTATGTTTGAGGACTTCATCATCGTCCTCTCCTGTATAGGCGATTTCAATTGGCTGAGGCGTCGGACTTGCTATACCCATGCCACAGTGTTCAAGGGCATCGGGTAGGCCGATGCGTTTATCGAGAAGCAAGCTAGTGCGCCCATAGATAAAGGGCCACATGGAAGGGTGAACAAGGTCAAGGACCTTCTTAGTAGTACCCGGGTGCCAGTCCTTGTCTTTATACGGGACATTCTCAAGAATTCTGACCGCTTCGCGAAACGCAGAGCGTAAATCCTCCGCAATAAGCTTGTTGGATTCAATTACGCAGGATGAGTAGTCAAAAATGGGGATGAGGCCAGTTTGCTCATGTAAGACAGCCTTTTTTCGAACTTCATTTATACACTAAAAGATTCATCAGTTCAATGCCGTAAACCATTCTATGTTGTAGGTGCCTCGTTGCTTCAGTCATGTTAGGAGTAAAATCATCGCGACGACGGTAAGCCTTCCAGTCTATCTTCAATGCCTCTTTCTTCCATTTCTCGGCAATCTCGGGGTCGTGAAATTTGATCCACCATTCGGGCTTATTGTTCAATTCCTCAATAACCCTAAACATACAAACTTCGCGAATAAGTAGCGTTGCTGCCTTCTAGTCCCAGGGGTCGGTGCCAATCATAATAGGAAATCGCTCATTTGCTGGAGGTATATATCCCAATGGAAGACCAAACCCAGGTACTTGGAGGGCACTATACGACTATAATTTGAGCACAATGCACCAGTCAGCTGATACGTTAACGATGCCAAGATTGCTGAAGATTCATAATCTTGTCCTTTGTTGGGCAGCTTCGAAAGCTTCCTCAATAGCCCCATCTATCAGCGCTCCAAGAGAATGGTCAGGTATAGCTTCTCCCGGATAGTTGTCCTTAATCTATCGCAAGGCGTTCCATTCATGTAGTCTGGTCCATTTTATCTTGACCCAATCCTTGAACGCTTTCTCAATTTCACCACGACTTTGGGGTACCGCCTGTAGACTAGTCAGTGGCGGGTCATCGAAGTCCATCTCCAACTGCATGATTGGGTGCGGAATAGCAGCAAAGGTTGTATTGCTTTGGAGCTCGGTGTGACTAAAAGCCAAGGGTGGAAGCCTGGAATTCCCTGTCATGGTGAGGAAGATTGAGTAGCCATTCGCCACTTCTCACAGATTTTGAATCGAGTGGTCCGAATCATATTTGGTATTTGAACCAATAGTTTTGTTATTTTTGAGATCTTAGGTATGCTATTCTGAGACAATGAAGCGGATGGAATAGTCTTTGGCCGTACGATTTGCTTATTCAACAAAGGTTGTTGTGCAGGTAACTTGACCCGGTCGGCCCTATGCACCTTTGCAACTACTCCATCATCGGCTTTATAGATTCTTTTCTTGGTAACATAATTATCTGGTCCCAAAATTCCGAAGCCTGTTTTCTTAAATAGAGATATAGAACATCTGCCTCAGCTACAATGCAACGAATGACCTTTCATCCGGCGCAACCGGGCAGGCGTGCCGGCTTAGCCCTCAAGTTTGACACACTTTTCCGTTAGCATGATTCCAATTTCAAGTCCTGTTTGGAGTATTTCAGCGTACCCAGGAACCTCCACACGGCTTGGGGCAGCAGGCTTTGTCTGAATGACATCCCGTTTCGGTGCACACCTCGAACATGCAATCAGAGAAGCCTCCTGTAGGGCATTTTGGGTCCCATTCTGCGGCAGTCAGTGCGGAACCCACGAACATAATTAATATTGCTGCTAAAACTCTCATATTGGAGGCTGCAAGGGTGTTATCGGATATATGATAGTTGCGCTGACTTTTGAGGTGTGCAACACGGATGTGCAATGAGCTGAGATTGTGGGAAGATTGAGATTTTGTACCCAGAGTCTAAAATAATGATGACGTGGCATATTGCATTTAAGTAAAAGATCCGAAGATGAAACTTAGAACTCTGCAGTAGCGTGACTTAAAATATTAGGAAGCAAACATTAATCACAATATGACGTATTAATAGCTAGTACAGGACTGCGTTGAGAGAGCGACCCACTGCTCGGAGATCCCTGTGGCTTTTTTTTCCTCGTCTTGCTTTATTTCATTTCTATTCCCGGCGTTAATTCTTTCCCTAATACGTTTAGATAAAGGCAATATTCCAGCATTCTAGACCACGCCATCAAAGCTGACTAGTGTTAAAGCTCTAGTGCCCAGAAAGGAGTCAGGAGGTATATGGCAGTTGGGGCAAATTTTCCCCCAATCCTACACCACAAGAATAACAACTCTTTTATTTGAACATTTATGGCTGCATTTCATTATGCTAAATCATTTCAATGCATTTATAGTAGCATATCATTCCCAGCCATATCTCGTTTCAATGGTATACCCATTAGCATTATAGGGCTTAACCGCCCACTAACCTCTCCAAGGTTAGTCATAAAACCCCAATATAGCCATAAAACTCTAATATAATAAATTATATATTAATCTTACTAACTATACTATAAAAACTATACCTAAATTAAGAAATTTTAAGTAAAGCCTATATAATAATAAAATACCTTATATCTAATATAATTCTAAGTATTATTTAAAGGTAAAAAATTTATTAGTAAAAGCTTAAATTAAATTAGTATAAAATATACTTATAATAAAATATCTAAATATACCTTATTATATATAAAGCAAAGCAAAAGCTACTAAAATACTATCTTTATATAGAGCTCTAATAATCTAATTTAATATAATTAAATTAATAATTTAATATATTATTATTTTTTCTTTATTATCTACTATTTCTAGGCACTCTAATAATTACCCTGTATATTTATTAGCTAGGGGGCTGGTGGTATATTAGCTACACTGCTGGTACGGTCAAGTTAGTAACTAAGATTAGGAACCTTAGTTAGGGATAAACTAAGTCAATTTAAATCCGGTAGTACCTAAAGCTAATTTAGCTAGCTATATTAAATACTAATCTTAGTAGCTTATTTTATATTAGAGAGTAAATATAACTTAGGAATATAAATCTTCTAGAGGTTTTAATATTAATAGTAATCTAAATATGAGGTTTTTTTTTTAAAAGATTATTATATTATAGTTAGATAGTAGATAGAAATAATATAAAGAAATTAAAATATTTATTAGCTAATAAAAATATTACTCTTACTATCTATATTATATAGCTAAAAATATCTAACTTTTTAACTAAAAAATACTAAATTAAAAAGATTATAAAAAATCTTTTTTATTAAGAAGATATTAAAAAACTTTATTTATTAAAAATATAATATCCCTATTTTTATAAATATTACTTAGAACTTTAAAAGATTTCTCTTAAGGCTATAAATAAAATATATAAATTATTTAAATTATTTAATATAGAAAATATTAATACCTTCTTTTTTAATCTTTAGAATATTATTTCTAAGTATAATATTAGTATTATAAAATATTAGAATAAGAATAAATATAATATTTAAATTAATTACCTATAAAATATATTAAGATTCTAGTAATATATATAATATAAGCAAGCTACCCTAAAATTACTAACCTAGCTAATTATAAGTCCTATACCTAAATAAATATAGGAAATACTATTAAGAATAATATCCCTTTATAGCTAATATTTAAGGTATTACTAACTAAATCCTAGAGTAATATTAAAGATATTCTATGTATATAATTTATATAATTAAATACTAGCTTTAGCAATTAATATATTATATTTAAATAGCTTTATAAGTTTAATATATATTCCTAAAAAGCTTTTACTAAAATATAATAAAAAGGTATATTATTTATAAAGTAATTTAATTATAATAAATAATTTAATAATCTCTTATTATTTAATACTAAATATAAATCTCCTCCTATTATTTAGAATAAAAAGAATAAAATATATTACCTTTTAATAATAAATAGCTTTTCTAAGTATTTATTATATAAATTTATTTACTATTATATTTATTTTAATATTATTATTTATATTTTATCCTTATATTCTATATACTTTACTTAGCCTCTTAATATTAATATATTTTAATCTCTTAAGAATATATATTAAAAAGAGCTTTAAAAATCAATAAAAAAGAGCAACCTATTATTTACCTACTAATAATTTACTATTACTTTTATAATTATCTATAAAGTAAGCTTTAAAAGGTATAATATTATATTAAGATTTAGAAAAAGTAATATTTAGCTAATTAATATAATACCTATAATTAATTATATTATTACTAAGTAATCTCATTGTATTTTTATTATATTATAATACTATAGTAATTTATAGATTCTAATAGAACCTCCCTTCCTTTATTAGGTCCTTTTTTTTATATTTATTTTATTCTAAATTTAATTATCTATATTAAATTATTAAGATACTTATTATTATTATTTATATTTTCTATAAATCTCTTTTAAAAGTTATTTAAGCTAATTCTTTTATTTATAAATAAGTAATAATTTAATATTAGCTTTAATATATTTTATTATTAAATAATAAATTTAATATTATTATTATTAAAGCCTTTTCTCTTAAATAGCTTATATTCCTAAAAAATAAGCTTAATCTTATTCTTAGAATATATAATATTTTAATATTATAAAAAGTAAATTTCCTTATTAAGGTAATATTTATTTATTATAATAAATTAAATACTAATAGCCTAGATCTTTTAATATATATATCTATATATAAAGTTAGATTTAGAAGGGGTATTATCTTTATAAATAAAATAATATTAGAATATAGATATTTTAATTAATATTATTTATAGGTATATTTATAGGTATATTAAAATATACTAATTCTAGCTATTAAAAAAGCTATCTTTTTATTATATTTTATTTTTATTAAAAAAAGCTTTATAATTTTTATTTTATATTACCTTTAGGCTTCTAAGGTAATTATAAGTA
>PGGA01000015.1:41841-94907 GCA_004380915.1 Calonectria pseudonaviculata
AGCTATCTTTTTATTATATTTTATTTTTATTAAAAAAAGCTTTATAATTTTTATTTTATATTACCTTTAGGCTTCTAAGGTAATTATAAGTATAAAAATAATTATACTATAGGATTTAAAAGTCTAAAGATTTAATATACTCTTTAGTATTACTATCTTATTAAGCTATCCCTCTTCTTAGGAGGATATAAATTACTTTTATACCTTAACTATTACTAAGTAATAATAATAATAAAATATTATCTATTTATCTATTTTAAAGAGATTATCCTTTGAAACTAACTTTAAGAATACTTAAATATAAATTAATTATATCTATAAAAAATATTAATATATAATAAGCTTACCTACTTTAAAGATTATTACTAATATTAATAAGGTTATTATAAAAGCTATAATAATATACTAATAATATAAAATATTTTTAGAAGACTAGCTTAGCTAAATAGAAAAATACAATAAAAATAAAAGATCTAGTTATTATATAAAGCCTATAGGCAAGTTTATTATAAATATAAGCCTTCCTAATATTTAAGCTTAATAAAAAGCTTTTTTAGAGGTAATAGCAAAAAAGGAATAATATATATAGCTATAATTAACTAAAAGCCTTATTTTAAAGAAAATAAATAATTTTAAGATAATATAAAAAGTAATAAAAATACTCCTAAAAAATATATTATTACTTAGGCTAACCTTTAATTAATAGCTTATTAAAAATAATAATAAAAACTAATATTTATTCCTAAAAATAACTTAAAAATAATATAATAATTATTTTAGCTAAAAACCTATTTTATTCTTTTATAAAGCCTAAAAATAAGCTATATAAACCCTAAGATTAATTATTATAATAAATTAAAATACCTAATTTAATAATAATAATAAGATTTAATTTATAAATATAAAAATCTTTTAAAATAATAATAATAATAATATTAAGCTCTATAAACTTAAAGAACTTAATTATAAGGTAATTTTTATCCTAGAAATATTATTAAAAATATTATTATTATTACCTATATTACCTTTCAAATCCCCTAATAATATAAATAATAATAATACTATAATATTATATTTACCTATTAAAAAACTAAAAGAAAATAATTATAAGAAAATTATAAAAGCCCTAAAGTAAATATATAATTAATAAATAAAAAAGAAAATTAATAAAAATATATAATTAATAGGATTAAATATAATAGCTAAAAATAAGCTTCTTAATCTAGGTAGCTTAATTAAGCCTAAAAATATAATTTCTATAGTTTTTATTAATATATTTATTTTTAGTAATTCCTTAGCTTTTAAAATATAGTATTTTTATATTTTAGGACTAAAAAATTACTATAAATAGAAGTCTAAAAGCTTATAATCAAAAAACAATTTATTTTGCAGCTTATTTAAGCCTTAGTCTATTATATCGGATTAATATGGCTATATCAGGATTTTATGACTAACCTCGGAGAGGTTGGCGGGCGGTCAAGCCCCACAACGCCAACGGGTAGTCTTATCTTATCTTATCTCTTTACAGGCTATGATAAGGAAGTGCTCGGTTGGCCCCACAGCAAAATTGTTAAGCTACCCTGCAATTTAATTTTACCCGCAAAACTTCACAGAAGACGACAAGTCTGTTAGAATTAAAACTAATGCTTCTTCTAGCTTCAAAGACAATGTATGCCAATCTTGTGACAGGGCAATGTATTAAGCCTGAGTCTTGAATGTGATACACAGATAAGTCATTGTTGTATCTTTAAAGGTAAGTTGTAACTAGTTCCCAACGATGGCCAATACTCAACATCTTTCTAAAAAAAATATTCAGTAATTTGAACATTCGATGAAATTGATTGCGGTTATTGAAGCTATTAGCCAATGGACGTTGAATTATGTGTGCACAAACGGACATAAGCTAGCCTGCTTAATGTGTACAGAGTGCCATGCTATTCTCGCCCGAGCTTTGAGACGGGTGATTGATTTTGAGAAGAAGTTCGATCACAATTAGCCAACCGATCTCCGGTGCTCCTCAAGATCCATCCTTGGAAAATTGATAATATCTATCTAGAGCATGAATGAATGAGCCCTCAAAACCACAAAAACTTGACGTACACACAAGTACGGATAGAAGAGATTACTATCCATGTCTTTATGCGCAATTCCAATGCATCCCTCATGTGAACCCCAACAAAAAGCCCCACATTACCGATGCTCTCGTTAAACAGGAGGACGGCACTGTTGCCGATATTTTAGTTTCCTTCCACCCACTCGTTCCCGGGCATAAACTAATACACAGTTAATACAGGTTTTTTTCCTTTTTTTTTCCTTCAAAGACTTGAATCTCACTGTTAGTTGCAAACTATGTCAATGGCCTTGTTGGCACAATCAATTCCACCACGCTGGTTGCACTGGCTATGGTTCCAATTGACAGTGAAGAAGACAGAGTATAGACACTGCTTGTAGGCCTCTGGTTGATCGCGTCGGTTCGCACATTCCGGCTCGCAACGCTCGCAGTATCTCGCGTAGCTACCGGCTTGTTCCTCACAAACGGAGAGATCCACTATGGGCTCAGGAAAGGCGGTCTGTGGAATCGTTAGCGAGCTGCAAGAGACACGAAGAACGGACGGACCTGAGCCACAACCCGCGCCGGTAGAGTCAGACTGATAACAGAGAGGAACTTCATGACGAAAGAGATGGTATGGCGATTGAACCTTGGTTGGGAGGAGGTTAATAATGTCGTTCCATTTACTCCAGGAATTGTCGTCCTTTTATAGACATCACGAGCTATACCTATTCTGATGATGCCGGGTATTTGCAGGATCTATGCCGCTCAAAATATCACTGTGCCGCCGTTAACTATCCTGAATGGGTATTTCCGAGTAGGCAACTGCGATCCTTCGGTCTGGACCGAATGCCAAGAGTCACGATGGCAAGGAAGTGGGCTCGCTAACGAGATATTCATGGCATCAATAGCGGGTCGATGGGATAGTGATGGTGTGCGACGGGCTTAGCCAAAAGATTAAATATCTTGGAAATTCCTTCCATCACAGGGGTCGATGGTATTTGCCAATAATTGCTGCGGAACACATTGAACGTGGTCGGGTGCCAAGATTAATCCTTGTCCAAATATTCGTTCCACCTCTGATCCTTTCAGGACTACGCGCCCCTATTCCGCAATCATAAGAAGATTTGGGAGTGTACAGAGCACAATTTAGGCTGCATCAGGTTTTGTCTCCGATGATATCTTTACGTACGAAAAATCGGTGCATTGGGGTTCAATTTGAAAAATATGTAGTCAATAGATCCGAGTATGTAATCCGGAGACATCGTGGTTGGAAATCCCACCATCATCATAATGACTCTATGAATCAATGTGTATATTCGAGAACTCACCATTGGGTTTCAACTTTACACAAAATACCCATAATCAACTCAACGCCTTGGGGCTCGTCTTGGATTTGCAAGGTGACTTGAGCATTGAGCATTGAGCTACGTCCCGTAGAGTTTTCCGCAAAGTTTCCACAAGACCCCATTGACGTGAGATTGCCTAAGAGAAAGGTTAAATAATGGTACACAGATAGGCTTCTGAAATTGATCGTTCGAAGCAACAGCTTTTCATATACCATGCGTGCACCTCGAAGGTCTACCATGATGCGTCTTTCTTCAGTAATCCATTGGAACGTAATACTAAGAAGAAAACTAGCATATCTTCCTGGATAGCCGGGATAGTAGAGATATGAATGAAATAAAATCGCTCATTATCTGAACTCTATATAAAATTATAGTGTTCGTCTTATCTTTGGGTGCACCAGTTATTCCTCCAGGAAAACATCACTTAACTCCATGTGTTGCATTTCACTGACTCCTCAAAACCATCTTTAAAAGCTTAGGTTAGATGATGTCGGTGTGATATGTATGCGAAAAATTTCTCCTCAATCATAGTTAAATTCAAGCAATCTTCCGTGATTTTACTTGCCCATCACCAAATCTTTACACAATTCCATTTTAACCGGGATCCTACTATCCCTTCCCACCCCCCAAAAATGCAAGTTTCAAAGCCTCCTCCGACTGGCTCGGAGCTATTGAAGCAAGGATCAAAGCCAATGGAGGTGCTTTGTCTTGGCATGTGCCGCACAGGGACAAGCTCCTTGCTCAATATTTTGACAACACTTGGGTATAACCCGGTCCACATGACACGAATCCTAGAAGATCCAAACCAAAAAAGGCTCTGGATTGAGGCTCTTGAAAACAACTTCATCCTTGAGAAAACCAAAAACTACACTAGGTCCGATTTTGATATTCTCCTGAGCGGATATAATGTCGCCCTGGATGTGCCCTGCGCTATTTTTGCAGAGCAATTGATCAATGCCTATCCTGAAGCCAAGGTCATTTTGACTACTAGGCCCGTTGAGAAATGGATTGCCTCTATGCAGAACACGATTTGGAAATTCATGCAGCTGCCTTCTTATCGTATTCTGCGCTATCTTGAGCCAGAATTTCTAGGCTCCTTCCTGAGACTCGTTGAGCTCATTTTTCTCGTCCACAACGGAAATCGATATGGAGGAGCAGAAGCAGAGAAGGCATTCCTTGAACACAATGAACGAGTGCGACAGTTGGTGCCAAAGGAGAGACTCTTGGAACTCTCGCCCCCTTTCAGCGTTGAGAGCCTCTGTGCTTTTCTGGGCAAGCCAGTTTCATCAGAGGATTACCCACACATAAATTCCACGGAAGAATATATCCCAAAGATTTATGTGCGAAGGAACAAATCTTTGGCTTTGATGTTCAGACGCTTCATCAAGATATTGATTCAAATTTGTCCACTTGCAGCCTTGGTCTGGTATGCTAGTCGGCTAATTTGATCATCATTGCGCTGTACATGTTGTCATTGGATATGAATACGGGATTGGGATGAATTTTCGTGCTAGTCTACTCTATAGGTTGCTGGGCACCAACGTAAACGGAATTTTGTGCTTGGAACAAGCAACTTGAGATGGAAGAGAAGCGGTTTATCCCAGTTTTTGTTACTGGCTCAGGAGAAATGTGTTTATTTACTGATTTAAATTTAATGGCTCATGCCTTTATCCATCTTGCACACCCAAAAAACGGCCCTCAATTGCTCTCGCGTGCTGGGTATTCCTTCGGATGACTGTTGCATGGGTGCCTGCGTTCAGCTCTGTTATAGATGGTCGCATTGGGTGGGTCTGTGGTCATAAACCAGGACCAGGTCACGCTGTAAATTACCGCAACGCGCGTAACATGAGACGTTGTAGCGTGTATTCCTCCCAAACAGTTATAGCGCTTACCTTTCTACTGCAGACCCTTGCCCTCGACAGCGACCAATGCTACATTGGCGGACCGATAGGGCAGAGGTTGCTGGCACACCACACACGAGCCTCGGGCAGTAGATTTTGTACGCAGGTTTGCAAAAATTGCGGGCAGTGGAAAAATAAAATGGCTGTGAGACGCAGGCAATAGATTCTCGAGTCTGTCTGGATTGTCAAACCTGCTACTGCTAATCTTCGTAACGCATCAAACACCTGCTTCTACAGGACACTGCTCTGTCCCATCTGGCCGCCATGGCCTCCTCAGACGCCTTTGAAAACTGGTTTCCATCGTATCGGAACGGTACAGGGCGAATGCTGGATAATGATTGCCGGGACAAAATTCAAGACTATCTAAATGATTCTAGTTTGCAATGCATCGGCGTCAATTGGCCGAAGAATTGTATCGCAGGTGTGGTTGTCGATTGCTTATTGACCAATATGCCAGAGTCATGGAAAGCTTCTAGTATGTGCCGTGAAAAGTTCCGAGCACCGCCAAAATAGTTTTTCAGACGAACCTAACGGTTTTTTATAGTGGCCGGTTCCACTGTTCTTCTTGGTGTTCTACCCTCCCTGATATCCTTGCTTGGTTCTACCACAGTGGAACTTGGGCTATTATCTTTACAACGACCTGTTCTGGCTTTCCTATTATCGATCGGAACGCCCGCTGTCGGCCAAGTACGCGCACTTGACTATAAAAATCTGCCTGATTTACTGAAAAAGAAAAAAGAGACGAGGCGACTGCCAAGAATGTCAGCCGCAGCGGCTATTACAGCGAGTGCCATCCAATAAATTATTGCTTGCGCCTGCATAGTCAATGTCGCTCTTGCAAACTGGCAACTCTGCATTGCTACAGTCAACAGTGTGGCTCCGGCAACCCAATTCCTGCCAGCCTTTTGGCATTTGACGGCTCTGCTTGTATATATTGTTGGCGCAATCGCCATCAACCTTCGGTTTAGAATTCTAAGAGGGGAGCCGAAGATGCAAGGAAACAAAAGCAAGGACGAGAATTTTCTCATTCGTGAATTGCAACCCTGTCGCCAACACTCCGAGGTCAGAATACAGCCGCAGAAAGAATCTTACTTGTTCATATTTATGGCGTGGTTGGCATATGTTGGGGGTGTTGCCCATATTGTTATCGCGACATTATTGTTTTCCAGTATGTTGTTCATCGGAATTGGCGACGCTGCTGTGATTATCGTTCGATATTGCGTATCTACGGCAGTCTGCAGAATGATTCTCCAGTTTGAGACGTGTGGGATAAGGCCCAAGGGAGACTATCGTTGCTGATGATAGAGGAATGTACGCCAGTGCATCGGAGGATCGAAATGAAAAGGATCCCATGATGTATAGCGAGGACCCTATTTAGGGCAGCTGAATATACATGACTGGGCTTAGCTACGTTTAGTCGAGGGAAATGGACTTTTATTCGAGATATCTATTACTCACAACGCATCCACAACTTGATACGTGCTGGCAGCAAGCTGGCGCGTTGAATACGCTGCCAACGTGTGGCAAACCAAGGCCATTTGGGTGTAAGTGGCTGTGATAGTTGTGGCTAGTACTGAGACACAACACTAACAATAGGTGCGGCTCACACGTGGCGGCAGCATGATGCAACGCAAAACTTTTCTTTACCAGCCCTGACATCTCTGCCAACCTTGCCAAGATGACACCCATAGATTACTCCAAATGGGACAATATTGACACCGATTCCGAGCCTGAGGCGACTTCTCAGTCGGTGCCGGCGCCCAGAGTAGCTCCGACGTCTACTTCGGCCCCACCGCCGAACACTTCCGGGTCCATCCAGGCCGTCATTGTCCGGTGCGAAGTCGAGAGAATCCAGCATATGCCTTGGTCTTCCATCACCATCCCCGAAGATCACGTCGTCTTCTCGCAGACGGTGCCTCCTGTGCCGGCCCTCATCGAGGTCCCGTTGGTCCTGCACAGAGTGGGAACACAGTCGGCCAACCGCGCCGACCTTGACAACCAGATCGCCACGTACCTCAACATCGATGCTGACATTGGCTTTGCGCCTCCGGTCTGGCAGTCGCACGTCGGCGACGCAGGGAGGGCGCCTAGACACCTGTACAGCCGCCGGGCCTTTGAGAAGTGGCGGGACGAGTATTGCGATGAGCAGAAAGAGGATCGGGGGGGGGCAGGGTGGAGACCTTGACCCGGATGACTGGCGCGCGCCAAAGTCGCTATTTGACATGTAAAAACATGGGATGCAACAGTATCAATACCACCAAAATTGATGATTTCAACACCTGGAGATGGGTTATCCGGCAAAGGCTAATCAGGGAATAACGGAAATCGTTCAAAATTGCACAGAATTTCCGGCCCCTAGTCCGGCTGCAACACCGGACTCAGTGATTAAGGCCCACTGGTCGTAACACCAGGGACCAGGACCAGATTCGTCTTAATTTATGATTTTTGGCCCTGTTAAGGGGCCTCCTTTTGGAATAACTGTTGTAGTTAATAGCCTTAATAATTTTTATATTGTTTATTTGACCGCAGTGATGGTGGGCGCTTTGTTTTATTTCGCTGAGTTGTAATAAAAGACCTGTAGTGGTTGGACGGCATTTACATGATTAGGTTACTGCTATTATACCTGGAACTTACAAAATAGGTCAACCCGGGCCCAAAACGATAAAATATAAAATTTATTCTCGTCGACCGATCGCTATCAACAATTGGACTGTGATCGTAGGCCCAAAGCATAAACGAGATCTATGTCGCTCAGGCGGGTCAGCCAAGTCACGCCGTCGTCGCTTACCCGACTCCTCCACACCCGCTTCCATTTATCCCCAAAGAAGGACAGACAGTTGTCACTGACAATAGATTTAGGTTTCGGTGCAGGTCAGCCTCCGCAAAACCTCCATCAACTCATACTCAGCTACATGGGTACCGGCCCTCCGCTTTGCATGCCCCGGTCCCTGAATAGCTACACAATCGGCGGATTACGAAAGTACATAAGTTTACTGTCACACATCCCCATGCATGCAAATTATTTTCACTTGGACTCATAACTTTCTTCAAAATCTAAAATTTGACCTTTTACCATACACTCCATCATCCATCTAGGCAACCAGCAGTCAGAAAGTCCAAATCATAAAATGGCTCGCATCGGGAGGCATGGCGAAAGCTATCACCACCTAATCTATAGTCTCTCTTCTTCCTATGTATCTCATAAAACTGGTTTGAACATCCTTGATGATCACGATACTTCTTAGGTGGAAGGGGTGTGATGAAGCACGATTGAGTTGAGTGCCGGAATGCTCGTGATTGAGGAGTTTGGCCAAAATTGCAAGGCTGGCAGGTCGCCAGAGAGCAGAGAGGTAGTTGGTGGAAGAAACTCCGACATACATCAAAGTTTTGAACCTAACAGGCTGAGCTAATCAATTGTCCGCCTTTGTAAAACTTGCATGCACTAACGAATGGGTTGGCAGGTTGGTCGTGCGTCCACACGATCAGTCCCATTTTTCAGGGGAGCGCAAGCCCACTGAAGGGCTTGGTCATTTCGTATTACCAAGGCCCTACGCGAACTAGTGAATTGTATTGCCAATCTGACTCAGAAGTCTAGCTTCCAATTGTCTTTTTTTTTTCTTTTTAATATTATTGCTTCCATCGTAGGTGTTTTATCTCTCCACCATCACAACTTTAGTTGGACATGTCAGATATCCCAAGCCTATTTCCACGAATCCTTACTCGTAGCCCTCGGGCACTCTTTTCCAACTGCTGCACAGGCTGCAGTCCATTGCCCACTCGATCGCGGGTCTCAATGTTGAGAGCAACGAGAGCAGCTAAATTAGAGTCTTTCAGATGGGGTAAAAAGGCTTGGTTCTCCCCAGTTGAACCTTCGGTTCGTTTCATCTTTTTTTGCGTCAATATCGTGAGCAGCAAGAAGACCGCAGCCAACGCAAGTTCAGCTGCCAGAAACGTAATCCAGCCCCATGTTGTGTTTACATATGGCTCCGCTCTCCAGGTTTGTCCAGTAACTTTGATACTGCCCTCCAGTTGGTTCTGTCTATAGCTGGTGCGCAACCTAATTCCAAGATCAAGAGTTAGCATAAGTCCTCTGTCCAATGGTTCGCAAAGCAGCCGAGTTACATCTCAGGCATACACAAGTCAGACTTAACCCGACGACATGGCGTGGCGACATTGTCAAATAAGTTTCTAAGGGCGAGATCACGACTGGTATGATTCAATATGTTTGGGGATTTATAGAGAATGTCGTAAAAAGCGGATTGGACAAAGTTAGTCCCGGCGACTGTAATGTCCGAAAACATGTCCACTATCGCATAGCCCGAAAGACCAGTCTTCATAGAAACCGCCATGGCTTGCAATGAACCATAGCCGGCACTAAAATTGCTCTTTTTGGTTAAAGAGCTATTATTCATGATTGGACTTTGGAGATTGATAATTTCATCTCGTTGAGAATCCTTGAACTCGCAAATTAGACTGACGTCCCATGCAAGGGTACTGCACTCCATGTCCAGGAAGGAATCAGCTTTCAAACCGATAGGTTTCGCTAATGAGTAGAACAATTCTGTCTCTTCCACTCCCAGTGATACTCTTGTCTCGTGCGATTAGACGCAAATGTGATAGAGAACTTCCAAGGCCTCAAATCGGAATCCATCAACGCTATCAATATTCCCTAATATATTCAATTCAGCGTCACTTTTCATTATAGGTGTGGTATAGATCAATTCAAAGGTTGATATTCTTGTATTCAATAGGGCCTCTTCGTCTTGGAAGCCAAACGTGTGGTTTCTGTTCAACATGTGAATTATAGCCCCCAACCCTTTTTGGTGAACCAAAGCGTAGCCCCCAGGCAAGGTCGCCATCCATGTTCTATTGCCGGGGGCAAAAATGTCAGAGCCGTTCAAATAAGGTATACCCCAACGCTCCCCATTCTCAGTCTCGTTGATTTGCAAGTGTGAAGTAATATTTGCAATCTTCATACAAACGCCAAGTGATTGGTAGTTATCAAAGGTACAATTTTCAGTTGAACAGCTCGCTCCTGTCGATGACATTGACTTGGAGATGTACCTGTGTCATCCATTGTTGCCAACAGAATAGCTCGGCGTGAGGTGGAGCCCCAGAATCCCCGGCTTGCTTGATCGAGGATACACAAGTTGTATAGGGGTTGGTCCTTTTGGAACCAGGTCCATTGGGCCTGGCTAATTGCCTTAGAAACTGGCACCATAAAGGCCGCTCTGGCTAGCGTTGTGAAAAAGGCAAGGAATGTATTTAGCTTGATTCTCAGAGGCCAATCGGGCAAACTGCGCTGGTCAAATTCGCATAGTACGACGATAATTGCTGCACCATGTTAATTTCATGAATTGCCAATAGAGCTGGAAGCTGTGCAGTTGGCCTACAGATGAATGCTGCGAGGCTAAGTTCAATAGACACCATTTCTAGTGCCGATATCTTCCAAAGTGATCCGGATTTGTGGGGGTTCAGATTCTGTATGGAGTCTGTTTTGGTGTCCAAACGTCGGGGTATTGAGTCACCCTCATATCCAACACTGTGTGTATGGGAGCTGAGTAAAGTCGCCTCAGAGTTGGAATCTCCATCAGTAGTGTGCTGAGGTCGCCATGGGTGGGGTTCTTCATCATTCCCGGCCTGCATTGTCGGATCAACTTCAATCTTTGACGAGGTTTGTGAAATAGTGATGGTATGAAGCCAATACTGAAAAGGATTACGATGCGAAATGCGTTATAGAAAGCGATGATGTGTGCAATAAACATGGCCCTGGGGACCTCCCTTATTGCGTTTTTGGGTTTGTCTCACTGAGCGTGCAATTGCCGATGCAATCATCACTGATGAAGCAGACGATAGGGATGATGGCTAGGGCTTGCCAGCATCACTGACAACTGTATTGTGTAACTGTAATCGTGATCTAAGCCAATAAAGATGCCGCAAACCAGCTTCCCATGGGCTTTGCCATCCTTTGGCAAATCAACCCCTGGTGTGGTGATCAGAGGGCACGGCCAATGAGGGGTTGCTACGAGTTTACGTCAGTATTGGCCCTTATCCATGGTCACAAAAGTCCCGAAGCACCCATCCACAGCCAAATACCGTAGGATCTACACAATCCTGCCAGCGCACCAATGGCCCGATGTGTGTCTAGTCTCTTACTGAGCACAGTTGGTGTGGTGTGAACCACCTTGGCAAAGAGAGGTACTAGGTCTTGATTTGCTCTCTCCGCTGCGGCTGAGAACACAGTGGGTTTCCCGGTAGAAATGGTCCAATCCTTTCAATCTTGGCGCGATAGCTCGGCAGAGCAACAAGTAAGCTCCGCCCCATAGTGTTGCCCAATCGGCCACAACACGGGGGAAATGTGAACAGAACACCACAACATAATTGAAAACCGGCTCTCATCCTTGTTTGTCAGACGTGTATTGAATCCGAATAAATCCCCTAGGTGTATCCGATTTTGAAGTTATGCCATCAAATGCCATAGTATTCCTTTAACAGTGATTCAATTCTTCTTTCCGTAATCACAACCTAACTTGACAAAGTGGTCTCGAATTTCAACTGCTAAATCCGTTCGTGTGACTGAAATTAGATTCAGACACAATGTTAAGCATTGAGCTCACAAAAGATGCAATTATTTGATATTTCGCTGCCTGTTCAGTTCTACTGGGGATGAAAATTCACCAGACATTCTAATTTTGTGGGGTTTGTGGTGCTGTATCCGAATAGCGGAATGAATGCATCGAGATTGACGATTGAAAGTGAGGGATATTGGAGATTTATTTACAGAATTAATTCATAACGAGCCATTCAGACGATGCCATGATTACTACTAATAAAGTGAGTCATAATTATAGCACAGTGGTCCCTTTCGGATGTGCATTACGTCGCGGGCCTTGGCCTTGACTTGTACTGTCTCGCCAACAACGAGGGCGCTATCCAGTGTTGCATTGCCTGCGAATGTGTTATTCCAATCAAATGTTACAATAGGGCCGGAAATGTCGTGTTCTCGCTTCTTGATGTCGCGCATTTGCCAGGACCACCAAGCTCGGTCCATGTTGGAGTGGTGCAACCAAAAGAGAGGGTCGGCAGCTGATTAAAGTCAGGTTCGTTATACCTTCATCAATATAGATTGAAAGTCCAGGGTACTCACGACTAGACCACATATTGGTCATGCTGCCGTATAGACCACCAACTCCCCAGTGGCCGCCCCCATGAATCGAGTACTCCGTCACCCGGTCAAAAAAGCCAAAATCCCTCTGATTCATGCCTTCCTGCACAGAGGCCGGCCCTGACTGATTACTGAACGTGAATGGTGCAAAGTCACGACGAACACATTGAGGGTGGTATGCCGTACTGTTACCAGGGCCCAAGTTTGTCATAAGTCCAGCAAAGGGTCCCGTCTCAATACAGCCACCGCCAGTGCGGTCAGGAATGTCCACAGGCGAATTCACAGAGAGACCAGGCTCAGGGTGAGTAAAGTTACCGGGGATATAGGCGCCGTTGCCGCCAAAGCCATGGTCTTCATCAAAGATGGGCGAGTTGAAGAAGACAGACGTGTCGTTGTTAGGACCTACCGCGTCAAGTGTCCAGTCCCAGTACGGGATAGTACCCTTCCATCCGCACTGGTGGAGCGCCTGCTCGTACACATGCAGAAGAAGACGGTGGTAGGGGTAGAAAATGCCCTATTTTTGGTCAGAAAAATTTATCAAATAGCTGGCGAGACGCACCACAAAGTGCACCGTTTCGGAGTTAACAATGTGCGTGGCCACAAAGTCGTCATAGCGACTCCGAACACCTGGCACATCCTCAATTGAAGTCTGAGGAGGTTTCTTCATCAGGCATTTGTGTGCCTTGATATATTGATCCTTCTCATGGGACTTGAGTGTGCGCCTACGAAATTAATAATTCAGTATTTCCTGCAAAATCTAGCCTGTGAGTTGCTACCATACCATTCCCGCCGGACTGAAGGCTTCGTGCACTGTTTATGCGCAACCACAGACGCAGCTGCAGTGCTGCCAAGCAGGGCCACTACCCACATGGACTTGAGCATGGTCTTGTAATGAAGCTACTGAGAAAGAATAAATGAATGAGGGATGAAAAGTATTGATCAGACGACGAACTATTTTATACACGCATTGGCAGTCGGGTATTCTAGGTCTTGGCAACTGCAACATTGATCTGCCGATTGGCAATCGGAGTTGCGGAGAACTAAGAGGTATCCATCGTGACATTACGACGGCATAAGTGCTGACAATCATACATATGCTTAAGCTTGGAAAATGACTGCGACCCTCCCTCCCTCTGAGGTGGAATAACTCATCGCAAGACAACAAGGAAGAAATGGATTAATGATCAACCGCACATGACTTACAGAGTTGCACTACAACAATCATCGGCCACGTACCAGCCGAACAAAATGTTATAGCCCCTCTGGAGTCCCGGCTTGCAGAAGGCTTCACCAGCTGCCGTTGCTCAACTGTTCTCGGAAAAGGTGATTGCTGCTACCGGGTAAGCTAAGGGTAAGCCGGGCTTGCAGGATTGGATGGATTCATTTCGCTTACCTTAGGTGGTTAGCACCCCTGCAGGCAGCTTGATGGTCGATGGGACTTCGTATTTATCCCGCCCCAGTTGAAATGGGTTTATCTGAACTTGGGGGCCTCGAAATTCGCCAATTTAGCATTCTGAAAGCCAGGGGGATAAACGCAGGGATGTTCGTATCATGGTTTCGGGTTTCAAAACTATAGATAAGAGGAAGAAGGCCTTAGCCCAAGTCGACACTGGAACAGATCTCTGTCTGGATCACTAGGTTACACGTGAGCCAACGTGCTTACTTCCCCGGAAAATGCAACCGTGGTACTCGTATTTGCGAAGCGCAGTGGAGTTCCCACATGCAGTAGTTCGGATGGACGGCATCAACACTAGACTATTGTAGGAAACCACTGCTTCGCGCAAAGGTACCAACGAAAGAATTGCAAGGTCAATTCAGCGAATGTGTGCCATTTGTCCAGGTTTGGTTGATATAGCCGCTAGCTGCGGTATACCAATGTTTAGACATGATTTCAATTGCAAGTTCTGGCAGATTTGAATGTGGATGTTGGTGCAGCCGCTGCCGCGCCTCAACAGACAAATCCTTGCCTAGTCCGATAGCACTAGAGCTATGTTTGTATGCAAACGCTCATTGTACTATGCAATGTTTTCTTAGACGCCGCAAATAAACGATGATGACTCTTGCGAATCTAGACGCAGCGAAACATTTGTTACTGAGTCCCACCACTTCGTCGATCAATCGTCTTTTACCACTTACATTGCGCAACGACCAAACTACAATAGTCACCATCCTTTGAAGGACGGACTGCAATGCGGACCCGCACTACACACACCATATTGACCCGGAATCCGGTGCACATCAGTGTTCACAGCAAGTCTAGAATGACGAGAATTGTCTGGGTCGGGGAATGCCACCACGAACCAATATTAAACACGATAAATTTATTGGAGGTCTGCTTCCATCATCAAAATTCAAATCCGGCCTGTCTGTTAAAACGATGTTGGACAACATTACGAAGGCATAGGAAGTCGGGTCACGCTTGGCCATCTCAACTCGATGCGGAATTAACCAAGTTCAGAGGCTTAGACACATAAAAGATGACCGACGGCGGCATGATACCAGATCCAACTGTGAAGGTGTTTTTTTTTCTTTTCTTTTTGGATATATTACATGTAGTTGTTGTTTAATTACCTTCTTTGAATTTATGAATCTTTATGTTGAGGTGTACTGAGAATTTCAGAAATATTTCCCTGGCACAATTCCTGGAAAGGTATGAATGGTTCATCCTCAAAACCTGTAATAACTCCACCAAATTCCTCATGCAGATCTACATTTCCATTGGCAGGGTATTGACTCGGAGCATCCATATACGGCCATTCACAATCTCGAGATAGAGAGGATCCTTGTCTTGATTAGCTTGCCTTGTTACCCGGAGTAGAGGTTGAGCAAGTGGGCAAAACCATAAATCTTGGTATTTCTTAATGAACGAGTCAAAATCGACAAAGATATGATGCTCTACTGTGTCATTTGCTCTTTCCTTCTTCTGAGGAAGACGGAGGTTCCTTGGGATATTCACCACCATTTAGATCAAGAGTTCGCTGGTGTTCCTGCCGGGCGTATAGCGGGCTGGGATAGAATTGGTCCTTGTTGCGGCTAGGATTTGTCATGTCGTAGGTATCGTCGATAAGCTGCTGGGTAGCATCAATCAGCTTTCGAAAGTCGCCCAGCGGCGCAATGAGTGTTCCAGAGTTCAAATGTCGCGGGTTGACGTAAACAGCATTGCTGGCATCCGTTTGTGGACCAAAGGCATATCGCGGTAAACATGAATAGGGAACAAGACGGCATCGTGCGTCTTCAGGAGAACAAATCTTAGCAGCGCCGAATAAAATGGTCTGGCGCAGGCCGCTTTCATGTAGCTCATCTACAGTGCGTCCGCGTTGATCAGTCAATATTTGGTCTGCTCTCGTTGTTATCTCAAAGTAGCGGTGAATCTTGACTTCAATTGGGACCTGGGCCAAAACATCAAAACTATCCATAATAATGATTAAATCATCATCTTCATGATAGGTAAGGCTATCAAGGTAACGCCGATTCGCAGGAATCTTGGCAATGTGTGCCTTCTCGGAGTAGAATTCATCTTGACCCCTGTAACCCACGATTACAGGGATTGGATAGCAGTTGACAAGTGCAAAGGCGATGCTTGCACAGACTGGAGGGTTTGCAATAGTAGATGGGATCAGACAGTAGATGCGAGAGGCCTTGACATGATTACCATTTGATGGTGAAAGACTTGGCAAACCCAGCGAGCCCTAAACAAGCGTGTCATGTATGAAGTCTCAATGTGGACACTGCCTGGTTGTGAGGGCCACTTAGGACATTATGAAGGTTTAAAATGAGGATCAGAAACGCCATCGCAATGACTGCACAGTCGACCACATTACGCGGGCTCGGGGCCTTTGAGTCAAATATGCTGGTGACTTTTTCGACCACTATTTGGTCGTTGTCAGGCCGAAACCAGTGAGAGATAGTCTACAAATATGTACCTGCTTGTCTCACGCTGGCCTTATGTACCAGAGTTTCCGATTATTTTACCCCTGAGCTGAAAGCCTCAGATCGAATGTCACTGCAAATTTCATGATGGATCCTACTGGACTGTAGAGCCACACTACCTTCTTGGCTCTTTTTTTGCTTTTCCATCCGCTGCGTGGGGCCAGCTACTGATGTGGCTTTCGATAGTCAATCAATTGTATCCACATCAACCCCGTCAGTGTGCTATGTAGAGGTCGATGCAGCCTTTCGAGACAAGAAAATAGAAAGATTACAGACTGGCCATTGGAAAAAGAATGAGTGCCTCAAGAAACTACTGTATTCCAGCTGATTATCCTAAAATATTTTCACATCTTCTTCCACATCGCGAGACGAAAACAAAGCAAGACACCATCACGAAGTGGACCAATGATGCGGGACCACCAGACCAGGGTTATGGTGACCTGTACCCAACGACTGGTGAACTAGTTGTTGCGGCCCCTGAACTAGTGGCTACAGCCCCTGCAGTATTGATATTTGTTCCATGCCATCCGCCTTTTAATCCAGGTCCTCTTCCTCCAAACGCAAAGCTCAAAGCACCTCTACATCACGGTTAGGATGTCTGGCCACTGGGACACATATCGCCAGGCCTTGGGCCAACTTGTAAAATTTCCTGGCCTTCGCAAGACATCGACAGTTCTCGTGTTCCTTGTCGCCCTTTCTGTCTCTGTCGCCGTATTGTTTTCTTTTACCGAAGTCAGTCATCGTGTTAAGGCTATGGGCTAGTATCTAATCTGACAGGCGAGCCAGTATTTTCCCGTCATTCCCAGCGGCTCTAGTGCCTCTGAGAGCACCAATGCGTCTAATGCCGCCACCACTGCTGATATCTCTAATGCGTCTGGTAACCCAGAGCCCTCAACAAGCTCCGATGTTCAAAAGAGCTCTGCTGTCTCGGAAACTCATCTAACTCGAGAACCCACGACCACCAATTCGGGCTCATACACTACTGAGAACTTGGACGTCCATGCAAGCGAGCCCACGCCGGCTACTCCACCACGCAAGCAGTGGAAACTTGAAGGATGGCCTGTCCCTGAAGTCCCGCCACTATCGTTGCGTCATGACAGGCACTTTGTTGTCATCTTGCCCGCAACATCTCCAGGCCCAGACCTGTGTAAGACCATATTCAGTGCTCTGGCTCTTGGATATCCAGCGCCTATTATTGTCGGATGGGGAATGAACTATCGTGCCATATCAAAATGGGAGAGCGGGCCAAACCTTATAAAGATTCCTGCTGTGCTGGAATATCTTGATTCGGCATTGCATGAGGATGCGCACCCCAGCGAGAAGCTAGAGCATGATGATGTTGTCATTGTTGCCGACGGTTACGATGTCTGGTTCCAGCTGCCCCCAGAGATTCTATTAAAACGGTACCACGATATCAACGAAAAGGCCAATGCTAGATTACGCGAGCAATGGCATGGCAAAGGACCTATGCCAATGCAGCAAACCATAATTGCAGGTAGCGAAAAAAACTGCTGGCCCAAGCCATGGATTGGATCTAACATCCAGTGCCCCATTCTGCCCGACAGTCCAATTCGGGAAGACCTTTACGGCCCGGAGACTGATAAGACTCAAGATTCTGCTCGACATAACTTGCGGCCTCGATACATCAACGGTGGTGTTTACATTGGCCAGGCAGCTGATATTAGACGCTGGTTTCGACGTAGCATGAGTCAAATGGTAGAAGGGATCAATAAGGGGACGAAGATGAGAAGTGAACAGGGCGTCACTGGCCAAGTATTTGGTGAGCAGGAGGTTTGGCGGCAGTGGCTAAGAGAAAATGATGGGCCCCCAAGCGAGGCCATGGCTCTAATCCAGCGGGATTTCGAATATCACATTGGCCTTGACTACTTCCAAGTCATAACTATACAAACCCAAAACGGAGATGATGATGGAAGAATTATCAAGTTGAACAACCAAACCAAAATCAACATGTACTCGACGGGACAGGGTATTTCACCTGTCCGACTTCAGGGTGTTCCTGACGATGTCAGGTTTGCGCAAAACCCCCTGTCAGGTCTGGTCGAAAACCCAGATTGGGGTGAAATGCCTCTCTATGCAGACTTTTACACCGAATCTGTTCCAATCATACTGCACCACAATGGTATAGGTGTGGGGCAAAAAGAACGGCGCCAGGATTGGTGGCATCTCCCTTGGTTCTTCAAATACCTACGGCAGTTGGTTACACGGCATCTCGTCCCAGCGGAACCAGCTGTACTGGCAACAGTGGAGACTGAGGATGGGACAATTACATACCGACCTCTGGACGCCGAGAGGCGGGGCAGGAAGCCGCGAATGATGAACAAATCGGCAACTAAACGTCTGAATGACGCCGAGTTTGACGAAATTTGCGGGGTTCCCAACGAGCCTTGGTGGGATGAGATATTCAGGGATGGACAGGGAAAGTTGACATAATTCATGTAGGTATAGTCATAGCAAAGGAGAAATGAAAATCAATTTAAATAAAACTATTCAAATTAGAAATTAGCATTATGATATATTTCCAGCAACTCCTTTAGGGAATAGAGTTGACAGTACTTGACATGGCAATGCTAACTGTTGATATTACTGCGGTGAAACTGTTGCTTGATTAGGCACCTGTACATAGTCAATTTCACTAGTAGTAATTGGTTGTTCCTTTCCTGTTGCCTGCCTTGCAGAAAGACATTGGCGCGAAAATTCCATTGCAACGTTTTCAAGTTTTCCACGATTTGCACGCCAAAATCGGCATTCAACTTCTCTGGGCAACTTTATATTTGTCTTTACGGTGCATTTGCCTGTTTTCTGTGTGCTCCTGCATCACGATGAAACGATTTATTTCCTAATAGTTGATGGATTCAATTACCAGTTTTCTAACGACCAAATACTAGTTTGCAATTCGATAAAAATGTACAGACTTAAATACAAAAACTTCCGCCACTGAGTTGTGTGCTCCTGTAACGTGTACCCCTTCTGAGTGGACTGATTCAAGAGGTAAGACATGTATTGGGTATACGTGTGGGAATGCATCCTCTTTTCCCGACCAACAAATGATCTGACCATTTCTTTATTACTGTCGCAACCATTTAAAGGGGCCTCCTCTGTTCTCTCTCATCCAATCAGCTTCTTTGTCAGTTTTAGCTGATAATCGAAGGATCAGATAAGATATGTAATGCTCACGAGGTCAACTTTGACCAATCATGGAGACGGGGAAATAGATGGGTCATCCACACCCACACGAGTTGATAATATTCCTCACGTGGCTCAAATTCCAACCGAGAGAATATTGTGAACATGCCCTGGAGAAAGCTTGGTAATCCTTCATGTCGCCGTTAGCATCTCTCGCTTAAACCTTGCATCATGTCAAAGCGCTGGCATTCGTCCTTAGGTTCTAGTCATGACTCCATAGTCGATGCATCGAGCTCCCCTGCTGCGAGACTCTGGAGCCAGATTACTCGACCCATGGTCCTGTTTCTTTGTATCTCACTATGGATAATTGCCTCATCCTGGTTTCCGTTCAATCCCGACAAAGCTTCCTCCTGGGGACCCAAAAATATTAGTCAAGGCCCGGTACGGGATGAGTTCCGCTGGGTAGATATCACACCCCAAGCTTCACTTTATTACATCCCTTGTTACGGTTCGTTCCAATGCGCGCGGCTCTTGGTTCCTCTCAACTGGAACAACTCGGAAGCCGAGCAACAAAGTGGTCTGTATGCAGCCATAGCTGTGATCAAGCTGCCGGCCAAAGTGCCCGTAACCGACCCACGATATGGCGGCCCTGTTGTGCTGAACCCCGGCGGGCCAGGCGAGTCAGGCGTCTACCAGGCTATAACGGATGGGGAACATATACAAGATATTCTTGATGACCCTGCAGCTCTCGATTCTGACCAAACAAGTCTCCAGAGTGGAAAATATTTCGACATCATCTCATTTGACCCGAGGGGTGTGAACAATACTACTCCCGCACTAGAATGCTTTGCAAATGCAATCAATCAAGAGGCCTGGCTTCTGGGCCTGCCTGATTACGGTTTGCTGTGGCACAGCGAGAGCATTATCGGTCTCGAATGGGCCAGAGCAGCAGCACTCGGTGCTAGCTGCTCATACGGCCAAGGTGACACTGGGATCCTTAAATATCTGAACACTGCTCAAACTGTTGAGGACATGTTGCGGATCGTCGAGAAGCATGCGGAATGGACAACAGAAGAAACCAAAAAGCTATTGCCGGGTCCTCAAAGTCTGCCTGTGAAGAATGCACATGATATGACAGAGAAGACAGCGAATCCCCCGTGGCAAGACAAAATCCAGTATTGGGGAATGAGCTATGGAACACTTCTTGGAGCGACTTTCGCAGCCATGCACCCTGACAGAGTGGGACGGATGGTTCTTGACGGCGTGGTTGATCCGGCAGACCACTATAAAGGGACTTGGCTCACGCAACTGCAAGATTCCGACATGATAATTTCCAAATTTTGTGAATACTGCTTCCAGAGTGGCTCAGAAAAATGCGCTTTGTATACTGGTTCATCACCAGCTGATATAGAGGCGCGCTTTACTTCAATCCTGCTCTCGCTCAAAGATAATCCAATTCCTATGGCCCCGGCTATCTCGGAGGGGGGTTCAAGCCCGACTTTTGTTACCTATGGCGACGCCCACCTATCGCTACTGTCAGCGATGTACTTCCCATTCGCAATGGCCGAGGACTTTTTTAATATACTTTGCGCAATAGAGAGCAGAAACACATCAAGCCCACTACTTTCCAGGTTGCTTGCGAATAAGCAAGCGGCTCTTGGAAAGGCTGGGGGTAGTAAAATAGCTGGCTCTGCTCCTTACGTCTCGGGCTTTGGAACCTTCCAGGCCATCTCATGTATGGATGGCGGAGGCCCGGAGGATTTAACACGGGAGGACTTTAATGAATATCTCAAGATAATTGAAGGGCAAGGACGGTGGATAAGTCCTAGCTGGGCGCGTAACAAGTTGTCTTGCCTGGGACATACGGCCAAGCCAGCGTGGAAGCCCTCCATGAAGTTTGAGAAACAAGAGTGGGGAAACACTTCCCATCCATTGCTCATCATTAGCAACACCCACGACACCGTAACACCCCTGCGGAACGCGCGCCGGGTTTCCACATTGTTCCCGGGGAGTGTTGTATTACAACAGGATTCACAGGGCCACTGCTCACACTCGAACCCATCAGTGTGCACTGCCAAGGTCGTGCGGCACTACTTCCAGACAGGCGATCTGCCACCAGAAGGAAAAGTATGCGTGCCAGTGACAAGACCATTTGTCGGATGCACAAATAAAGATGCTGACCTCAAAGGTGACTGCAACTTTGAAAATCAAGAGGAAGCTCGTCTCTGGAACATCATGGTTGAGCTGGCAGATCCTTTTGGACTAAAACCGAAGAATGATGGACAGAGCCATGGATCGCGCCCAAGATTAATATAGAGATGGTGGCAACATGTAGGAGATCATGAGGTAGCAAAGCTAGACCTCTACATGCATGGAGAACGATAACGAGGTTTTCGTCAATCTGTTACATTGATATTGATCTTGTTCAGTCGGCGCAGAGGCCCTGAATACACTATGAATCAAACCACACATTATCGAGCTCCTTTGTAATGGCCGGAGTGCACGATATGAGCAATATTATACCTAGGATTTAATCCAGCACCTTCAAAATTATTAAATTATTAGGCTCGATAATTAAGCATTTATGAATAAGAGATTCAGTCGAATTACCTCAAGAGAAGGGTTATGAATACATCCCATTGGGTGTAGTTGTAAGCTCATTTTCCCAAGAGACTAGAAACCATGTAACTATTATAAGTGCTAGATATTTATCGCAAGGTGACATTAAGATGGAACAAGATCAACAGCGGTATAACCAGTTAAGCCTGGCTCCTGGAGGTACAAAGCCATAGTACTTCCAACCGAAAATTGAGTACGCGTTGTCCCTTCAACTACGCAGCTCAACGGCACCCCTTCTCTAATAAGCGAGTCGCATGTAACGTAGGAGTTTCCTCTAGCAATATAACCAGTCGTACCAGTATAAAGAGCATGTGTAGGAGTGGTAAAGACATATACACTGGCTCCCGCCATTAGTCGGTTGGTAGACTCTTCGAGAAAAAACTGAGCAGGGTTCCAGTTGGCTGCCGAGGCCGATGGTACTTGCAAGTACAAAATCCAACCTCCGCCGGATCTCCACTGTAAAGTTTGGCCGTTGGCGTTCGTATTGTCTGAGTTGCCACCCTGGAGGCTAAATGTTTCTAGGACGGGAGGCAAGCTGGTGGTAGAGTCTGGTACTGTGGTACTCGCAATATCTGTCCTCGATGGAACCTCGGTTGACAAGATAGTGGTGGTTGAAGCAACATCAGTAGTGGATTGAACATTGGTGTAAGTAACGGTTCTTGAAGCAGTGCTCGACAAGACATTGGTAGTGGAAGCGATGTCTGAAGTTGTTGAGGTGCCGGAAATTGAATAATCTTCGGTGTTTGAAGAGGAAACAATAGTACTGGACAGTGCCGGGGCAGTTTGGGAAGTAGTTGTGCCGGTACCTAACACGGACGAGACTGGCCGTACTGCACAAGGTCCAGCAGAGGTGCTAACAAACAGCACAGTGGCAGCGATGACGCTGTTAAGGAGAGTCCGGGTATGCATGGTGCAACCTTGAAGTTCGTCGCTACCTACGATGGAGAAAGGAACAGTAAAGAGAGTGGCCTAGGTCAAACGAATGTAAATGATGAAGAGCAGAAGAGCGACACTGGATGAAATATTCGGGCAGCTCAACATCTACTACAAAAAGGAGCAAGCATTTATAATGCTACGTAAAAACAGCATTCATTTTGATGTTATACGTAATGTACTGGGATGTCGGCTCAAGCTATGGATATTGACAGTGGATTTGGAGATTACAACCACACGGACGCAAGGTTTTATTGGGAAAAGAAGGCCATGTGTGGGCCACACGAATCGATAGTCTATCATTAGCGCGGGCTCCATAACCGCCAACCCCGGTTGCGGCTGAATCTCATCGGGGGACTAGCCACTTTGCCGACCGCATTCGGCTCATATGAGCCTACAAGCCCAGGGATACCCATAACATCACCAGCGCACCATGCTAATACGCCAGAAAGGTTGACACCAGACGTGAACCAATACAGTTCATCCGGGCTCATTTATATAATGCTGGAACGTGGATGTTCCCCTTGCGAACGACCGTATAGTCAGCGATAATAATCTGCGCAGGTAGGTAATTAGCAAGACTTTACTCTTTTGGCTTCTTTAGTTTTTGGTTTCAATAGAATAGGCCTGTTTAATCCAGCATACACCTAGTAGTAACTAGCACCTTCGTATCACGACCCATGCCGGGCCCTAAATAAGACCAAGCGGTCAGGAACGGCAGAAACGAAATGGACCCATATATTGAAGTTGTGAATTGACTGATCAATGCTAGTTCAGATACATGCTTTGCCATATAGTAACTCTAACTTCTCCGACCAATATTAGCCTACTAATAATATCACCTTTGGCTAACCGCCCCTTAATCCATTTATCCCTATTTGAATTTACTCAGAGGAAAACCTCCAACTATTAGGTAATAGTATATAATACTAAACCCCTAGTGTTATAACCAAATAGCGTTCCTTCATTGGCTATATTATGACAGGTGATGGGGTTCCAGCCACCCAGCCAGCTTACCAAGACAACCGAAATGTGCGTTGGAGTGCCAAGATACACTGCTCCTCCAGGTCGGTTGAATTAGAAAAGGCCTTCCAGAATTTACCTATTGGGATTCGTGCAAGAATGCTAGCATTTTTAGACAGAAACTGGGGAACTGGAAACGGGACCATTGAAAAAAAGGTCGCTGCCTGAATTAGCGCTTCTTCGCTTGGCCATTTCCTCATTCTGTTAGTATTACCAGGTGGAAACAGCCAATCGTATGCCTTCCTGCATGAATACGAAACTTTGTCAAGAAATCAAGAGAGCGTCGCTGAAAGAACATGTTGATTTCAACCTCATTTTGTTTTCGCAGTTTCTTCGATTTCGGTATGCTCTTGTAGTTGTGTGAACTTTGAGGCTAACTAGGCTGGCGATGGCGCCTAGTTGAGACAACAAGTCAACCTGCAAAAGTGACATGTATCGTCGGAATTGCAATAGGAAGAGAGTTGAAAGGTGCACCTCTTGATCACCCACACGACCTTAAACCATCAGCTATATGACTAGTGGGATTTTGAAAGACGGCTTGCGTCTTGAAGAAAGGAACGTATGTTGACAAAGCCCTTCCCGCCGTTGTCCTAGTAGTGGACAACCCCCGCGAACAAGCGTTTCAAGATCACTTGGATATGAAGAAAAACATTGCCGAATACGACAAACAAAGGCGAGTCAAGAACGTTTAACAGATTCAAAGTGTAAAATATGATAAATAAGGATATTAACAACTAATACATCAAAATATAATACATGAATAATAATGTTCCCCGAAGGGTTAACACATTGTAACATAAAACAAGTTCCTCATCCATTCCGTCGTCATGAATATTTTTTTTGTTTCATCTTCGGTTGTAAGATCCACCAAAGTGTTGAAATCATATTATAGGCCGTACGTAATATATGGAGTACCGTCAATCTAGGCCTTTTCACACTTGGTTGTCTTGAAGACCATTCCCTTGGGGCAGGCGCATGTGTGACTGACAATTCCCCAGAGCATGCCATTCTTTTTGCAAAGACAGTTGGTCTTATTAGCATCTAGAGTAGCATCAGTAGTGCAGTCGCAGATGCGCGATGCACTGTTGTAGGCTAGGTTGGTGTTCTTGCAGACGCAAGCTTTGGTGTTTGTGTTGTAGGTAGCTTGAGAACCGCAGTCAGGGACACATGTCGTGCCGCTGAGCACCTTTCCAGTGGGACAGGCGCAAGTTGTCGTCTTGCTGTCGAATACAAGATTGGTGTTCTTGCAGTCGCAGGCCTTGGTGTTTGTGTTATAGGTGGCCTGAGTACCGCAGATGGAGACACAAGTTGTACCGCTAAGCTTTTGTCCAGCTGGACAACCGCATGACTTGGTCTTGGCCGTAAAGACTAGCTTCGGGTTGTTGCACTCGCAGGACTTGTTTTTGGCGTTATAGGTAGCTTGAGAACCGCAATCAGGTACGCAGCTATTGCCGCTCGCTACCTGTCCCGTCGAGCATTGGCAAGAGTATTTGCCTGCGCTGTCGGCGGCCCAGGTTGCGCCAGTAACATTACATTTGCAGACGTCGCCATTCAACTTTGCACTGAGACCGCAGTTGCAGGATTTATCAGATGAATTGAAGAGTGCACCGGGAGCCTTGCACTGGCACACGCCATTCTTAGTAGTGGCATTGCTGCCGCAATTAAGGGGAGGGGGTGCGCAAACGCCCTTTTGGACCGTCTGGCCGGACGGGCAAGCACACGAGTATTTGCCAGAGCTATCCTTGATCCAAGTTGCACCCTTTGCAGTACACTGGCATTTGGAGTTGTCAGAGCTCAGAGAGGCATCGGCGCCACAGCTGCAGCTATTGCTGCTCTTGCTGAAGGTTGCGCCGGGAGCTTTGCACTCGCATACACCATTCTTTGCTGTAGCAGTGCTTCCGCAGTTGGACGGAGGTGGCGTGCAAACGCCGTTCTGGACGGTCTGGCCGGATGGGCAAGCACACGAGTACTTGCCAGAGCTATCCTTGGTCCAGGCGGAGCCCTTTGCGGTACATGTGCATGCCTTTCCATCCGAGGTCAGGGATGCGCCAGTGCCGCAGCCGCAGCTCTTATCAGATGTACTGAAAGTGGCACCCGGGGCCTTGCATACACAAGTCTTGCCATCGCTGGCTAGGGAAGCGTTGCTGCCACAGTCAACAGTGCCCGAGCAAGCACCGTTCTTGATTGTCTGACCGGATGGACAGGCGCAAGAGTATTTTCCAGAACTGCCCTTGGTCCAAGTTGCACCCGTGGCGGAACACTTGCAAGATTTGCCGTCGGTGCTAAGCGATGCGCCATCACCACAGCTGCAAGTCTTATCCTTGAAGGTTGCCCCAGGAGCATTGCAGGCACAGGTGCCACTAGTATCCAGGGCAGCATTGCTACCGCAGTCAATCACACTCGTGCAAGCACCATTCTTAGCAATCTGTCCAGAGGGGCAGGCACACGAATATTTGCCAGTGCTGTCCTTGGCCCACGAGGCACCAGAAACAGAACACTTGCAAGACTTGCCATCAGTACTAAGGGTTGCATTATCACCGCAGCTGCAAGACTTGTCCGACTTGAAAGTAGCGCCAGGGGCCTTGCATGTACAAACGCCGTTTTCGTTTGTAGCATTGCTGCCGCAGTCAGTAGGGGCTGTGCAGGCACCGTTCTTGATGACCTGGCCAGTCGGGCAAGTACACGAGTATTTATTATCGCTGCCCTTGGTCCAAGTGGCACCTGTTGCAGAGCACTTGCAGGATTTACCGTCAGTGTTGAGGGTTGCGTTGTCGCCGCAGCTACAGGATTTATCCGACTTAAAGGTAGCTCCGGGAGCCTTGCAACTGCAAACACCATTTTCGTCTGTGGCATTGCTGCCGCAGTCAACAGTGGCTGTACAGGCGCCGTTCTTAATGGTTTGACCAGCCGGGCAGATACAAGAGTATTTGCTATCATTGCCTTTAGTCCAAGTTGCGCCTGTGACAGAACATTTGCAGGACTTGCCGTCGGTGTTGAGTGTCGCGTTATCGCCACAGCTACATGACTTGTCCGACTTGAAGGTGGCACCAGGAGCCTTGCAAACACAGGAGCTGCTGTCTTCGCTGAGGGTGGCCACGGATCCGCAGTCAATAGTGGCCGTACAGGCGCCGTTCTTGATGGTTTGACCAGCTGGGCAGATACAAGAGTATTTGTTATCACTGCCCTTGGTCCAAGCTGCGCCTGTGATGGAGCATTTGCATGATTTGCCGTCATTGGCGAGTGATGCGTTCTCACCACAACTGCACGACTTATCTGGCTTAAAGGTAGCACCAAGAGCCTTGCAAACACAAGAGCTGCTGTCTTCACTGAGGGTGGCCACGGATCCGCAGTCCAAAGTAGGTGTACAAGCACCGTTTTTGATAACCTGACCAGCCGGGCAAGCACATGCGTATTTACCGGTGTTGGTATCCTTGTCCCAAGTTGCACCGGTCACAGAGCATTTGCAGGACTTGCCGTCAGTGGCGAGCGATGCGTTCTCGCCACAACTGCACGACTTATCTGGCTTGAAGGTGGCACCAGGGGCCTTGCAGACACAAGAGCTGCTGTCGTCGCTGAAGGTTGCCACGGCTCCGCAGTCGGGTGTACCCACACAAGCACCGTTCCTAAGTGTCTGACCAGGTGGGCAACTGCAAGAGTACTTGCCAGTCGAGTCCTTGGTCCAGCCCGAGTTGGATGGGGTAGAACACTCGCATGTCTTGCCGTCGGCGCTCAGTTTTGCGCCAGTTCCACAAGTGCAAGACTTGTCGTCCTGGAACACAGCTCCGGGGGCAGTACACTTGCAAGAATTGCTGTCATCGTCAAAGGTGGCCTTGGGGCCGCAATCAACGACGGGCGTGCATACGCCCTTCTTGAGCGGCTTATCGGCTGGGCATGCGCAAGAGTATTTACCCTCGTCGCCCTTTGTCCAGGCTGAGCTAGTGGGAGTGCTGCATACGCATGACTTGCCATCGGCACTGAGCGTTGCGCCAGGTCCACAAGTACAAGACTTGTCTTGGTTAAAGGTGGCTCCTGGGGCCTTGCACTTGCAGGCATTTTTGTTATCCTCATCGATGCTAGCATTAGTGCCACAATCCAAGATAGGAACACAGGCACCGTCTTTGAGTTGCCTATCGCTGGAGCAGGCGCAAGAGTATTTATCCTCATCACCCTTCTTCCATGTGGAGGCCAAGGGAGCGCTGCAGACACACGACTTGCTATCGGAACTCAGGCTTGCACCGGGTCCACAAGTGCATGACTTGTCATCATTAAAGGTAGCCCCTGGCGCCTTACACTTGCAGGTGTTGCTGTCATCGTCGAGGCTGGCATTGGTGCCACAATCGACAATGGGCGTGCAAACATCCTTCTTAAGTGGCTTATCAGCCGGGCATGCGCAAGAGTAGACGTCGTTGCTGTCTGCAGTCCACTTCGAACTTGTGGGAGTGCTGCATTCGCATGACTTGCCATCTTGGCTGAGCTTGGCGCCGGTGCCACAGCTGCAGCTCTTGTCCTGGCCGTTGAATATAGCGCCGGGGGCCTTGCACTTGCACTTTCCAGTGCCGTCGTCCTCGCCATTGGCACCGCAGTCCAGAGGTGCCACGCAGGCGCCGCCCTTGAGTGGCTTATCAGCTGGGCAGACGCACGAGTACGCATCGTCTTTGCCGATGGACCACTTTGAATCCGTAGGAGCGCTGCATTGGCATGAATTGCCGTCTTCGCTCAGTGAGGCACCGACTCCGCAGCCGCAGCTCTTGTCCTGATCATTGAACTTTGCGCCGGGAGCCTTACACTTACACTTTCCTGTGCCGTCGTCCTTGCCATTGGCACCGCAGTCCAGAGGCGCCACGCAGGATCCGTCCTTGAGCGGCTTTTCGGGCGGGCAACTACAAGAGTAGACCTTGTTGTTGTCCGCACCCCAGTGGGAGCTTGTGGGAGTGTTGCAGACACATTCGGAGCCGTCATCACTCAGTGAGGCGTTGGGGCCACAGGAGCAAGACTTGTCGTTCTGGAAGGTTGCGCCAGCAGCATTACACTGGCAGGCGCCGTTGCCATCAACCTTGGCATTGGTACCGCAGTCGGGATCACCTGTGCAGACACCATTGCGGTTCTTTTTGCCAGGAGTGCAGCCACAAGAGTAGACGCCGTCCTTGTCAGAAAGCCACTCGGCGCCAGTAGGAGTCGAGCAAGTGCACAAATTGTCATTCTTGCTCCAGTTTGCGCCAGGGCAAGTGCAGGTCTTATCATCGTTGAAGTTGGCACCAGGGGCAATGCACTTGCAAGCCTGGAGAGTGGCATCATAGTGGGCGTTGGCGCCACAGTCCGGAACACAGCCTGTACCAGTGCCATTGGGGACATGATCCTCCGGGCATGCTTCACAACCATCTCCAGTCTTCTTGGGCACCTGGTTGGCAGGACAGTCACCGCAAGAGGCTCCGTTATCCTTGAGTACCCTGCCTGCTGGACACGCGGCACAGAAAGTTCCATCTCCAGACTGACCCGATGGGCAGGGCTTACAAGCACCGTTGATTGCAATTTTTCCTGCTGGACATTTCGTGCAGGAGTTACCATCATCTCCGGGTACTTGGCCTCCTGGACAAGCCGCACAGCTGGTCCCGTCACCAATGTGTCCCGACGGGCAGGACACACATGCAACTCCGTTCTCGTCGGGAATCTTTCCTGTCGGGCAGCCTTCACAACTCAAGCCATTTGACTTGGGCACTTGGTGTGCGGGACAACTGGAGCATCCGTCCTTTTCAGCGTTGGGGATTTTGCCTGGTGAGCAGGAACTGCACTCCTTTCCGTCGCTGATTTGGCCCTGGTCACAAACGAGACAGCCACTTTGGTCGGCCTTGGGGTATTTTCCGGGAGAACAGGCAGTGCACCCAGTTCTTCCATCACTGAATTTGCCTGGTGAGCAGGTCACGCAAGCGTCCTTGTCCTCGTTGAGCTCTTGGCCGGGTTCGCAGTAAGCACAGGGGCTGCCATTCTTGCTCCACTGGCCGGCTGGACAATTTGTGCAAGCATTCTTTTCTTCGTTGGGAACGCTGCCTCCAGGGCAGAGAAGGCAGGTTCCGGATCCGTTGCTTATCCTGCCAGCCGGGCAATCATCGCAGCCGTTCTGGTCCTTGTTGGCTGTGGAACCGGCCGGGCAGCTTCGACAAACTCCAGAGCCGTCGCTGTACTTGAATTCAGGGCAAGTCGAGCAGCTGTCCTTGGTGTCTGTGGCTCCTGATCCAGCTGGGCAGGCAGCGCAAGGCCTGGTTCCGTCGCTCCACTTGCCATCAGTGCAAGATATGCAGGCATTCTTTTCGGCGTTGGCGGCTTTGCCCGCGTCGCAACTGACGCAAACTCCAGCTTCGTCGGTGATCTGGCCAGCATCGCAAAGTGTGCAGCCGCTCCTGTCCGCCTTGAGCGTGGAGCCAGCTGGGCAAGTGGCACAAGGAGTAACCCCGTCACTAAACTCGTTTGGCTGGCATTCGTCGCAAAAGGACTTGTCGGAGCCGATTACGGATCCGGGCGGGCATGAAGCGCAAGCCTTGGTTCCGTCACTCCACTTGCCATCGGGACAGGCCTCGCATTCTGTCTTTTGAGCGTTGGCTTGGTGGCCCACGTCGCAGTTGACACAGTCGATTCCGTTGCTGACTTGGCCGGCGGAACAAGTGTCGCAGCCGTCATGGTTGCTGTTGGGAAGCTGGCCTGGGTCACAAGAAGAGCAAGACTTGCCATCGCTGATGTGACCAGCTGCGCAGGGAACACAGGCGCCGTTTTCGGTATTGGGCGCTTCGCCGGCCTTGCATTCTGTACACGCGCCACCCAAGCTAACAGAGCCCGCTGGGCAGGCCTCACAGGCGTCCTTGTTATGCGTGGGTGTCTTGCCAACTGGACAAGCAGCACAAGGCTTGGTTCCGTCGCTGAACTGGCCGTCTGGGCAAGCTTGACAACTGCTCTGATCCGGCTTGGCTTCGAATCCGCCCTGGCAGAAGTCGCAAGAACTGATTCCGTTGCTGACCTTGCCATCTGTGCACTTCGTACAGCCGGTGTTGTCTGCCTTGGGCTCCTTTCCGGGGTCGCATTTGGCGCAGCTGGATCCGTCACTGACCTCCCCGTCACCGCAGGCATCACAATCGCTCTTGTTAGCCTTGGGCTGTTCGCGGGATGAGCAGGATTTACAGGTGACGCCATCGCTAACCTGTCCATCTGGGCAGGCCACGCAGTCACTCTGGTCATCGTTGGGCTTGTATCCAAACGGACAGGTGCCACAAGAAAGTGCTCCTTTGCTGAACTTGCCTGGTCCACAAGCAACACAAGCGTCCTTGTCTTTGTTGGCTTCCTTGCCGCCGCTACAAGCAGTACAGGCGCCCTTTCCGTCGCTGATCTGTCCAGCTGGGCAGTCTTTGCAGCCAGTGCCCTCATCATTGGGTGTTTGACCAGCCAAGCAAGCAATGCAAGCCCCGCCATTGCCGTCACTTACCTTTCCATCCTGGCAGTCATCACAGCCGGTCTGGTTCTCGTTGGGTGACTTTCCGACTGGGCAGAAGGCACAAGATTTGGTCCCGTCACTGAACTGGCCATCGGGGCAACGGGAACACTCGCTATTGTGCTCGTTGGCCGCGAATCCAGGCTGGCAGCTCGTGCAGTCACCGGTTCCAGTGCCGACCTGACCAGCTGGGCACTTTTCGCAGTCGGTCTTGTCCTTCTTGGGCGTCTCACCCACGGAACAAGACTTACAATTGCCCTTTCCATCGCCGACCTGGCCCTCAGGACAATCGTTGCAGCCGCTACCGTTGGCCTTGGGGGCCTGGCCTGGGTCACAAGACTTGCAAGCCGTTCCGTCGCTGACCTGTCCAGGCGGGCACTCTACACAGGCAGTCTTGTCCTCGTTGGGCTCATTTCTGAGTGGACAAGTAGCACAAGGCTTGGTTCCATCGCTGAACGACCCGGTAGCGCATGTCTGACAGCCACTACCGTCGGATTTGGCGGCTTGGCCTGCCAGGCAGGCATGGCACTCAGTTGCGCCATTGATTGGGACTTGGCCGTCTGGACAGCTGGAGCAAGTAGTAGCACCCTCTTCGGAAATCTTGCCCGTCGGACAGGGCTTACAGTCGGATGATCCATCGCCATATGTGCCTGCGGGACAGGAGCCACAGGCGGTGCGGTCATCGTTGGCCTGAGTACCGGCGGTGCAGGGCGAGCAATTCGCCGCGCCCGAGAGAGCAAATGTGCCTGGTGAGCAAGTATCACAGCCATTTCCACTCTTGTTGGGGGCCTTGCCATCTCCACAGGGCTTGCAGGCCGTGATGCCATCGCCATAGGAGCCCGTGGGGCACTTTTCACACTCACTTTGGCCCTCGTTGGCCTGCTCTCCGGGAGAGCAGTTCGTGCAAGATGTGGCACCGGGGCCCGAAATTTCACCTGCGTCACACTTGGAGCAAGTCTCCGCGCCTTCGACAGAAAACTGGCCTACTGGGCAACCCTTGCAGCCAGTTTTGCCGTCGCCGTACTGGCCGGCGGGGCACTTCTCGCAGCCGCCCTGGCCAGAGCTGGCGACTTGGCCGGCAGGACACGCGGCGCAGGCTGTTTTACCATCACTGACCTCGCCCGCTGGACAGGCCACGCAGGCACTCTGGTCAGAGTTGGGCTGTGTACCTGGGTTGCAGCCGGAGCAAGGAACAGCACCGTCGCTAACGAGGCCGTCGGCACACTTCACACACACGCTCTGGTCATCCTTGGCGGCCTGGCCTTTGGAACAGGGTGCACACGCAGCCTTGCCGTCGCTGATCTGGCCTGTTGGGCACTTGCTGCAGTCGCTCTTCTCGCTGGTTGGCACTGAGCCTGGGCCGCAGGATTTGCAGGCACCGCCGGCGGTCGAGACCTGACCATCCGGACAGGCTTCGCAAGCGTTGTTGTCCTTGTTGGGCGTGTTGCCCGCGGTGCAGCGAGTGCAGCTGGCCGCTCCAGGGGCGGCAACCGATCCTGCTGGGCACGCCTCACAGGTGTCCGTGTGTTCACTGGGAATCTTTCCGTCTCCGCAGGCGGTGCAAGACTCGGAGCCCGCGGCCGCAACTTCTCCGGGCTGACAGCTAGTACATTCGGTTGCGCCGGCCGCAGAGAACTTGCCGGCCGGACAAGGGGAGCAGGGGTGTTCTCCGTCGCTCCATTGGCCTGCCGGGCACACGGCGCATTCACTGTTGTTCTCGCTGGGTTGCTTTCCTGCTGGGCAGGCGGCACAAGGCTTGGTTCCATCGCTGAACTGGTTTGGTGGGCAGGCATCACAGGAGCCCTGGCCAGTCACGGCTTGGTGCCCGCGATCGCAGGCTTTACAAGCACCCTTGCCGTCACTGACAAGTCCTGTTGCGCAGGGCTCGCAGCTGCTCTTCTTGTCGTTGGGTTGATGTCCTGCTGCACAGGCTGCGCAGGCGCTGATACCGTTGCTCACTTTGCCATCTGCGCAAGGGCTGCAGCCGCTCTTGTCTGCATTTGGCTCATTACCCTCCTCGCAAGCAGCGCAAGCCTTCTTCCCGTCGCTGACTTCTCCGTCTTCGCATTTGTCACAGCCGCTTCCGTCGGCCATGGGCTGCTCGTCGGCCTTGCAAGCGAAACAAGCACCCGTGCCATCGCTGACGGTCCCAGGCTCGCAACGGTCGCAGCCAGTCTTGTTGTCGCTGGGTTGTTGTCCCTTGGGGCAAGCAGCACAAGGCTTGGTTCCGTCGCTAGCCTGTCCAGCCTCGCAATCGACACAGCCAGTACCATCAGGCTTGGCTGCTGAGCCAGCGGGGCAGAAATTACAGGCTGTCTTTCCGTCGCTCCACTTGCCCGACTCACATCCGTCGCAGTCGCTGCCGTCCGAGTTTGGTGCTTTTCCAGCTGGGCACGCGGAACAGCTGGCCGAGCCGGCGATTGCGACTTGGTTGTCTGTACACTTGTCGCAGCCGTCCTTGTTGGCATTGGGGATAGAGCCTGCTGGGCACTTGGTACAGGTGGTTGAGCGGATGCCAGAATACTGACCATCAGGGCATGAAGCACAAAGCTTTGTCCCGTCGCTGAACTGGCCCGGTGGACAGACATCGCAACCGCTCTTGTCCGACTTGGCTGCTTGGCCTGTTGGGCAGACAGAGCATGAAGTGGCACCTGCAGAAGCGAACTGGTTGTCCGGACAAGCCAGACAAGCATCAGCACCTCCGGCCGAATACTTACCGGGCTCACAAGGACTACAAGCGCTCTTATCGCTGTTGGGGGCTTTACCTGCGTCGCACTTTGTGCAGCTGGCCTCGCCTTGAGCTGCGACTTCGCCCACGCCGCAAGTATCACAACCGTTCTTATCCGCGTTCACCACCGAGCCTTTGTCGCAGGAGCTGCAAGTTGTCGCCCCTTCAGCTGCGTACTGACCTGCTGAGCAAGGAGCGCAGGTGTCATCGCCACCTTCAGACGAAGTTCCGGCTTTGCATGGCTCGCAAGCACTCTTCTGGGCGTTGGGTGCGTGGCCTGGATCGCAGATTTTGCACGTAGCTGAGCCAGGAGTCGCTGCAGAACCTGCACCGCAAGGCTGGCAAGACTTCTTGTCTGAAGCGGGAATTTTGCCAGCATCGCATGTAGTACAGATTGTGCTACCACTGACTGCTACCTTGCCCGCAACGCACTCGTCGCAGTCGGTCTTATCATGATTAGGAACAGATCCGTCTGGGCAAGTAGTACATGTTGCTTTACCACCAGCAGAAAACTGACCATCTTGACATGCCACGCAAGCACTCTTGTCGCTATTAGGTGCCTGGCCCGCTTCGCAAGGTGTGCAAGTGGCGTCTCCCTCGAGCGATACTGAACCTCCCGCGCAGTCAACACAACTGCTCTTCTTGCTGTCGGGGCTTGATCCTGCTGGGCATTTACTGCAAGTTGCAGCACCGCCAGCCGATATAGATCCATCGGTACAAGCCTCACAAGAGTTCTTGTCGCCGTTGGGAGCTTTGCCCTCCCCGCAATTGGTGCAGATGGCATCACCAGGGGCTGCGATTTGGCCTGCGTCACAGGATTGACAACCGTCCTTATTGCCGGTGGGCACTTTGCCGGCATCGCAGGAACTGCAGGTGGTTGCGCCGGCCTGTGCATACTTGCCATCATCGCAAGGCGTGCAGGTCTCTTCGCCGCCAGCTGAGAATTGGCCTGCGGGACAAGCAACGCAGTCACTCTTGTCTCCGTTGGGTCGTTGTCCAGCTGGACAGGCAGCACAGTTAGGGGCGCCGCTCGCTGCAACTTTGCCATCGCCGCAAAGCTCGCAACCGGTTTTACCCTCGTTGGGTGCCCATCCAGCAGGACAGGGGGCACACTGTTCAGCACCGGGAGGAGAAAACTGGCCAGCCGCGCAAGGACTGCAAGAAGACTTGCCGCCAGACGAGAACTGACCCGCGGGACAGTCCGTGCAAGACGTTGAGCCGCTGCCAGACGAGAACTTGCCAGCGGGACAACTGGAGCAAGTCGCCACACCACCGGTCGAGAACTGTCCTGGAGGGCAAGCAGTGCAAGCACCATTGGTGCTGGTAGGTTTTTGTCCAGCCGGACAAGGAGCACAAGGAGCACCGGCAATGCTGAACTGGCCTGCTGCGCACTTGTTGCAACCGCTCTTGTCAGACAGGGCTTCGTGACCGACGGGGCAAGTGGAACAAGCGACATTGTTACCAGCGCTAAACTGGCCATTCGGGCAGGGATTGCAACCACTCTTGTCAGTCTTTGCTTGCTGGCCTGCCGGGCAGGAGCTGCAGGAACTGATTCCGTTGCTGACCTGACCCTCTGAGCAGTCGTTGCAGCCACTCTTATCTTGGTTGGGTTCCTGGCCGATCTTGCACTGAGCACAGGACTTGGTGCCGTCGCTGACTTGGTCGGATGTGCAGTCATCACAGCCACTCCCGTCAGTCTTGGGCTGTTGATTCTTGGAGCAGGAATAGCAAGATGTGCCGCCACTGACCTGCGTTCCAGTACAAGGAGAGCAAGCATCTTTATCGCTATTGGGTTGGTGTCCTGGTCCACAAGGCGTGCAGCTTGTTGCGCCGCCAGCTGCGACTTCACCCGCGGCACAGTCGTCGCAGCCACTGTTGTCACCCTTGGGTATTTTGCCTCCTGGGCACGCAGTGCAAGCACTCGCGCCTCCGGCTGCATATTGTCCCGCGGGGCAGGGAGAGCAGCCTGCCAGGCCGCCCGCTGAAAATTGTCCTGCCGGGCAATCGGCGCAACCGTCATTGTGTTGATTGGGAAGCTTTCCTGCTCCACAGGGGGTGCAAGTGGTAGCACCGCTGGCGGAAACCTGGCCTGCTGGACAATCACTGCAGCCGCTCTTGTTGACATTGGGGAATTTGCCTGCTGGGCAAGCAGTACAAGTAGTTGCGCTGGCAGCTGAAAATTTGCCATCCTCACAAGCAGAACAAGGGTCACGCCCGTCACTAAACTGGCCTGCTGAGCATGGTTCGCAGCCACTCTTGTCAGCTTTGATCTGTTGGCCTGCTTCACAAGACGTGCAATCGCCAGATCCAGCGGGTGAGAACTGGTTTTCGGGACAGTCAGTGCAGGCGGCCGCACCGGCGATGGAGTATTTTCCTTCTGGACAGTCGGTGCACCTGGCCGAACCTGGGGTCGAGTATTTTCCTGCGTTGCAAGGGGAGCACTGGGTAGCGCCGCCGTCTGAGAACTCGCCTGCCGGGCATTCGGAGCAAGTACTTGAGCCTCCAGCCGAGAACTTGCCTGGATCGCAATGCTGGCAACTGACGGAGCCTGCAGTCGAGTATTGGCCTGGTGGACAATCTGTGCAGACAGCCGCACCAGACTCAGAAGCGGCAGCAAACTTGCCTGCTTCACAAGGAGTGCACTCTGTGGCACCGCTATCGGAGAACTGGCCTGGTGGACATTTGGTACAGGAAGCCTTGCCTCCAGCAGAACACTGTCCCGCCGGGCAGGCCTTACAGCTTGTTGCACCAGCATCCGAGTACTGTCCTGCCGGGCACGCGGAGCAAGAGGCTATTCCAGTGGTTGATTCGGTCGAGAATGATCCCGCCGCGCATGGGGCGCAAGCTCCCGATCCGTCGCCGGAGGTGCCTGCTGGGCAAGGCTCACAGCCACTCTTGTCGGACTTGACCTGAAAGCCTGCTTGACAAGTTTGGCACGCGCTTGAACCAGCGGCAGAGTACTGGCCTGCCGAGCAGTCAGTGCAACGCAATGCGCCAGCGACCGAGTAGGTGCCTGTAGTGCAAGTATCGCAAGTGGCTGCGCCCCCTTGAGTCGAGTACTGTCCTGCCGGGCATTGAGTGCAACCACCAGCTCCAGTATCCGAGCTTGTTCCCGGGGGGCAGGCACTGCATGTAGAAGCGCCACCAGTCGAGTACTGGCCTGCAGGACAGTTGGCACAGCTTGACTTTCCGTCGCCAAACTGACCTGCGGGACAGTCATCGCAACCGCTCTTGTCCGTCTTGATCTGCTGACCTGCTTGGCAAAAGCCGCAAGCGCTTGCTCCTACGCCCGAGTATTGGTTTTCATCGCAATCTTTGCAAGGGTCTGAACCGGCGCTCGAGTATGTTCCCGCGGTGCAGGCATTACAAGCGCTTTTGATGCTGTTGGGGACTGTGCCTGGTGGACAAACATCACAGGGACCTGAACCAGTGCCTACAGAGCCGGAAGCGCAGTCTCTGCAGTCGTTTCCGTTTTCTTGTCCGTCGTTGTTGATGGGTTCGGTGCCAGGGCCGCAGACGGCTCTGTTGAATAGGGATTTCGAAAGACTGCCATCTTCCTGTCGGGTGCCGAGTCCAAGTGTATCTTTGACATTATTGGAGAATGAATGAACGGAGCTGACAGCTAAAACAGCTGCCAGCATCAACGTCTTGGCTTTCATGTTGAGACTAAGATGCCCCAATAGGCGCCGTAGTTAAAGAGGAAAAAAGCGGCCTAGGCCTTTTGCTTTAATCCAAAAAGAAGGAGAAAAAATCTAGATTGGTAAGTGAGTACCAAAACCTCCCTTCAACTGCGGTTGCGTGAACCAATATTTAAAGTCACAACGCGACCAACGTGATGCCGGTATAACCCAAGGGGCAATTTAGAATGAAGGGGTAGCCACAAGCCACTGGGCAACCTTTTGTCCTAATTTGGCGGCCTAGCCACCTCGTTGAGCGCCATCCAGGCTTGTCTAAAGCTAGGAGGGTCCAAAGCTAGAGCTGGTGGACGCCATCAGTGAACGGTGAATGACAGTCTCCAAGCAGACACTCTGGTGGGTGCGCAGTCCTCGGGCCGTCGCTGCCCCCCATCCCCCTCTGGACTGAGAATATATGCATATTTCCTTTTCACTAGTGCCTGCCGCCCTGAACGCTGCGAGTACAATCATCGAAGAACTGCGCAAACTGGCAACACTACACCTGCTGAGTAAATCTCCAGCATTTGACGACATCTCCCCCCTCATTGTTTCTTTCGTGCTACCCCTCACCGCGTAGTTTGTCTGACCCGACGTGGCGGTAGCATCTGCACTGGCGACTCGCAAGCCACAGGAGCAAGCGACAGACCGATTCATTAATTTCCCCAACTCAAGCACCCCCAGCCGCAAAGTCCGGACTTTTTAAGGCGTGGCTCAAGCACTGGAACCAACACTAACTAGGCCATCTTTCGTTAGTGGTTTGGTTGGACCTGAGGAATGTCTGATTTGTCTTTGTCAACGGTCAGGTACCAAAGTGTGTTGTAAAATGATGAAAAAAAGGATTAAAAAGAGATGGGCGAGAAGAAGAAGGACACCAGAATTTCTAGTTAATGAAAAAATAACAAAATTTCATGATGGATATCGACTAGCAAGTATTTCTTTGATCCTATTCTATAAAGTGCACCTTCTGAGGGGATTGAAGCCGTACATTGTGGCCCCGTGGTCAAAGCAATGTTACTGTTTGATGGCGAGTATTCTAATCATCAGACACCATTAGAATCGAACAATATCAACCATGGTCCTGTGTCAGCCAGCGTACTAAAAGTGACGAGACTGCTCGGATAAATCCGTCTGGGGCAACGCTACCAGACTGTGGGAGCTGAGCGTTGGTTGATATTAAACTCTGCACTAGTGAACGTACTAGGCCCATTTGGACTTTCAAGAGGTCTTGGCCGGGGGTCCCGGGCATCTGCAAGTAAGTAACAAGCCATCAAAAGTCATGCGGCTTGAGCACAGCCCCTCTTGACAGCCCTACAGACAGTGATGCCAACATCAATTTTTTATGTTTATTCATTCAGTGTATTTATTTCCTAAACAGTCACACAACGGTCATGCACCGGTAAGTTATAATGCTTGTATGAAAAGAGGCGGTGAAAATGGGCACCAAAAAAAAAACACCAGGGCGCAGTTGCCGATGGCCATTTCCATCATCATCCATGGGGCAGCCGTCCCGAGAGTCTGGAACCCGCTCCTTTGGGTGTGAGTGGATCCATGCCCTTCCTGTAATGGTCAACCCTTGGCCAGAAGTTGAAAATGGGGTCCAGTCTTGGCAAGTAGTGCCGCAGCTAAGAATCCGGGGACGGCAGCCGGCTCAAGGACGGTTCCGTTTTTTACTTCTACTAATTACCCGTGGCTGTTTTGTGATCACGGGAGTTAAGCCATGACATTTCGTCAAGCCAGTCACCTTTCCCAATTTAATGGTATCGGTTACGTTAGAAACAAGATTCAACAAGTTTGCCTCCGGCTGACCACGTTTTCCTTTCTAGGTAGTCTAGTTTCTTATTTCCCTTTTTGAGTTAACTCTTTAATACTATTGATACTAGTAAATATTAATTTTAAGCACCAACGTCCCAAGCAAGCTGATATTCTAATGGAACGGGACCATCCCTTCACCGGTTCAGCAACCCGCAAACCTTAAGAGGTTAACTTAGGGTTGTGTCACACAGTGATGCTTTTCTGTACAAGCAGCTAGGAGGCACGCGTATTACTAGTTAGATGAATCCAGACCGCCAACTTTTCATGAATGATTTTTTATGGATGCGCCAAACGCGTAGCTGAAGCTGATGTTGGTCAGAGACAGTCAGAGTTAATGCCCATGAGATTGGCAACTTGCATCCACTTCATACGTTGACATTGCATTCCAAGTCAAGATAGATTGCCTTTTCCATTGTTTAAATTGGAAATTTGCGTTGATTCTGGATATTACCAATGCTTAGATAAAAATACTACTCAATTCTAAGGAGCAATAGATAACAGAACGGCTGCAGTTTTTCAAGAAATCACAAACCAATTAAATGTGTGGAGGAACTTCACGAGTAGCAATGCTCCTAACAACCGCTTTGTGACACTTTAGAATGCTGCAATGAATGTGCCAGTACATTTATCCCTCTTTATTAATATTTAAGTGACAAACTCTAGATTTATTCACCTGTTCCGTCATCGGTAAATTTTCGAGACTGGACTACCCTACACTACTGGAGTTCCACCCGCTCAGCCAAACTGGCACTTAATTAGCGGGAGTGCATCGATCGCAGAAGTTTGCTGACGTGGTTCTGATTCTATTTGGCAGCGTTGAGTAAACACGGATCACGACTTGTGCTAGTCCTGTAACGCCAGGGTCTACTAAGTGGAAAGATTGGCGCCTTTACGGAATCAGGCAATTTACATTATGATTTTCAACCCTGATTTCTCGGAAAAGTACTGTCAAGCTGAGAATATGACTCGCGGACTAATATGTGGCGATAGCCAATTGAATGGCTGTTGACTGTAATGCCGCGGAACACAGCCGAATTGAGCCCGACTGGCTGGTCGATCGCCCGATAAAACGCACCAACTTAGCAGGACTTGGGTAAGCAGCTCTTGTGGATCTTGATCTGCTCGGCTTGTTAATCATACTTCTAGCAACAGAAAGGCTGATGATTCACCCCTTTTCTGTGCGGTGACGTCTTTGTCGACGATTTGGTCGATTTCAAATGCAGACGATGCCTGAAGAAACCCATCGCTGACCAACATCCTGGCGGGCACGTCGTATCAATAGAAAAATAAAAAGGCTCGTGTTGCATCTCTTGCGAGATTCCTTCGCAAGTCCATGTCAACTTTAGGCGCCGTGCCATCACTTCTGCAGAATATTTTTTGGACACAAAGCGCCCATTCATCTGGATTTCTCATACCGTGGGAATCCGAGCCGACTACCACCGTATCAGAATGTCTGTTAAGCGTCCTTGTTGAACCTAGAGCCAAGCAACAGCCCAAGACGTTCCTCATCTTCAAAAGCCTGGTTCACCCTGTCATTGGAGGGGATACATGGGATGTGCTACATCGCCACTTAGAATAGCCTTGCGCTAGTAACATTGTGGCAAGGCGTGTTGATCCCAGAGCATATTCAACTCAGCTTCCTTAAGCCGCCTAGGAGAAAGACATCATTAGGCTATACCGGAATAATCATAGGGTGGATAGGTGCATACTGCGCAATATTTACTAGCCTAGCCGAAAAGTCGTTGAACTAACCAATCGTGTAGTTATCCACTTCACCGACCTAAAATGAACGCAATAAACTCGTTGCCTCGTGTCTTACGCCCATCCTCTCCTGAAGCATAGCACAACTTTTGATGTGAAAATGTCTTCAGGCGTCCACAATCCGCCATTTGCAGCTGTTATTTTATGATGCACTCGCCGAGCGGTAAACAAAATTTTGCATCCTTGTCTTTCGGATCGACGCATCATCGACATTATCAATGCCTCAGTTTTTCACACACCTATTGCCTCTAACTCCCAAATTACTCTGGTTCTAGCTCTTTACGGGGATGATGACGAGTTTCTCTGGGTGACTTGTAGTGAAACGACTCGAAACAGTCACTGGTCCAGACATATTCGAATGTGTGAGGAAAAGGTGGTGATTTTTTCCAGGAGGAATTAGAACCGCCCTTTTTGAATTGATGTAGGTGCGGTCGAGAAAACTCAAGACAATCGGATAGCCAGGTTTCAAGCCCTCAAGCTATTGAGCTTTCTATAACAACAAAGGATAGTGCCGTTAGAGTGTATGAAGTATTCATCTTTGCTGTTATGTTGAGCATCTATATTCAATTCGATCCTGAGCTAGTACTAATAAATATACACTTTACTAATAGCTGGATTATCCTCAATGCCATTGTGTGGCCCGTTTTAAAATGCTGCACATCAAAAGGTCAAGCATACAAAGCACCGCCATCAACTTTGATAACCTCACCTGTCAAGAACGCAGAGCGCATACTGAAGAGGTACGCCTCGGCGGCCTCACTAGCCGTGCCAATCCTCTTCACCAAGGTTGATTCTCCAAACTTTTCTATCATAGCCTCGTCCAGCGTAGCGAGCATCTCTGTGTAGATTGCTCCTGGGGAGACGACGTTGACGCGTACCGGAGCCAAGTCTACCGCGAGGCTTCTAGTGACAGCCTCGATTGCTCCGGCCCAGCCGATGAAGTCGGCGACGCCGGGAATAGGTTTGTGCGCGAGGCCACCGGAGGTCAAGGTGATGGACGAGGCGGCATTGAGCTTGAGATAGGTATTCGGGTTGCCGCTGATGGTCTTTGCAAATAGCAACGGGCCGAGGTATCGTACGGTCCATTTGTTGAAGTGTGTCCTGGCATCAAGTTCAGAGAGTGGCTTGCCTTCGTACCCATCGCCCGCAGTGTAGACTAGGTGGTCAATTGGGCCGCCCAGATCCTTGATTGCTTCCTCTAGAATACGCTTGACATTCTCCTCTAGCGTGTTTTCGTCTGACAGATCAGCGGCAGTGCCGGTGACGAGAGCTCCGGGGTATATGGCTTTAAATTCCTTGATCTTGGCCGTAATCTTCTCCGGGTTGGAGGATGATATGTGCACGCTGCCGCCGTTAGCCAGCGCGGCCGAGACCACAGCTGCTCCGAGGCCGGAAGTACCGCCGACAACGAGCGTCCGACTCCTGGCAATTGTGTTGGGGTGAGCTTTGACGGGGAGAGACATTATTACAGGCCAATGCGAGTGAATTTGACAATGTTGTAGATGGGTTCATGGACACTGAGCGAGGTATGCCATTTGGTGAGGTGCTCCATGCATTTTATAACAATTGCTGGGCTACTGCTGACTTGACCCCATTGGCCGCTCTCAACGGTGGTCTGCAACTGGTTTGCATCACTATGATTCATTTCAGAAAGGGGAAAAAAGCGGCCTGGTAGGAGGGTCCATCGTCATGAGCCCGCCGGCCTTAGCGACTTAGCCTGGATTATTCAACATAGCAAAGCACTAGCAATATTTCCGCAGCCTCGGCGATATACCTCGGCGATATACCTCGGCGATCTGCTAGCCGCCCCATTAATGTTAGCAATAACATCAGTTTAAGCCGAGGCCTAGGCCACATGGGGAATTTGCCTAGTTTTACGTAATGATTTTCCGCACTAACACAGGAGGGGTGAATACAGTGTGACCATTTGTTACTGCAGGACTGGTCGATTGAATTTTAAGGTGTAGCGCAGTTGGGCTGTTGACTTAGCTTGACTGTCTCACGGCGGGTACATAGGAATCTTTAATCACAATCCTTGGTGTTTTAATACTAATCACAGCCAATACACTCTTGTAGGCAAATTACAGGATGACGTCACACTGCAATAAGGAACAGGAGGAGCCTACGACGGAGCGTCCCACGACGGACAGTGAATCTGATGTGGATGAGGAGGAGATGAAGAAGTGGCTTTCGACAAAGTACGAACGCGGCTCGAAAAAACCGATGAAGGAGCCTCTCACAGCACCTTGGGGTCTGCCAATTAGCGATGCAGACGTGGAAAAGCTCAAAGTCGGGTTCAAATCTCGAAGCATGGACGACAAATGGGACATGCTGATCGAGGATCCGGACGGAAATGGCAACATATCTATCCACATCCTTCGAAACTGGTTCCAGGAGGAGAACTACATACTTCACATTGTTCCAAAATCAAGCAACGATGAGGGCGGGAGTGCAAAGATCCAAAGTATCACCTGGGAAGGGAACAAGGAGGGGTTGCAATGCGATGCGGAGCAGGCCAAGAAGGAAGCCGTGATTCTGTCCAGAGTCCACCTGCACTGCGCGTTTGAGACGCTACCGCAGTACCCTATCTCGATGTTTTGGGACGCTAGTGCTTATAAGAAGCTGGACGCGAAATAGGCTACTGGCCCCTTCAAAAGACCATCCTGCAAGCATGGAGGAGTTGTCTCATATTAGGGTTGTTTTCCGGTACCTGTGAGACTCGCTTCCCGCCAAGGGGGAGACGGTTTGGCATCAGGACTAGCCAACCAAAATGACTCTTGCGAATCGGGCTTGTGAAGTTGGAAATTGGGACGCTGGAAACCGGTTGACTGATTGTATAGGCCAACCCAGCACAAATTGGTAACTGCCTCTGTCTTCAACGGACTATTTAATGCAGTTGACTCAAGACCTGCACACATATGAAAATGGATATTTCCGAACATTACAATAAGTGCAACATGAATAGTATAAAGCAATCTAGCCAAATAGCTAGAATTGATTTTTGTTGGATTGACCCCGGATAGGGGGGTATTATTATAAGGCCCCCTCCCCTGCTTAGATAGATAGATATTACTAAAGATATTATAAAGTAAGGACAAATACCTTATCTTAAGAGTTTACTATCTCCGATATTAAAAGGGTATCAAGGTTATAAAATATATAAAGTTGATTGTTCTGTTGGTCAGGGCAAAAAGAGACCAATACTATAGTTATTTAAATACTAATTATATCCACTCCTAGATTTGCCTAGTCAAGCCTTCTACTTATATATTAACTAAATATAAATACCTTATCTTAGTAAAAGGATTAATTTTAATCTTAATTAATAGAATTATTAGCTTTTTAATTTATTTTTAATTAAATAAAAGTTTTATAATTAAATTATTTTAATTATATTTAATAATTATATAGGTCTATCCTGGGGGTTATTATAATGTTTTTATAGTCACAGGTCCAGTAGCTACTAAAGGGGTTCTTATTATATTATCTCTATCTCTTTTAACTAGCTAGGGCTATAAGGCCTAAAGTTAATAGTAAGATTATATTATATAATTTGGAATAATACCTTTTCTAGGTCTTAGTAAGGCTATTTAGTAGCCTTATTATTAATAGCTAAAATATAAAAATATATATTATTTAATAGTATAAATAATATTCTAATACTTAAGTATTTCTTTTTTATATTAAGGTCTTTATTTTTAGTTAGAATAGGCCTTTATTTTAGGTTAAATAGCCCTTATTTTTTACTTTTATAGTAAATAGCCCTTTTTATTATATTTTATTTCTTATTATTTAATTTTCTATTTAAATTATTATTTTATTATTATTAATAAAATACTCTAAAGCTTAATTAAGTATTATCTTTATAAAAATATTAGTTAGATTATCTTTTTTATTAATCTATTTTATTTTATAAAGCTTATATATTTTATAGGATTATCTAAGTATTATAATATTAATTATTAATCTTTTTTTCTTTATTATTTTAATTTTTATAAGGTATTTATATAAGGAATATAAGTTAATATATATAATAATTAAAATAAGGGGTAAATTAAGTTAATTAGTTATTTTTATAAGACTTATTATAAGGATATAAATATTATTAGCTCTTATTATTATACTATAGATAAAGTAAGTATATTTTAAGTAATTTATTGGTATTTAATTAAGCTAAAATATATAATATTTCCTTTTATTATAAAGATTCTATTATCTATTTATTTATATTTAGTTAAAATATAAGCAAGAGGCTTAACTAGGCAATTCTAGGAGCAGATATAATTAATATTTAAATAACTATAGTATTAGTCTCTTTTTATCCTAACTAATAAAATAATTAATTTTATTTAATATTATAATCTTAATACCCTTTTAATATTAAAGATAGTAAATTCTATTAGATCTATCCTAATATTTAAGATAGTTTCCTATACTAAGATTAATATATTTTAGCCTATTTCTAATATTATTAAATATAATTAAATTTAAATTATATTTTAAATATTATATTCTTTATAATCTATTATACCCTTTTACCTTAAAATATATTAATAATAAACTTTATATTAAATATTTATTTAATCTTATTAAAATCTTTAAATTAAAGCTTAAAAAGAAATAATTCTTTAGACTATTTAAAACCTTTATTATTAATCTTAAATTATTCTAAAAAATATAATTTATTAAATTTAAGTTTTATATACTTAAAAAAATAATCTTAATATTAATAATAAAAGGTTTATTTAAAAGAAGTATAAGAAATTTAATATTATTATAAAGAAATTAAATAAAATAATATTTAAGGAAATAATTAAAGTAAAGGAAGCTTTTCTTAGAGAAATTAATAATAATAAATATAATAAATAGCTAGAATAGATAATAAGTATTATAATCTATATTAAATACTATAATAAAAATAGGTCTAAGAGTAAGTATAAAGGTTAATAGATACTATATAAGATAGTCTAAAAAGTTATAGAAAATTGGTAGTCTAAGCTAGATTTTAAATATCTAGGAAATTAAAAGTGCGTTTGTTTATAATTAATATCTATTATCTATATATTTATTTATAATAAAAATAATAAATCTAAGTTATAAAAAGAGATTAAAATTATTTATAAATACTTTATTAATAAATATAAATATCTTTACTATTATAAGATTAAGTAAAATAAATATAAGACTATAATTAAGATTATCTTTTTACTATTTAAGCTATTTATTTAAAGCTTTTACTTAGGCTATACTAGGCTCCTAGATTATATAGTAATTAATAAATTATAATATACTTTAGATTAGTAAATTAAAATTATATAGGCTTCTTATACCTATTATTTAATATATTATTATTTTATAAGTTTAGATTTCTTAGCTTTAATTATCTTAATCTTTTTTCCTTAGCCCTTTTAGTAAATAATAATAATATTACCTTTCTTAATAATTATAATAGCTTTATTAAAGGCAAGGGGATTCTCTTTTAATAATTTCTCCTTTAGCTTAGCTTTAAATAATACTTTTTTAAAGCTTTTTTTTTCTTTTTATAAGAACTTCTTATTAAATATTCTAATTATATTATTAGTTTATATTTTAATAATAATAAAGCTTTTTCTTTCTTTTAATAAGATTAATAAGTATAAATTAAAAATTAATATAATTATCTTAAGCTTTTTTTTATAGTACTTATTATATATTACTTATTATATATTACTTATTAATATATTCTAATTTTAAGAATACTATAAAGTAATATTATAACTTTTATAATAATATTCTAAGGATAATTATCTTTAATACTTTCTAGAAACTAGGTTAAGATAATTTAATTTAGCCTAATTTATAACTATATATAAACCTAAGTAATATCTTTTAATTATAAGGAAATACCTCTATTTAAAAGTAAAAAAATTAAAATTAGGATTAACTATTAATTATATTATTAAATTATTAATAACTAAGTAAAAATAACTTTCTTCTCTTTATTAATATAGCCTTAGATTACTATCTTAACTTCTTATAAAGTCTATTAAATATCTTTCCTTTTATCTTATTAATAATATATAATTTAAAAACTCTAATTTCTCTATAGTATTTTTTATTATAAGGAATAAATTTAAATATATCTCTCTTAATTAGACCTTTTTTTTTTTTTTTTTTTTTTTTTTAAAAAAAACCCTTTTTAAGCTGCTTAACTTAACCTATAAGTAGGATATCTCTTTATATAGCATTTTATGCTTATTTTATAAGGAGTAATAAGATCTTTTTATCACAATTATTCTAGTTATAATTATTTGCCTATAAAAACCCCAGTGGGGAAAAATGACTAGTTATAATAACTCTTTTACCTATTCCCTGGGCCGGGGGCTGGTACAGGGAATCGAACCCCGGTCTCTGTGAAAAACACAGCGCGCTAACCACTGCACCACACTACCAATTAGACCTTTAATCTCCTTCTTTATTAAAAGATCTTTCTTTGAAAAATATAATTATATTATAAGAAGTAATTATTAAGAAATATAAAGGGAAAGGGGAAAAATACTAAAAGTCTGCTCTAATCCTAAAATACCTTAAATTGCTAATTAGCCTAAAAACCTAGGGCCTATATTATAATCTTAATAATAAAATAAGTATATCTAAAGATATTTAAATAATAATCCTTTATTTTATTACTATATATAATAAAGCCAAATTAATAAGAAAAGAACTATTTAATATATTTTAAGTATATTTTAAAGGAAAAAGTAAGAAGTACTAGAAAAAGGCTAGAACTGCCTACTACCCTAGAATATAAAATTACCTTCTTACCAAAGGAATATATTTTAAAAAAAAAAAAATATTTATTTTAACTAAGCTTACCAAAGTCCTTTAACTTAAGAAATTTTATAAATAGACTATTAAAAAGATTAAAAGTATATAATAAAAGGTTAGAATATTTATAATTTTATATAAAAATAAAAAATTCCTTAAAAGTATTATTATAATAAAGGTATTTAAAATCCTTATCCTAAAAAAGAAAAGAAAAGAAAAACTATACTATAGAACTCTTATCCTTCCTAAAGAGAAAAAAGATCCTATTAACTAAGACCTTTATTACTAGGAAAAGATACTAGATAATATACCTAATATAAAAAAGCTTATTAACCTTAAGAAGCTTTATATAAAAGAAATAAAATATAAAGAAAAAAAATATAATATCTTTAAGAGCAAAGCCTATATTTATTATATAATATATAAATAAGCTAGTCTTCTTTAAATATAATTTATAGAAATATTCTCTATTATACTTAAAGGGAAAGTTACTATCTATTACTATAATAATATATATAACCCTTATAGGATCCTATCTTTTTACTAAATAAGAAAAATAATATAAAAGAAATATAAGGATAATAAAATATACTAAAACTATCTTAAGAGGTAGTAAAAAGCCTTATTTATTAAAATACTCTAAAATAATAGGAAGTTATTATAAAAAGAGGTTATAAAAAAGCTTTTCTTAGAACTAGAAAACCTTTAAAAGATAATTCTTATATTTAACTAGAGTAAAAATATACTATAAATATAAATTATTAGTACTTATAATAATATTAAAGATTTCTCTTATTACCTCTAAAAACCCTTAAATATTTATAAAAGTATATATTATTAGCTTTAAATTATACTAAGAAATATACTTATACTAAGAATAATAATAAAAAAAGCTCTTTAAATTAATAACTTAAATTAGTTTTAGACTAATTAAATATACTAAGGATAAACTAAAAGCTATTATTAGTATCCTTAAATAAATAAGGGTAATAGAGCTTAAATCTATCCTATATAATAAAGTTAGAAAATATATTATATTTATAAAAAGCTAGGCTATTAATTAATAAACTATATTATAAAAGAGAGAAAGGAATTATACTATACGTTTAAAGGGAGCTATATTAATAAGGCATTTTTAATATTCCTAGCCTAATATAAAGGGCCTAATAATAACTTTAATAATAATAAATCCCTTATCTCTAATAAAAAGAAAGACTAAGAAAGAATAAGTAAAGCGTATTATAATAGTAATATATAGTATATCTTTTTTATAGGCTTAGTAAAGATTAATATATTCTTTATTTTAAACTAACTTACTAATTAAGTAATCTTATACTTTTTTACTAAAAATAATCCCTTTAAAAAGGAGAAAATAAAACCTTAGGAGCTAGTATTATAATTTTTCCTAAATAATTAATATTTAGTAATAATATTCTAAGGTATTATCCTTAATATAGATATTATAAGCTTCTTAATTAGTAATTATAAGTAATTTATTCTATTATAAAGAAATATTATCCTCTTTCTTAAGCTTAATATTATAAGGATTATATAATCAGGGTATATATAGATAGGTGATTCTAATAATATATATTAGATAAAGACTTTTACTTAATAAGCACTTATTAAGTGCTTATTATAAGCTCCTTTATTTTCTTATCTTATTACTTATTAGAAATAATAAGTAAGATTAGATAAGAAGCTTGGGCTCCTATCTTCTTATAATTATCCCCCTTTCTAGATATTTAGTTTCTAAGTATTTATAGTACCTTTGGGTCCGGTGGGCTCTGTTATCTAATAGAACCTTTGTGTAAATTCCTATTATAATATAATTAGGGTATACCTTGCTAAGCATTCTCCGAGTGCCCATTGTTCCTTCTTTGGATATTATATATAATAATATTCCTTGTCTCTAATAATATCTATACTTTCTTATATTTTAGCTATTTTAGTATACTATTTTTATTTTAATAATAAGTATATAATTAGCTAATAAGATAATAAGCTTTCTTACTTTTATTATATTTTATAGAAATATAATAATTTTACCCTAATTTATATTATTAGTTCTTATAATAATTATTATATATACTATAAGATATTTAATTAGTCCTATAGTACTATAAATAATCTTATTATATCTTATAAATATTTTACTAATATTTTAATTAAATTCCTAATAAGCTTATTACCTTTACTATCTAGTACTAGAATTTCCTAGTTAATAAGGATAATCTTACTTTTTTAACTAATCTATAATACTAATATATTACTTAGGTATTTAAGGAGATCTTTAATACTTAGTATTAAATAAGGAATAATATTAAGGCTCCTATAGGGGGCTAGTAAGCACTTATTAAGTACCTTACCTAGCTTTAGCTTTAGAAGGCTATTATTACCTAGGAGCTTATTATACTTAATTTCTAAGTTTATATATATATTCTATAAATATTTTTATAGCTTTCTTATTATATATATTTTATAGATTATTATTAATATTTTATAGTATTAACTTTTAGATATAGATACTAAGAATTTTTATTAATAGCTAATTACTATTATCTTATTATATATATATAATAATATTCTTATTTATAGTCTTTTAGTTATATTTAATCTTTTATAATATATTACCTTTATTCCTATTTATAGTATTAAAAAGGATAATGCTTTTACTAAATTTAAAATAATCTAATCTATTAAAATACTTATTAAACTCTCTAAGTATAAGAATAGCTTTATTTTCTTATATATTATTAAGTACTTTAGTTATTCTTCTTTAGATTATAATATTATTTTTATTCCTAAAAAATATTTAATATTTATTTACTTTCCTAGGTCTATAAAAAAATATTATATTAATCCTTTACCTATTAAGACTATTCTTAGTAATAAGGATAATAGCTAGATAATAAATAAAAGTTTATTAGATATAGAGCTAAAGCTTATTTATTTTCCTTTTCCTTTATTCTAATAAAAGTTATATTATAAACTTAATTAAAAGGCTTTTTATATTTATTATATACTTATTATATTAGCTATTTTATTAATATTTATAATTCTTAGTATACCCTAAAAGTCTTAGGCCCCTATAGCTCCTAAGGTATCTATAAATATTCCTTAGAAATATAATTATAATTATTTCTTAGGTAGTACTTAAAAGATTTATATTAAGTAAAAGTAATTAATTATAATATATTTATTTATTTAGGGCTTAGATTATAATTATTAGATTATATAATAATTATTTATTTTAGTTAATAATTACTTAATAAAATTCTATTATTATAATTATTATCTTAGTATATATTTAATCTATATTCTATAGTCTAGTTAATTATTTTTATTATCCTATTTCTTATATATATATTTTTATTATTTCTAATATATAGTAATAATATATTATGTATTTTCTAAGTATTTACTAGGCTTCTATATATTATATTCTACTAGCTAGCCTATTTATTTTACTTAATAAAGTTTTTTATTGCTCTTATCTTTATATATTATTATATCTTTTATTTTCTATTTATTTTCCTTTTTCTTAAGCTTTAGTAATAGTAATAGGTATTTACTAAGTGCTTTTTTAAGCTCTATCTAGGGCTCTAATAGTATAATTAAGAAGATATTATATATATATTTATATTACTTTAGGAGGTATATTTTATATACTTAGGCCCTAATTTTATTAATAATAATTATCTTAATAAACCTAGGTATTAGCTCTTTATATTTAAAATAAAAGTTCCTAGTAAATAATCTAATAATTTATCTTTATTAATAGCTCTATAGAATATAGTAATAATTATAGTATTTTACTTAGCTTTTAATAGCTTATTATTAGTATTAATATACCTCTTTATATACTTAGTAAAATATCTCTAGGTATTTAATAACCCCTTAAACTTTAATATATATATATTCTAGGGTATAATTTACTATTCTAGGGTAATATAAGGGTTATTAACCAGGGTGGATAGAAAGATAATTAAATAGATCTTATTATATTATATAGACTTTAACTTAGTAAGCATTCCTCAAATACTCACTAAAATCTCTTATTTAATTAAGTAGGTTTTATACTATATTTAGCTATAATAGTACTATGTCCTAATATTCTTATAATTATCCCCCTCTCTTTAGTACTTAGTCCCTAAGTACTTACCTATAGTTCTATTCTTAGGATATACTAATATATATATTTATCTATTAATATATAATATTATTATTTTTATTAGTATATTTATTATTTTATTTATATAGTATATATTTAGTGGATAATTATTATAATAATCTTACTTTTAGTAAAACCTATATTATAATATAATAATTATTTATATTTATTTTATAACTATTTATATTTCTTTCTATAGATAATAATATTCTACCTTACTATTTTTATATATATATATAATTTTCTTTTTATATTATTATCTTCTTCTTTATTTCTTTATTAAATACTCTTTAAACCTTCTTATAATATTACTTTTCTTTTAACTTTCTATTATACTTATATACTATAAGTAATTTACTAGCTAAATATTTATTAAGTAGCTATTAGGTAATATACTATATTTTTATTATATTATATAGAAATATAATAATCTTTTCCTTATTTATTACTAAGGGTTTATTATTACTTATTATATTTATTATAAAAAGGCTAATTAATCTTATAATATAATATATACTTATT